>JAODAL010000021.1:0-581040 GCA_025379985.1 Phyllomedusa bahiana
ATAAAACATTGGTATGTCCCACACCACGTTTTGCAATATATTTTGCGTAAAACGTATCCAAACACATACTCAAAGTGTGGTGCGTGTTTGGATATATTTTCTGTGCAGCAGAAATGTACCCTTTAGTTTTAAATAGGGTTTATGATATGTAAAACGGATCAAGAATTGACGTGTCAATTCTTTGACTGTGTCCGTTAAACGTATCACAAAGAAGCATGTAAAACACATATTGGCGTTCAGACGTCTAAACGGCGTTACGTGTTTTACATTAAAATTAATGTAATCACACATGAACATTGTTAGATATGTGTTTTTGTCCATTTTTGGGTCCTAATAAAGTATCAAAACACTTATCTAAAAAGCGCTGTATGAGCTTCCCCTTAGTATAGGATATAAAAGAAAAAACACAAAAGGGGGCGCACAATAGTGAAGGTTGTAAAGATAGAGCTGAACTGGAAAAATAGGTAAATGTGCTTACCTTCTGAGGTTGCGCTCGTATTATAGAGGCACAACTCTCATATGTGCTTGCAGGGCTTTTGGATGCCGTAGCCCTTAACACGGCAGCCGCAGGTCTGGTGGATTCCGGGGTTCCAGATGAACGCCGAATAGATACGAATAAAAATGTACAATGGCAGACCCGGCGCACGTGGAGTATAAAAAAGCCAAGTATATGACTTAATAAAAAAATGTCTTTAAATTTCTAAAAGATGCAGGGGTGCATCTAACTTCCCCTTAGTTACATAATATAGCACCACTAGGTGTTCAAAGTGTAAAGTAATCTGCACAATCACCCACTGAACTGAGTGCTGGTGGACAAGCACTCTTCACCACTTTCCACATAGCCAGGTCTCTGCAGATTGATCTTCTATTCAGAAATACCTTTTTGTTTGACAGGGAAGTAGAAGATTCCTTCAGGAGGGGACATTGACAGCTGCCAGAGGGTAGAGGAGGGTGATTTTGTCTAAAGTATGCCCCAAGCAGCACCAAAGGAGAAACATAAAGGCAAAAAATGGAAGGTATTTTTGATGATAGAAACACAGCATATGACTTTAAAGGTTTTTCCCATTTTCATACTTGATTTAAAGGGGTACAAGTGTTTAAAGAATATCTCAGGTCTAAACTCTATTGATCTGAAGGGTCATTGAACCACAACGTGAATGTTTTCTTGTTTTCCAGAACTCTAGACATGTATATGGTATTCCTGCTGACAACCAAAGTACAAAGTTAGGCTCTTACATGACACTCTGAATAAGTAAGTTAATTTTCCATCGCATTCATGAAAACCTTAATTTTTCGAAGCACAATTTGTTAATTGTAATTAAAGCCACCAGAGGGGCCGTGATGCTTTCGCGTTTCTGTAATTGAGTCAGTCTATCTATCTTTACAGAAACAATTTATCTAAATGGAAACCGAGCTACAATGTCAGTAGACAGATTAATAACTTTATTATTGTGCGAGCCAGCAAGTCAATTCCAACTGTGTTCGACCATATAATTGGTACATTTCCAGAGTATCCTGTCTCTTTGGGTCTTTAGGCTTCTCAATAACATCTTTAGGGTATGTTCACATGGCGTGTTGAGTCCATGTGAACATACGCATGTGTTTGGATCCATCTGTTGGACCCTAAATGGACCCAAACACGTACCTTATAAATAACTGTGTAATTTACATTGCTTTTACTTTGAAACACACATCGGCGTTCAGACAAGTAATCACCGACCATGTCTCATTGCGTCTTACGGATTCGTCAAACGATGCAGCAGGCGCCCGATTTAGAACTATAGGGTGCGATCCTGCTGCATCCAACACATATCCCAACACGCAGCTGCGTGTTGGATGCATTTTGGATGCTATTGCCGCTGCGTTTTTGGATGCGATTTTTCGAATCCAAAACGGATCCAAAAACGCCGTGGAAATAACCCCTTATGGTGTCTGAGATCGTCTCTATCCTTCCTGTTACTGCTCGTCATCTCTACCACTTCCAACTAGTTCAGTTTTTTTTGTGATCAGAACAAGATAAAGCTTCAGTCTTAGGCTATGTCTACACGGCTATGTTAAAATGTCGTCTGAAATCCAACAGTATTTTTACATTGTCCTCACTGCAGTTTTTGGCTCGGATTTGCGCCAAAAACTGTAGTTGGATTTCCCGCCGGACCAGCACATTGAAGTGTATTAAAATCCGGTGGAAAATAGAACTTGTTCCATATTCCAGCAGAGTCTGGCGGTGTAGAAAACCGACAATAGAAAATCCATGCTGTGTATATTTGTGTTGGATTTTCTATTGCGGGCTATGGGCACTGGTTATAGTCGCATTTTTGCGGATTCTGAATACTGAATCCACTGAAAAATCCGACTGTAATCCTGTGCTGTGTAGACGAGGCCCTTCTATGTGGATCAGGCTTTTACAGGGTTTCAGCCTCTAGTTGTAGACTGCACTGTTATCATCCACGAGGGCAAGTTGCCATATCAGAAATGGTAAATAAGTCCAGCACTAAGGCTACGTCAACACGGCAGAGGATAAAATACTTGGCAGATTCTAATATTTTACCCTTGGTTTTCATTTTTTGTATTGCTTGTTGTCCTGTTTTATTGCCGTGGTTTTCGGATTTCAGACATCCCATTCGATTGAACAGTACTATAATCTGCTGTTTTCAAACAAGAGCCAGAGTACATGATTCATGCATAATGGGGCACATTTATTAAGGCAGCGGTGCCAATATGCGCAAAAAATAATGTTGTACTTGCTTTACACCACATTTATTAGGCGCTTTAGACAGTTGCCAGACACTTTTGCGCCTTTTCCAACAAAAAGGGTGTGGTATATGTAAAGTGGTGTGGCTATGTAAAATGGGGCATGGCTTAGTGGAAAGGGGGCGTGACCTAGTGTGTGATGTCATCCACTGAAATTTTGCTGCAGTTAGTGGAATAAAGTAAGCCAACTTAAAAATGGTGTAAAATTAGTTTAGACAGATCTAACATGCACCTGATTTTTCAACACTGATAAATGTGGTCCATTGTACGACTAAGTTTACACTAAGAGCTGGATTGTATTTATAATTCTGGCCCAGTATGTGCAGGCATGTACAGTAGCTATAGGGTGGACACCAAGGGTCTCATGGGAATATGATCTAGGTCTAAGAGTTTCTTTTTTCCCCATAGCAACCAATCAGAGCGCCCCTTTTATTTCATATAGTGCTCCGAAAAAATGATGCTCTTGGGTGCTCCGATTGGTTGCTATGGGCAACAAGGAAAGTCTTTGACCTAGACAGTTTTCATACATGTCTCCCCAAGAATCAACTTCACTGCTGGGCCTCCTGGCACCCCAGTCCAACATAAAAGTTGTCACATAGCTTTCTAAAGACAGTGTAGCCATAGGCTAGGTCTACACGGCATTGGACTTGAAAACGTTCATAAAACCGCGTTTTTTGTCCACTGCCTGTCAAAAGCTGCTGAAAAAACGTCTTTTTTTGTGCATTTTGTGTTTTTTTTTTGTTTTTTGGCGTGTCTTTGCAGAATTTTTGCGCTTTTTTGCCACTTTTTTTTTGCAGAGATGCACAGCAATAGATTTCCTATGTATTTCTTTTAAAAACGTGTCAAAAAAGTCCGGTGCTTTACAATAGTAAATTATCTGCCCTGCTCAGTCACTTTTTGCAACATGTTTCAGAAAAGCCAGAATGTACAGCACTATGGTTTGGGCTCAAACTGCAGAATATTTATTATTGTTCTACTTCCTTGAGGTTCTTCCAAACTGTGTAACGATTAAATTCATAACATATACTTGTAGAGGTCAAAGATTAGCTTTCCTTCACACATATAATTACAGGTAAAATACAGGTAAAATATTGCTTACTTGTAGCCACCACTGGGGAGTTTATAAGCTCCTGCTTTATGATTCTGTATTCAACCCAATAAAAACACATTATACAGTAAACTTTTGAGCTCCCTTTAGTAACAGCTGCTGGCAATGAACTATGGGTATAACTTACTTAAAGGGGTTTCACACTCTGGCTGTTTCACGGAGCCTGGTCATCACAGCCAGCTTCCGTTTCCCCCTTCCTGTTTAAGCTGCAGATGGTTCGACAATGATTGACATATCAGCCCTGCTGTTCCTAACTGAGCCTGTTAGAGGCATTGGTGATGGAGGAGTTTGAACAATAGGGCACAAAGCTACAGAGCTCTAACGGGTAACATTTTTTTCAGTAAGAAGAACAAACAAACTGCTGTGCTGCTGATAAGACACAGCAAGGAATGGCCACTGCTTCTAGAAAGATGGTAGGGCAGCCTAGGAAAATTCTTTAAATGAGCAAGAGATAAGAATTGCTCTAACTTTGAAAAGAAGCAGAATCAGAAGGGCAGTGTGTCTAATAATAGTCTTTATTTACCTTTGCTTACATGTTCAATGTGATGGGAATGCCCCTTTAAAAGGGTTGTCTCACTACAAGGATTGCTTTTTATGTTAAAGATCTTCCAAAAACAAGTCACTTTGCAATATGTGTCCATTAACAGTGTCCTACCTATTCTGAGAAATCCCCTCTTGTATGGGCTGCATCAGCTCCTCAGGTCACTATAGCAACAGACCTGTTCAATCACTCATGATAGGCTGCCAGCACTGGTTGCTATAGCTACAGACCTGGCTTCTAGTGCAGCTAGTAAACACACCCCTGGATTCAAAGTGAAACCAAGAAAACAGGACTGAGGTAAGATGAATCTATGTAGTGAGACAACCCCTTTAGGGAAAACATAAGTCTACTGGAGTAAGATGCAACAAATGAATTAAGAGGTGTAAACTACTTGATTTATTTAATGAATCTGTGGTTTTATATGTGCCACAAATTGATCTGTATAGACCTACATATATATTGGGCATCATAGTAGATAGGTTTGAAACCATTTAGAGAACACCAAAAAACAAAGATCAATTTCCATGTAAAATTACTAAATTTACTCATCATGTTTAAAAATATACAATAATAAAAGTTATTAAAAAGTCAAAACTCAAATGATTAGGCATGCCCCTGTCCACAGGTAATTAACTATCAGTGTATTAAATGTATATAGATCAATAGATGTAGACACACGCACATACAGTAGGTACATGATTAAAGAAAGAGTATGCATTAGTAATAAACAAAAATGTATACTTAACCTTGTGGTGGTCATACAGATGGGCGAGGAGTGTGCCACCCCAACGCACGTTTTGCTAATGCACTCTCTCTCCCATAGCCCCATAAATAAATTGGCATAAGTATCTGCACATTAGCGAACCATGCATTGGGGTAGCACACTCCTTGCCCATCTGTAGAAAAACGGTAGGTGCAACGTAGAAATGAAATTGTAAATAGAAATTGTTTTCACAAAATAGGTGTGCACAAAGCTTTTATAAATTCCACTCCTAGGTTCTGCAAAGGATTTGAAGGTCTGATTTAGAAAAATCTACAGATGTACTATAAAATAAATCAGTATGCAACATTAGAACTAGAAATGAAAGATTCTAAGGCTATGTTCACACGGCTTATTTTCGGACGGATTTCAGTCCGTAATTTGCGTCGTACTGCGCAAATTACGGGTGAAATCCGTCCCAGTCATTACGGTAATCCACAGCTCTCATAGAGAACTATGGATTCCGTCTCCTCTCCTCGCTCGCGAAATACGGCGAGCGGGGAGAAAGTGACATGTCAATTATCACGGCGGCATACGCGCCGTGGATAATGAATGCCTATGGGGCCGGCGAGCTGCCGGCCCCGCCCCCGTGCACACGCTCTAATTGCGGGCGAAATCCGTCCTGCAATTACGCCGTGAATAAGCCGCGTGAACATAGGCTTAGATAAAATTTCACTTTTGATAATACAATAAAAACATTTTTTAATAAGAAGCATATGACTATTATGGTGACAATGTGCTTTCTGTAGCTGCAGTGCGTCATGTCTTTGAGATTGGCCATTTCATTGTTACTTTTGGAAATGCCCGGGACCTTTGTTGCCACCATTATTAATCTGCAGTCATCCACTTGACTATACATAAATGCAGGCACTTCAAAATCCAATATGAAGCTTTATCTACAGGAAAAAGAATGTTTGCCATCCACAATGGTTCACAGCCCGAGAGTCCAATCACTGCCCGCACCTATATGATAAACTCATTGTGTTACCAGAAGCTTTAATGTTTAGTGACAGGTGCTCTGTGATTATCAGGCTTTCAGGATGAGCGCATCCCACACCACCGTTTATCTAAATCAGGCTCCTGCCATAATTCAATCACTTTCATTAAGTACATCCAGTGCCGTGTGGTGCCAGGAGAGCACAAGGCACCGAGTCCCGGCATCTTGATCACCTTTGTGTCTGGGAAGTAAAAGAAGACAAAAAAAATACTGCGGCCGCCTGAGGCTTGAGCATTTAACCTTCATGCCTGGAAACTTTATGCAGTGACGGATGTAGCCACTGCCTGCGCTCTCCTGGGAGGTCCAGTATTATACAGCAACAACATGTAAATGGTGTCAGACAGGCAGGGATTAGGCACATACTCTGATCCAACAACCAGCGAGACAGTCAGTGCAGTGCGGGAGATACTAAAAATCTTCTCTAGTCCAATATAGTAAGAAGTTCATGTCACCCACCTGTAAAACAATCTGGAGAAATCAAAATATATCTACATCACAGATTCATCTACTTAGCTGATGTTTTTTCTCATGTGATGCAATCTGATAAAGAGGACGCACAGTACCAGTATACGAGGCCTGTATTTAGATGAAAGCATGGAAAAATATATACATTTAACAAGACAAATACAGTAACTGTAGAACTGGAATAGGTATACAACTATATGCATAGGGAAGAGTATAATAGTAGTTATATTCATGTGAAAAGGGGGCAGTATTATAGTAGTTATATTCTTGTACATAGAGGACAGTTTTATAGTAGTTATATTCTTGTACGTAGGAGGCAGTATTATAGTAGTTATATTCTTGTACATAGGAGGCAGTATCATAGAAGTTGTATTCTTGTACATAGAGGCAGTATTATAGTAGTCATATTCTTGTACATAGGGGACAGTATTATAGTAGTTATATTCTTGTACACAGGGAACAGTATTATAGTAGTCATATTCTTGTACATAGGGGACAGTATTATAGTAGCTATATGCTTGTACATAGAGGGCAGTATTATAGTAAGCAAAATGGAGATAAATCAGCTCACCTGCATGAGCAGAAAGTCCTGGAGGAGACACGGTGTAAGGTTTGTCGATACCTTCCAATTCTGTAAGACTACACACACACGCCAATGTGGCGTACACCAGCTTTCAATCCAGGCTGGGGGGGGCAGAGACCAGTCATAAAAATTTATAAATTCAAAAAAACTTTATTTTAAAAAATCTTTAAAACATGCAGATTACTCTCAACATGAGGTATAAGATTACGGGGGTATTCTGTTAAAATGTAATCATACCCACGCCGACGCGTTCTGAGAGGTAACTCTCTTACTCATGGCTATTCAGGTACTCATGGCTTTCGACTTACCTCTCGAAACGTGTCGGCATGGGTATGATTACATTTTAACGGAATACCCCGGTAATCTTATACCTCATGTTGAGAGTAATCTGCATGTTTTAAAGATTTTTTGTAATAAAGTTTTTTGAATTTATACATTTTTTGACTGGTCTCTCCCCCCCCCCCCTACCTGGATTGGAAGCTGGTGTACGCCGCATTGGCGTGTGTGTGTAGTCTTGCAGTATTATAGTAGTTATATTCCTGTACATAGAAGGCAGTATTGTAGTAGTTATATTCTTGTACATAGAAGGCAGTATTATAGAAGTTGTATTCTTGTACATAAGGAGGAGTATTATAGTAGTTATATTCTTGTACATAGGGGCAGTATTATAGTAGTTGTATTCTTGTACATAGGGACAGTATTATAGTAGTTGTATTCTTGTACATAAGGAGCAGTATTATAGTAGTTGTATTCTTGTACATAGGGGCAGTATTCATGTAAATATATTCCTGTACATGGGACAGTTTTAAAGTTATATTGCACTTTCAGTTATAATAGTTCTTATATAATACATTGTGCATTTACTGTATAAACAGAAGGTTCAGAGCACAGTGTGAAGAGTATGTGAGGTCTAATGGACATAACAACAGCCAGTATGTTTGGATTTTGGACGGGGATTGAACGCTGTTTTCAGTGACAGATTTTCAGCCTGCAGTATACTAAGTGAGGGTTCAGCGCTGATTCCACCACAGGAATTTACATCAATGCTTTTTTAGCTCTGAAAATTAATCCAAGCTGAGGAAAATCAGCGTTGTGTGTGCTTTCCATTAGAAACATGCGAGGCGGAGTGTAGTCACATTTGGATGCTGACTCTAACACGGATTCAGTGCTGAATCCTCACCAAAATCAGCGTCCATATCAGCCATGTTCACACAATGTCATTTTACGCTTATTTCGGGACGTATTTTCTACTGAAATACGCCCCAAAATAAGCTTGAAACAATGTTCTATGCAACCCTCATTGATTCCAATGTAAAACATACGCCGTCATTCACTCCACGAATATTTTACAAGTGTATTTGCAACTTGTACATTTATGCTTGAAAATGAGCTTTAAAATACACCTGACTGGAAGTTTATCTTGAGACGATTTCACCTATGTAAATGTAAGTGCCTTGTCAATTCTTGAGGCGTAAAATCCCCATAGAAACAATTGTTAAGCATATTTTAGGTGCATAAACGCTTCAAAATACACTCCACACTTTAAAAAAAAAACACTTCAAAATACACCTCCAATCAGGCATATTTTAATGCTCATTTTCAAGTGTAAATTTACACTTCAAAATTACATTGTAGGAACATACCCTTGGGGGGCATGTATGAAAACTGTCTAGGTCTAAGACTTTTTGTTGCCCATAGCAATCAGAGAGCCCCTTTCATTTCATATAGTGCTCTGAAAAAATGAAAGGGGCGCTCTGATTGGTTGCTATGGGCAATAAAGAAAGTCTTAGGCTATGTTCACACGGGGTAATTTCGGTAGAGAACTATGGATTACCCCTCTTCTCCCCGCTCGTACAATACGATCGTATTGTACGCGTGGGGATATAAGTGACATGTCAGTAAGAGATGCGTCGCGGGAGTACATGTGTATTAGCGGGAGCTCCCAAAAGACACAATGTACTGTACGCAGCGCAGTACATCGTGTGAGCATACCCTTACACCTAGACAGTTTTTATACACGAGGCTCAGGGTAAAAAGTATTTTTGATCATTCCGGTTTTGTTTTCCTGACTGCAGAGAGCAGTTGCAGCAGTGACATCTAGAGGCCTAATGATGCACTGCACCATGTTTTGAAATCGGTGATGTGAAGCAAAATAATAATAGCCTGAAATGCATCTATTATGTTATAATAAAAATAAACTGAAAATGTCATAATTTTGGTTTGTAAAGTAAGGGCCGTAAGTGCTCATCATGCTTATGCTCATGCCCAGCAGCGTATTGTCTTCTGTTCGTGTTGACATTTGCTATAGGGAGATTTATGGGTTTTAAGATTAAACATAAAATTCATCTCTCCAGTGGCGTAATTCTATAATGAATGCACATTTTTAAAACAAGGATAAAATTAGATGCAAATATATTTTCAAAAATTCAATATTTATATTACGAAAAAATTATCCTGAGCACAATGCAAGGACAGGCATCCTTCAGTGCAAATGATTTGGTAGAACTACTACTCCCAGCAGGAACACTGGGACTTTCACACAAATGAATAACTAGAGCTTATGTGTTTTTTCCTATTTTCCAATTATGAGGCTTAGATGATGTTCTGCATTGTAATTATTGTACTTTGCCACTGTCGTTATACATTCCTATGTGCACAGGCTGCTCCACATGAATGTGCTTTGGGAGTTTATGAAAAAAGGGGCTGTGATCTGCCCTGGATACAATAATCATGGTGCAGAAAATCACCGTGGAGTTCTGGCCTAAAATACATTATACCGCAGACTTCACTAATGCACATTAGTCAAATAGAACTTTTATATCAAGTTACAAAGCTATTCTTTTATTCTAGCTCTTGGAGGATCAGCAGATTACCACCCAGCTCTTCCAAATTCCAGCAAACATACCTATTTACAAAGAATGATTTGTATACTGTATCATAATTTTAAACCAGATTATGTCTATTCGGAGGCTGGACCATACATAATAAGTGAGATACATGATAAGGGATATGACAATTGGCATACAGAGGGGGAAATTGCCTTCCCCACTTTTTACAAGGAGGGGAAAAAGACGGAGGTGAGGGGCAGACATGTCTGGGGAGGAAGTAGTGACAAGTTTAGTGAAGGGTTATAGGCAACCCTTTGAGAAATGGTTTTCAGGTTGCTTTTAAGCTGGTGAAAGTGGAGGAGAGTCTGATGTGTTGGGAAAGGGGTAGTTTCCAGAGTTTTGGTGAAGCAGGGGAGAAGTCTTGGAGACGGTTGTGTGAGGAGCTGATAAGGGGAAGAGCGAGGAGAAGGTCCAGTGAGGAGCGGAAGTGCGTGGGGGAGATGTTTTGGAAATTAGGGCAGAGATGTATGGAGGGGAGAGGTCTTTGGGAGCCTTGTAGGTCAATGGTTAGGTAGCTTGAAATGAATTCGCTGGGAAAATGGGAAGCCAGTGAAGGGATTGGCAGAGGGGAGCGGCAGAGGATAGCGAGGAGAGAGGGTGGATAAAGGCAGCAGAGTTTAAGGATGGATTGGAGGGGAGCGAGGGTTGCTAGCTTTGGAGGCCAACTGAGAAGGATGTTGCAGTAGTCTAGGCGGGAGATGACAAGGGCATGGACCAGCATTTTTGTAGTGTCATAGCCGAGGAATGAGCGGATGCGAGAGATGTAGATGATTGTGTAGCAGGGGCTGTATCATAACTAACCAGATTATCTATTCTGGAGGCTGAAAGACCTAATTGGCAAATACTGAGATAAATTAAGGGAATATAGGGCGACATCTATGAATTTGCCTTCACCATTTCTTTGCTGTATATTGTCAGTTCTATAGATGTATGAACAGGTGTACGGCCAAACATAGAGCAATGTGCACCTGACGACACACTTTAATGCAGAAAAGTTTGGTGCGAAACTGACATACAAAGTTTGGCGTGTAACTGACAGGGTGCTGTAATGGGGGCACTCCAAATGTGTTCACCCTTAAGAGTTCTTTTGAATTGCGGGGAGATGCGCAGTGTTTGAGACATGTGGTGCACCAGCGATAATCATTTGACGCGACAACTGTTCTGGTAGTGATGAGGCTTTTACTCTCGTCCTTAGCGGCTGTTGCAGTACATACAGTGCACTCATGTCCCGGCACCCAGCAGCTTGAGCATCCACACACACAGCCAACAAGGGGTCCTTCTCTTGCCCACATCACTACTCCACCTGACCGTTCTCGGTGACTTCCTCCACTATGGTTCAGGCCTCCTGCTGAACTTCTCGCTACTCCCCGGATCAATGCCTTTCCTTCAGACACTCACGGACTCTGCTTTTAACAAACTGCAACTAAATATAAGGACATGGCTTTCTACTCTCTCCGAACAACAGATAAAAATAGCTTCCAGCCCTCATGGCTACTGCAACTTTGAGGGGCACACTTCTCTCGCTCACCTGTCACTGTCTCCTCTCCTCTCATTGACTCTCAACTGACAACTTTAAGGGTATGTTCACATGGCATAATTGCAGGGCGCATTTCGGCATATAATTCCACTGCAATACGCCTGAAATGCGCCCCGCAATTACGGTAATTCATAGCTCTCATAGAGAACGATGAATTACGTCCGTCTCCCCCGATGTACAATACGATCATATTATACGCCGGAGGAGAGAAGTGACATGTCACTTCTTTAAGGTGCTTACACGACGCTGATAATGACAGCCCCCTGTGCTTTCGAAGTACAGCACATACCTCTAAAACACCTGGCAAATTGCGGCACGTACAATACGCCGTGTGTCCAAAAAAGTAACAACCCGCACATGAGTTTTTAGAAAAATTTTGTATTTATTTTGTTTTATTATGCAAAAAATCAATAATCGAAGCCTCAAAAAGATTATTTCACATGAAGAAATATATCAAAAGATGGAAAATGCGACTTGTAATATGAACGTTTTCGGTCACATATAGACCTTTTTCAAATAAGTCGCTCCATGGAGTACTTAGATTATTCTTCTACTACCATTTTGGGAAGCCTTTATAATCCCTGACGGCTGAAAGTAACAGGAGAAAGAACCGGCCGCAGCTCGGAAATGCAAAGTGAAAGTGCGCCGCACTTTCCATGTGAAATAATTTTTTTGAGGCTTCGAATATTGATTCTTTGCATAATAAAACAAAATAAATAATACAAAATTTTTCCAAAAACTCATGTGCGAGTTGTTACTTTTTTGGAGATATTGTGGTTTTCTATGACCCAGCACTGAGATAGCCGCTATTAACTAGTGTGCCAAGCAACTAATATTGTGCAATACGCCGTGTGAACAACCCTAACTGTCACCAACTGCAGCTTCCCCCTCTGCACAATCTGGCCCCCCTTCTCCTCAGAATAGCTCCACCCCTCATGCTTCCTGATTGGCTGTCCAGCTCCTCATGCCTCACAGCACATTACA
Source organism: Phyllomedusa bahiana (assembly GCA_025379985.1). Lineage (NCBI taxonomy): Eukaryota > Metazoa > Chordata > Amphibia > Anura > Hylidae > Phyllomedusa > Phyllomedusa bahiana. The sequence goes on from JAODAL010000021.1 coordinate 12,615, forward strand.
TACACAGGCCCAAACTGCCTGCCTGAACTATTAACTGTTCCCTTGCCATAACCAGGCCATCCAACTCCCTGGTTTTCCATGGCAACCACTACTGTTAACAACTCAACACAAGTATAACCCCTTACAGCAGGGGTCTCAAACTGCGGCCCTCCAGCTGTTGGGAAACTACAACTCCCATCATGCCCACTGTTATATATTACATAAATGCATGATGGCAGTTGTAGTTTCCCAACAGCTGGAGGGCCGCAGTTTTAGATCCCTGCCTTACAGGCTCATAACACTTTATGTGACAATGTTGAGTGTTATGCGCCACAAATGTTTGACACAACACTTTCATTCATACTTTCGTATTATTCTCTCAGTATCTATTTAGAACTGATGTGTTGGCACCAAGTTACAAAAATGGCGCAGGCTAATTCATAGATATCACTCAGCACAGCCCTGGTGCAGAAGAAAACCATACTCTCCATGTGGCTACCAATTTATACACAAGTCTGCCTCCATCATTGGCAGCTGCATAGGCAGCAGAGTTCTCAGCAACACGTTGTATTTCTACCCTACGGATACCCCATGGGTCTTAAAAAAGCCTTAAAGGGGTTGTCTCGCTGCAAAGAATAGCTTTCAAATTGTAGGGAACACAAAATAAAGACATTTTCCAAATATATTGCTTTGTTCCTCTGTTTTCCCTAAGGAGATACAAGTGAATTTATGACCTCCCTGGCTATTTCAGTTCCCTCAGTAACCTACCTGTAAAAAATTCTCCCCCTGCTGTTTGTTCAATGAGATAACAGTGAGTGAAGTCATCACACAGGTCATGGCAGTGTCTGTGCTGCTGAGCAGTAAAAAGCTTGATTTATGTAAAATAAACAGAACTGTAATTAGGGCTTTTGTTTGGGGGATCAGATAAAGCCTTCTGAGAGCAGTTTGAAAAGCTTCTTAGCTAATCTGATCTAATTAGCAACTGAAAGCACGGAGCATGGAGCTGTATGCAAATGAGTCAGTTTGAACCAGGAAGTGACAGAGTATTTCATTCATGCATTCTGTGAAACTCTGTAGGGAGACAACTCCTTTAAAGGGGTACTCCCACAAAGCAAGTTTTACTGCACAGGTTGGCTCTCAGCTAGCTGCAAGCCGTCTGTGCATGGGAATGATTGGTTGTGATATGCAACAAAGACAGTCTTACTGTTAGGCAGCTTTGATAAATGTTTTTAAGTGTATGCGACTTTTTAGGACCATTTTTTTGTCTGTTGTATGAAGCACATAAGTTTTTTGTATTTTAATGATTCCTCTTCGAATCACATAGTTAGTGATGTGACAAAACATCACCAAAAATTCTGAATAAAAAGCATTAAACACATTGACCACATGCGATTTTACATGATGACCGCACATTTACTTATGTTCACATGTTTTTACTTTAAAAACCACCGGATTAAGGGTGTTTTTTGAAGTGTATTTTCGAGCGTAATTAGAACAAATGTGGAGCGGATTTTGCGGCGTTTACTGTCCGAAAACACGCCCCACCATAGTGTCTATGGGGCTTTTACTTGGGTAAATGCCTCAAGAATTGACAGGGGACTTAAATTACTGTATGTGAGTAAAACTGTTTGGAAATACGCGCCGCAATTACTCATGTAAAATATGCGGCGTGTGACTGACGGTGCGTATTTTACATTGGAAGTTAACGAAAAGTGCTCTGAACATTGTTTGAAGCATATTTTACTGCATATTTTAGTGAAAATTACGCAGCAAACATACCCATTGTCTATGGCAGTTTATCTATACATGGACATCCTAGAATGAGTGCTGCACATACAGATAGGCAGAAAGGCTCTCGACTGCTTGCCACCCAGCGCCAGCGACTCCGTAGCAGATGGGGCTTGTTAAAGGGAATGTGTCATCAAAAAATAACTTATTGTTAACTCACATTTTTATGTTAAACACATTTTTTAGGAATTTTTGGTTATGTTTTTTTATTTTTCCATATCACTTTCAATATTTATTTTAATAATTCTTAAGTCCTGCATTTTCACTAAGCCTAATAATCGTCTGACACTTCCTGTTCTGTTTAGAGCTTCTCAGCAGTGTCTGCTCATTATCAGTAAAAACACGGTCACACTGATAGGAGACACCATTGTGTACAGATAATACAGAATCCACCAGTCACAAGAGGAGATGTCACAGCTCCCCCTCTCCCCTCCCTTCACAGTGAAAACTCTCCTATAGATGTCTATGGGACAGAAACTGTCTTAAGAATCCTATGGGCATGAAGCTGCTGTAAAGTATCTCTCTGACTGCTGTTAAAGCAGTGCAAGCAAGAATGTCTTCCCCACAATCGTATATAGACGGCCGAATTGAGAAATCTACAATCCGAAAATAAAAACGACTGTGAAGAAAAGAATATGGATCAGGGGCTTGATTTAATAAGTAAAAAAAGAAAATTGGCGACATATTCCCTTTAAGTGAATGAACTGCTGTATCTTATCAGACCCAAATCAGCTCTGCCTTTAGTACAGGAGCTGTATTTCCCCTCTAACTGGGGCTAATATATTGGCACCAATTACAGGGGAAATAAGCAAAAAAGGTTATATAAAAATGTATATAACTGAGTGCAAAAAAAATGTCATAGCATTCAAATCTACGAGTGCTAAAGAAAATAAGCCTGGTTAGGAACTGGTTACGAAAGAAGAAAATAGGATGTAGATCTATTAAAAAAAAAACACAAAAAAAATCACAAACTGCTTAGAAAACATCACAGCATTTACACAGTATGCTGGGAACTACTGCCAGTGACTCACCTAAATGATTAAGAAAACACTAGATTGTTTGTAGTGTGTTTTATATTTCTGACATCTTCTACAGCATTGGACAAAAAACATCCGAAAGTCGACAGTTTTTTCCGATGCAGGACCACGGTTTTTGGCATGTTTTGCGCAAAACCCACGATTGGTCCTCGTTTATTTGCCATCAGCCCATACAATTGATTGTATGGGAAGACGACGGCAAAACTCAAAGCGCCGGCGTATTATACAACATGTTGTATAATACGCCAGCGCCAGAAATACATTATTATTATACATGTTGTATAATACGCCAGCGCCAGAAAACGAGCAGAGAAAAAAATGACCTGTGTAGACTACAGGTCGTTTTTTCTATAAAAGTCTATGGGGCTGCCTGAACAATCATATTTTCAGCGGTTTTAGAATCCTAAAACCGCCGAAAATACGATCATTTTTCTGTGCAGTGGAGACATAGCCTAACATCTTAGCAAACAAATGAAAAAAAGTAAGAACATGGCTGATCCTACTGACTGTCACCTAGTTTACCTAGAAACAGTTATAATTAAGGCAGCTCAGTCTAATGTTTCACAAGCTGGCAGATAAGGACATTTTGAGGCTTTCTTCTTAAGGCTCTTTTTAGGTTCTCACGTTGCATTTTTATTGCTTTTTTTTATTTGTTGTAATTTCTTGCATTTTTGATGCAGTTGATAAATACAACAAAAACACATCGTGAGAACTAAACCTTTGGGTGCGAATACATGGCACGGTTTAGTCGTGTCCATAGTGTGGCCTAGAACTACGGCCAGTGGTTGCACAATATACTAATATTGCTATTGGCAGCCACATGGGGACGTGGCTTTGGTCACATTTGGCCAGACCCTCATGTAGCCTCACCTTAGGAGTAGGATCAAACAGTCCTGTAGCTCCATACAGAGGAAACCACACCGTATGCAGACTCCAGTCGCCACATGAGTTTGCCAGTAATATCATTGTTTCCCCAGTAAACTCCTCATGCAACCCTTGGCAGCTGCATGTGGGCATTATTAAGTTCACACGCAGCTTCCAGACCATCCTATCCTACCCTTAAAGGGGGTGTCTCACTACAAAGATTGCTTTTTATGTTAAAGATCTTCTAAAAACAAATCACTTTGAAATATGTGTCCATTAACAGTGTCCTACCTATTCCTAGATATCCCCTCTTGTATGGGCTGCATCAGCTCCTCAGGTCCCTATAGCTACAGACCTGTTTTATCTATCCTGATAGGCTGCCAGCACTGGTTGCTATAGCTACAGACCTGGCTTTTACTGCAGCCAAATGGAAACCAGTAAACACGCCCCTGAATTCAAAATGAAACCAAGAAAACAGGACTGAGGTAAGATGAATCAATGTAGTGAGACAACTCCTTTAATGGCTTTATGATGGGGGATACCCTTAAAAATAAGGGTAAAACCATTACGTTCCGATAACAATAACTATATTGTAGCTTATATAGAAGGGAAAAAAATGGTGAATCCAGTAAAAAAATTACATAGCAGAACCCGGTGACCAGATATAAAAAAATTCAATCAATGAACATCCATAGGTTAATAAGGCAACTTTCTCTTGTTAAACTAAAAACATCTTCCTGCATAGACCTATAAATTAGTAATGCTGCCATAGATTTCAAGGTATTCATTTTCTCCCTATAAGATCCCTGTGGTCTGATCCGACTTTCTTTCTTCTTAATTATTAATATATGCTGATAAAACAGCAATTTGTAGCCTTTTCAGAGAGGAGCAATGGGAATTAAAGGCGCAGCAAATTGTGTTTATGCCCACCAAATGGAGAGAGAACAGACTAACAGTTTACTTTCCCTTTAAGATATTTCCATAACTCTCCTTTAAGGCGGTAGTTAATTTTCAGTTATTCAACATTTGGCTTCACCACAGATTACTTTTGTTTGGGATATTCAACCAGTGTACAGGCATTGCTACATGAAGGAAGAGCAATGCGGCCAAAGGGATTCAAGGATTAAATGAAATGATAATTACATGCTAATGTTGCCGCTTGGTCTGCGAGGGATAGTGGATTGTCCCCTTGGGCTCAGTCTTATGTAAATAAGGCATAATTATTGTATAATAAAAAGTTCTGCATTTGTCAAACTTTGTTTCAATCTCTTACTATTTTCAATATATTCACTCGCTTTTAGTAAATGGAAACATTCTTAAAAGTTTAATTTAAAAACAAAAAAACAATTGTACAAGTTGAAGACAAGAAACTTTGTAATATATATTATTATAGAAAAATGTTTCTTTCTCCACTTATCAGACCACTGTCCTCCAGCCACTGCCTTCTTAACTGATCATTTTAGGCTATGTCCACATGGCGTAAATGCGGCGCACATTTCGCCGTGTATTTGCGCTCAATACGGGGCCACATAGAGAACTATGGATTACGCCTCATCCCCTCCGCGCATACAATACGATCGCATTGTACGCACGGGAAGATAAGTGGCATGTCAATTATTCGCCGCGATTACGCGCCACTGACAATGCATGTCAATAGGGCCAGCGCGCTTCGGGGGTACATGCTGATCAGGGTGACTCCCAAAACACCCGACGTATTGTGGCGTGTACTGTACATGCCGCAATTACGGCGTGTGAACATACCCTTACTGATAATCTCCACATACAAGATTTCGTTCACTGAAATTTACTTATCAAAGTAAAATAAATAAGTGAAATTTACTTGTCGGATCCTGTTGTTGAAAACAGCGTTGGATGATGAGTATTTCACTTTTTTCACGTGGATTAAGGGTCGTTTTTCTTCCTCGTGATTAACAGTCAGAAACAAGTTCCATTCATGTAAATGTGATTTTGGATGCAGATCCACGTTAAAAACCACATGTTTGAGGCGTGTTTTACACAAGGTTTTTAGCTATCTTTATTGACATCAGTAGTTAATTTCAATGCGTTTTTTAACCAAAGAATGAACATGTTCCAAGTTTTTTTTTGTGGTGAAAAACCGACGGCCCAAAATACGCGTTTTATGAACTACAATGTGTATTTTCTATTGATGGGAATGGTTTACTTTTGGTTTTAAATGAGTATTTCAGGTCAGAATCTGCGCGGATTCCAACTTGAAATTCTCGTGGTGTGAACAGAGTCTAAGGGTGCTCTTTCACACGGTGCATTTTTCAATGCGTTTTTGTACAGGAAGGCACAGCAATTAATGCTGTACATTGCTGCACAAAAATTGTGGCAAAAATCGCAGTAAATTAGCGGTAAAATCGCGGTAATTACCGCGATTTTTGTGCAGCTATGTACAGCATTAATTGCTGTTCCTTCCTGCACAAAAAACGCATTGAAAAACGCACCAAAACACACCGTATGAAAGCACCCTAAGACATTAGGTTACAGCAGCTGTTCATAGAAATGTATGGGGAGAAAAGTGGGAGGAGGAGGAGGAAGAAACAGCAGAGAGAGGCAATGAGACACAGATTGCTGCAGCTTCTTCTGTTCTATTTCACCCTATTGTTGGATTCACGGATTACACTGCCCAGTACTGTTGTATCATTTTTACACTTCATATTTTGGTGCGTAATTTGGAATGTAATGATCAATAAAGTACGTGCCAAAATATGCTTTAAACAATGTTCACGTGCAGCACTCATTAAGTGAAGTGCAGTGTAAAATCATTGTGGTCATGTAGATGACAGTGTATAGATTTACTGTCAGGGTGGCAGGTTCACCCAATTTTTACGTAAACCACCCCATATTTATGAAACATGGCTGGACCATTGTAAACTTAGCACTTCTCACCCTTCGTCTCACCCAAACACCCTAATAAATTGTAAGCTCTTGCGGGCAGTGCCCTCACACCTTGGGCCACATGTATGGGCAAAAAAAGTGAGTTTTAGACCTAAACAGGTTCATACACGTGGCCCCTTGTGTCTTATCTGTAAGTAGCTTTTTACTGTATAATGTGTTTTTGTCTGTACTTACTGTATACCCTCTAAATTGTAAAGTGCTGCCTATTATGTTGGTGCTATATAAACAAAGATTATTATTATTATTATTAATACTTAAGAACATTGTGAGACAACACATAAGGCATGCTGCAGTTTTGAGAATAGATAGCATGCCTTCTAAACTGTCTAGACTGTTCAGCTACAGTCATGCTGTTACCTCATAGTAGCACAACCATTAGGATAGCAGAAGTTTTTATGTGGACAAGGGCCTAGAGACAAAATGTGTCAAAACTCTTTCGTGGGCTGCCACACACCCACTACCCAGCAGTCACTGCATTACAGCAACAAAGTTTCACAAATACTGAATAAAAGCATAGTGGATAGTGATGTGTAAATCTAGGTCCCAGCATGGTGTCCTTTGTTTCATATACCCTGTTTTTCCGAAAATAAGACACCCCCGAAAATAAGACCTAGTGCATTTTTAGTTATGAAATTCAGAGTTTGGCTGCTTATACTTATGTTTGTGATGAAATCACTACAATATATTAATACATGTTGATGTTTTGTTCAACAATAAACATGAATTATTGTTCATAGAAAAAAAAATCTCCTAAAAATAAGTCTTGGCTCGTCTTTAGGAACAAAAATTAATATAATACACTGTCTTATTTTCGGGAAACAGGGTATGTACAAGTCATTCCCATTGACCAGTGATATATAAGGTATGAGTCTGAAAGGTGGGATAAATATCATTATTCTCCTATTTAAAGGGAACTGGTCACTCCACTAAACTGGAGCCACTGAACCACCATGACTTTATGCAGTTGGTATCTCAAACCGGGCTTATTTTCAACTAAACCCTTTTGTTCCTCTATTCTCAAAGGGAACCAACCAAAGATCTATTTCCGGCATGGTATAGAGTAGGAAGAGCTGAGCAGATTGTCATATAGCTCTGTGAGAAACAATTCAGTAGAATTAGTATTTTATTCATTTATTCCCTACTTATTCTGGGTTAAAGGAAATCTGTCGCCAATTCTTTTTTTTACTTATTAAATCAAGCCCCTGATCCATATTCTTTTCCTCTCAGTCGTTTTTATTTCCTGATTTTAGATTTCTCAATTCGGCCGGCTGTATATGATTGTGGGGAAGACATTCTTGCTTGCACTGCTTTAACAGCAGTCAGAGAGATACTTTACAGCAGCTTCATGCACATAGGATTCTTAAGACAGATTCTGTCCCATAGACTTCTATAGGAGAGTTTTCTAGTCATGCTGTGTGACCTAGGAAGAAACCACTCTGCAGGGAGGAGGGGGGGGAGAACTGTGACTATCTCCTATTGTGACTGGTGGATTCTGTGTTATCTATACAGATTGGTGTCTCCTTTCAGTGTGTTTGATCTTGCTTTTACTGATAATGAGCAGACACTAAAAAACACAGGAAGTGTCAGACTATTAATAGGCTAAGTGGCCAAAGTGAAAACTGCAGGACTTAAGAATCAATAAAAAATATTGAAAGTGATATGGAAAAAAAAAAAAAAAACATAACCAAAAATTCCTAAAAAATGTGTTTAACATAAAAATGTGAGTTAAACAATAAGTCATTTTTTGAGGACACATTCCCTTTAAGGAGTCCAGTAGGCGGTCTTATCAGTGATTGGCAGCTTGCTCTGTATGCACACTCACACAAGAAAGGCTGTCAATCGCTCGTAAAACCACCTACTGAACTCCTGAACCCAGAATAACCTGAGTTTTAAATGAATAAAATACAAGTTCTACTGAATCTTTTCCTACAAAAACTATTAATCTGTTCAGCTCCGCCTGATCTATAACATGCTGCCAGCAGATCAGAGAGCATGCCTAATGTGACAGGTTCCCTTTAAGTTTTACAACATTACCTTTGTGGAGATGAGTGTGGGACTCATCCTGAGTGGCTCAAACAGCATATGCATTGTGCTGACAGTACACCACAAGAGCAGTAATGGAAGATGTACTTTTTGCAGCTTCATTGCTTCAATGCACGTGTGCCCGGAGTATCGGGAGACCAGTAATGAATTCATCACCATTAAAATAAATGTTATAAAAACTAAGAATAGAGGATTGGTAGATTTCATTTGAGATGCTAAAAACCAACTGCGTAAGGACATGGTGGTGATCTAGTGGCCCAAATGGAGTGGCAAGGTCCCCTTTAAATGAAGAGAACAATGATACTCCTACATCCTTTCAGGCTTATGCCATAGATATTATTGGTTAATGGGGAGGACTTATACATTTAAACTATCAGTCGCTATTTTTAAGAAGAAGATCACTAATATGGTAGTTCTTAGCTGTATACAGTGGTCAGTCTGGTAATATAACATATTCAGCCATTCTCACAGACTCTTGTCTGCAGTTGATCAGAGGACAGAGGGACCGGCTTCTCCAGAACTAGGTGCATTAAAAACTTGATATTAGGTTGTATTTAGAGTTCAGTTTAAAGTCGCCTTCCGGTGTTCCTGTCCTAATAAAGGAGACACAAGATAAAGTAAATAGTTTTGAACATTATACAGTAGATAATGTATTTACAGGGGCCTGATACTGAACTGAATCCTCAACCTAAAATATTTCAGAAGGTTACTAATAAAAACAACAGAAAGGTTTAGAAGAAGAAAGCTAAAGGCGATATGTATGTACGGGGCTGCACCAGAAGTTTGACGTCTTTTCAGCCCAAAAACTGGAGGCGTATCGCACCTCAACGGTATGATTTTACAAATTTATAGCTTCAGTAGGGCAAATTCTGACACATTACTGCCGGAACAGGCAGACCAATTTAATAGTGATTTACCAGAGCCAGAAGTGTCGCTTTGTAGCTAGAAAGTGCTAAATCTATGACCTGCAGTAGAACAAGATCATACATTCAGGCGCATTCTACTCTACTGATGCGCAAAAAAATGGTGACATACATGTCACCTTAAATGTCTAGGCAAGAAAGATTTGATGTTATACAAGGACGTTCCAGGTTTTATGGAAGAAGATAGGCCAGAAGATAAAAACTTGCCTATGGTCATGTGCTTATGTGCAGTATTTAGAGACCTCTTGTGCTTGTGGTCCAGAATTATACTGGGACTAGAAGTGTCTATAGCTAGTGTCTGTAGTTATAGCTACAGACCTGTTTGATCTCTCCTGATAGGCTGCCAGCGCTGGTCGCTATAACTACAGACCTGGTGTCCTCCTCACTGCATGTCAGTAATAACCAATGAAGCCAGTAAACACGCCCCTGAATTAAAAAATGAAAGTGAAAAAATAGGACGGAGGTAAGATGAATCAATGTAGTGAGACAACCCCTTTAAGGTGCTTTCAGACAGTGTGTTTTTGATGTGTTTGTTTACTTGCAGTACTGCACCACAATTAGGGTGCTTTCGCACAGCGCAATTTTAGTGCAGTTTTAACTGCGCTCTAATTAAACTGCCTTTATTACCAGGAAGCTTCTTTCACTTCTCTAAACTGTTTGGAAAGTGAGCAATCCATTAGTGTGTTTGTAATCCACAAGGCTTCAAACACAGCCATTGATTACTTACTTGAAACACCTTTCTGAACAATCTAGACAACTGAACGAAGTTTGCTGGTTATAAAGACAGTTTAAGTGAAGCGCAGTTAAAACTGCACCAAAACTGCGCTGTGTAAAAGCAGCCTTTCAAGTGAGTACTCAATTATTGTGTTGAAAACCTTGCAAATTATAAACACTATAATTGATTACGCACGTGTCACACCTTTCCAAACAATTTAGATTAGTGAAAGAAGCTTGCTGGTACTAAAGGCACGAATTGCAATGCAGTACTGCAAGTGAAAAAGAAAAACCAAAACTGTACCAAAATGGCGCTGTGTGAAAGCGCCCTTAGAGTATGTGTACACTTAATATTTGCGGGACGTAATTCGGCATGTAATTGCACTGCAATATGCCCGTAGTACGCCCTACAGATACAGTAGTTCATAGCTCTCATTGAGTGCTATGATTACCTGCGATATTCCCCGGCACCAGAAGAAAAGTGACATGGGGAAAGTGAATGTCTGTGGGAGCGCTTCAGAAGTATGCCGAAGCAACAGGCGTTTTGCAGGCGCCAATAGTACACACCGCTATACACCTGCAATGCGCTGTGTTAACATATCCTAATGTGTATCCTACATAATTACCTGATTATCCTGTAATTGTGTTGATGGGAAGCTCAGGATGAGCAGTGCTACAGGGTCATCCCAGATATAGGAAGGCTGCAATACAAGGAATTTCGAGACAAAAGCAAAATTAATTTACATAGAGCGAGGTATTCACTATATTAAAATACAATTCTCACCCATAAAACTTACTGCACTTGTGAGCGCACAGCAGTCGGGGTCAGCCAGTCATATTGCAATTAACCTGGCTCTAGCTATGGGGGATAAGCAAAATGTGATCTGCTAATTAGTTATTATACAACCCTCTGCTGTTTGTGGCTAAATGACAGCAGACACTACATGTGGTGAATTGGCCTGGGTCACAGAGGAACAGGAGGATAGGACACCTACAGTTATGATGGCTCATGATAATGAAGACTGCTCCAGTTTTGTGTTTAGTCGTTGCCATAAAGTGTCAACCTCCATTCTTTTACATTTCTCATACTGGTCTTACTAATACCACTAAATTCCCTCTTTTGTCAGCTTAGTATTAAAGCTCCATTGTCAATGAATGGAGCATGTGCTACTCCTGTATGTGGGGATGAGAGTCAAGAGGAGTGCATTGACGGGGAGCTCCAGAGTGGCGGCAGCAGGTGACCTGTAGGTAAGTTACATAGTTACATAGTTAGTACGGTTGAAATCAATTTCAACCAAGGCTGGGGAAAATGTGGGTGCGGGAGAGAGACAAGGACTTTAAGCCCAACCTCCCCACTGGTTAATGCCCTGAAACCCACAAGGCAAGAACCAATCTGCTCCAGGGTAGACCCCATCTCTGACCCCAGAGCCGCCACCAGCCAGGATCTAGAATTTTACATGGCTACATACGCATTAATATTCTTTAGTTTCAGGTAGTTATCTAAGCCTTTCTTGAAACTTCCAACTGTTCCTGCTGTGACCAGCTCCTCAGGCAGGCTATTCCACAGATTCTCAGTTCTTACAGTGAAGAATGCTTTTCTCCTCTGGAGATTGAATCCTTTTCTCTCTAGCTGAAGGGTATGCTCCCTTGTCTTTTGAGGGGGAGAAGAATAAGAATAACTTTTAAATTTTTTTTTACCCACCATAGTCCTATGAAACAATCATTTTTACTTTTATCTGCTCCACAACCCCTTTTAATATTTTTATCTATTTGTATTTTATCCATAGACTTTGCTTTCCTCAAAAACAGCAGAGAACAGAGACTGTGCTCCAGTACCGGACACAGCCTGTGGTTAATAGTGGCACTTTTTTCTATCAGAAAGCAGTCATTTTTTTCTTATGTCATGTAGCCCATTCAATTGCAGAGGTCACTCGTCTTTATGGAACATCTGGATGACAACCCTTGTGGGATTTATAATGGCTTTCCAATTGGTAGTCGGCTTTCAGTTATTAATTATAAATGAACACCCTGTCCTGACTGCCATTCCAGCCATGCCGCTACTCTCCAGGTCTTCTGTTTTCTTCCTCTGCCGGCAGTCGGCTCACCCATGCTGCAGCCTCTGATTGAATGCAGCAGTCATGTGCAGTGCCTAACATCACCACTTGGAGCCTTTTACTTCCAATCGATGAAGTCAGGCAATGGCATGTGGCTACTGCAGCATATGAGCAGCTGCAGTGGTGAGGAGCCAACTCCTGGGTAGAACCAAGAAGGCGGCATTGCTGGAACGAAAGTGAGGACAGCAGCAATATTTTTTTTTGTTTTTGGCTTTCCTTCTTTCTTTTTTAGCAGTTATAACTTTATTTTTTCAGTGAAGCTTTGCTTTATGCTAGAGAAATATTTTTTTGGGCATAGGTTGAGGACATAAACAAAGCACTGCGTACAAAAAAATGTTTTTCTGCATTGTTTTTTGCAATTTTTTTTTGTAATATTCACATTATGCACTAGATAACCTATTAAATTAATTCTTCAGGTTACTACAGTTGTGTGGATACTTAACATGTGTAGTTTTTTTTATATATAATGCACAATAAAGCGTTTTTTATAATATTAAATGTTATTTTTTTTGCAAATTACTTTTCTGAATTATATTTTTTTATTGTTAAATCCCAAGAAAGAATAGCTAGTTATAACTTTACTTTACAGCCTCTGCTTCAGGCACTAGGAAATATGGTGACCTGATGGACTCGGACGATGGCAATCAAAGGATTTTAAGGCCGGGATAGGGGGTTTCCTACGATCACTACCATTATGAGTGCTTAGTCTAGGAACAGAGCTGTTAGCTACAGCTCTGTTCCTAAAGCGGTTTTAGCGCAAGGAGCTGCAACTCCTCCCCTACTGGAGTAAAGCAAAAAGACACCACACCAGACTAAGGACCTGCATCACCCACTAAAAGACAGCGGGCAGTCTTTAAAGGGTTTTTCTTGGCACACTAAATCACTGGCTGACAGGTAGTTTTACATTCTGTCTCCTGGGGACATTACCCCGACAAAGCAGGAGATTGTTATATTTATCACAATTATAGATAACTCCATGCTTCTGGGCGCTCACAGCACTTGTACCTTTTGTTTCCTGTAATTAGTCTTGCTTAATCTAATTGGTTCACTCACCACTCAGTCCCCATCAGTCTCTGGGATGAGGTCACTCCTGCTGTCAGCTAATCAGATAACAGGTATGCAGTGAGAGAACTGCTAAACTGTCTCTATCTCATGACTAAAGTAAAACTACTGACCAATGTATTTAGAAAATGTCTTTATTGAACAGTCCCCTTATGTTGAAAGCTAATCTTCTTAGTGAGAAAACCCCTTTAAGGAATCTCTTGCCCAGACAACCTATATCTCAAATGTCGACAACCAATACAGTTTCCAAAAATCCCAGAAGACCCATTTTGTTTGCGGCGGCTGCTAATGGGGAAATGTAGGATTGCATGCCAGGTATTTGGATAACTCATGGGGTCTTCCAGAGTCCTAACAAGAGGGACAGCCCTCTATGAGATCAGTATTCCCCTAAGGATGCTTTCACACGCAGCTTTTTTTTGGTGCATTTGTGATGTGTTTTTTGCACAAAAATGCATAAAAAATGCAGCTACGTTTTTGGTGCATTTTTTGATGCGTTTTTTGTGCAGAAAGGCACAGCAATTAATGCTGTAGATTTTTGCACAAAAAACACTCTGTTAAAGCAGCTAAGAGGACACATGAAAAGGAGCTGTCTATACAAGAGAAAGCCTTTAATAACTTTATGACTTTTGAATACTGGAGATTATTTTTATTTAAGCGGAAATGTTCCTTAATTCTGTCTCACATCTTACACCGAGATCTCAGGACCGGGGCCCAGTGCTCATCCTGCCTCAAGACAAGTAAACAGCAGTTTTCCATTGGTAAATACTGGAGTAATTAGCTGATCCGATGCTCATGCATTGTTAATTATGGCGACATAATCTGCACATTTGGGGATGCTCAGCATATGTTATCAGCTCTGTTTCTCTATCACTTATCACAAAATATGCAGATTGTATTTCTTTCTTTCTTTGTGCAGCTGCCAGTAATGTTCCCTCATTAAATCTGTAGGAATAGCCTGCAATGTGTTACACAAGAATACCAACCGGTTTTCTGACAGCAAGAGGGTGGAGGGCGACATGAATGCTTTCTATTTGGCAGCTTGTTTCACAAAATATCTTTTAAAGGGGACCTGTCAGGAGGTGCAGCTCTATATTTTATTTCTTCTGTGTCTGGCATTATGTTATAATAATACTGGCACCAAGGTGGAGCTAGAAGAACGCAAGTCTCTTAAACAGATGCAGTTTTCTCCTGGAAACTGTCTTATAGGAGAAGTCACTTTCCTTTAACCTTTTACTGTTAGCAGTTTTTGTGAAATCCATTGGCCAACAGGGGGTGACAGTGAGCAAAGCTTAAAGCTCTTCCCAGGATCAAGAGAATTTGACATCTGTGCTCCATCCAGCTGTATGATCAATTGGACATTCATATTAAAATATTGGGTATTTGGTGGTTTTGCCATCTGGTAAAATCCCTTTTGAGGCCATCCTGTAGCTCAGAGAATGGGGAGAAGCTTTCCCCTATTCATGTCTATGGGAGTTCCAAATATGCCTGAGCACATTCGCTTGGCTATATAAAGAGTGCATCGAAAGGGAAGATCTCTCCTTAGGGCGGGCACATATAAAGGCGTGTGGAGATTCGAAATTGCCTTTTGCACTCCACAAAGCATCTGCATATCACAAGGCATTATGGGAAAGGAGCTGAGAAGCTCAAGCGCCCTCTTTTAGGTGTAACAAATTCTCAATTTTCTTTTGACCCACTGGGTCTTTGGAAAGCAAAAGAGATATTTAGTCAAGCCAGCATCACCAATCTGTATACAGCGGTTTTGGGATGTTTGCCCCTCATCAGCACAGAGCAGAGCGATGCTGGCTTGGCTGAGTGGGAGGCAATGAGTTGCTCAGAAGGGGAAGCTCTCCCTAAGGAGAGCGTCTATATAGGTGTGTGGAAATTCAAAATTGCCTTCTGCACTCCACGAAACATCTGCATATCCCAAGGCATTATTGGAAAGGAACTGAGAAGCTCAAGCGCCCTCTGTTGGATATAACAAATCCTCAATTTGCTTTTGACCCTCTGGATCTTTGGGTCTGTAAGAGTGAATAGGAAGAATGACATAGGTGCGCCCATCTCTCTGTTCTCTGAGGCCAGTTCATAGCGAGCTATGAGTTGGCCTCAGAAGGGAGTTTACCAGATCCCAAAACCCCTTTTACTGGAGCTATGTTATAAAGTCTCCAAAAGGATCAATGCACCATGACTCTTAGCAGCTAATAAAACTGGAACTGCCCTGTAAGGGGGTGTTCTCACCATGCTGTTTCACAAAGATTGGGCTTTACAGTCTGCTTCAGACTCCCACTCCCTGGTTAGGCTGTGGGTGGTTTTACAGCAGTGACTGACAGTTCAGCTCTGCTATTTCTCGCTGAACCTGTTAGAGGGACATTGGTGATAGAGGGGTTTTAACAGTAGGACACAAAACAACAGAGCTCTAAAGTGTTAAGTTTGTTATTAAGAAAGATAAATAAACTCTTGTATTTCCGATAAGATACAGCAGGTAATGTTACCTTCCTGGCCAGGGCTGCT
The DNA here is from genome assembly GCA_025379985.1 of Phyllomedusa bahiana. Taxonomy (NCBI): domain Eukaryota; kingdom Metazoa; phylum Chordata; class Amphibia; order Anura; family Hylidae; genus Phyllomedusa; species Phyllomedusa bahiana. Next base: position 28,569 of record JAODAL010000021.1, read on the forward strand.
AGAGCAGAGAGAGGTGGTCGGTAACCTAGGAAACTCACTGTGCACAAGCAGGACATAATAACTGATTTAACTTTAAAATAAAGCAAAATCAGAACAGTAGTGTATTTGGCAATGACCTTTATTTACCTTTGTTTAAAGCTAATCAATGTGTTGGGAATACTCCTTTAACTTCCTGATCACCATGAAAAATATTTATTAGTTTTACAGGAAAAGGTTTTTAGCTCACAACCCTGAATAAGTTGTAAATGGCTTTGAGTTTAATGATTCAGGTCAAGTTGTTTGTTTACTTTGAGAGTACAACCAGCAGAATGAAAATTGGCTTTTTAACTATTAAAGTGTACGTCTCCAGGCAACCATCAAGGGATCACTTGACCTCAGTTACAGCGTATACAAACTGATTCTTAACATCTAAAATGGGACTCTAGTAGGATTTCACAGCTGCTTTTACTGAAGGGTAGATAACAAATATGGTTTCTATAGCAGGACACTGTGCACTTGCATCAGTGCATATTTCATTTGTATGGTTATAAAGCATTACTTTTGTGTGTGCACAATCGAATCTCTCAACTATTTCTCTGATGGATCTAAAATGAAACAGTCTTTATGCGAACCTGTCAGGTGGTTTATGCTGCCCTATCTGAGACCAGGATATGACAGAGGAGAGAAGTTGAGCTCTGTGATATATAGGGTTATATGATAGAGGAGAGAAGCTGAGCTCTGTGATATATAGGGTTATATGATAGAGGGAGAGAAGCTGAGCTCTGTGACATATAGGGTTATATGATAGAGGGAGAGAAGCTGAGCTCTGTGATATATAGGGTTATATGATAGAGGAGGGAAGCTGAGCTCTGTGATATATAGGGTTATATGATAGAGGGAGAGAAGCTGAGCTCTATGATATATAGGGTTATATGATAGAGGGGGAGAGTAGCTCTGTACTATGGTATAGAGAGGGAAGAGCTGCTCTGTGACATATAGGGTTATCTGATCGAGGGAGATACGCTGAGCTCTGTGACATATCGGGTTATATGATAGAGGAGAGAAGCTGTGCTCTTTGATATATAGGGTTATATGATAGAGGGAGAGAAGCTGAGCTCTGTGATATATAGGGTTATATGATAGAGGGAGAGAAGCTGAGCTCTGTGATATATAGGGTTATATGATAGAGGAGAGAAGCTGAGCTCTGTGATATATAGGGTTATATGATGGAGGAGAGAAGCTGAGCTCTGTGATATATAGGGTTATATGATAGAGGGAGAGAAGCTGAACTCTGTGATATATAGGGTTATATGATAGAGGGAGAGAAGCTGAGCTCTGTGATATATAGGGTTATATGATAGAGGAGAGAAGCTGAGCTCTGTGATATATAGGGTTATATGATAGAGGAGAGAAGCTGAGCTCTGTGATATATAGGGTTATATGATAGAGAGGGAAGCTGAGCTCTGTGATATATAGGGTTATATGATAGAGGAGAGAAGCTGAGCTCTGTGATATATAGGGTTATATGATAGAGGAGAGGAGCTGAGCTCTGTGATATATAGGGTTATATGATAGGAGGAGAGAAGCTGAGCTCTGTGATATATAGGGTTATATGATAGAGGAGAGGAGCTGAGCTCTGTGATATATAGGGTTATATGATAGAGGAGAGAAGCTGAGCTCTGTGATATATAGGGTTATATGATGGAGGAGAGAAGCGAGCTCTGTGATATATAGGGTTATTGATAGAGGAGGGAAGCCGAGCTTGTGATATATAGGGTTATATGATAGAGGAGGAGAGCAGAGCTCTGTGATATATAGGGTTATATGATGAGGAGAGAGCTGAGCTCTGTGATATATAGGGTTATATAATAGAGGGAGAGAAGCTGAGCTCTGTGATATATGGGCGATATAGGATTATATGATACATTGATAGAAGCTGAGCTCTGTGATATCCAGGGTTATATGACAGAAGGAGAGGAGCTGAGCTCTGTGATATATAGGGTTATATGATAGAGGAGAGAAGCTGAGCTCTGTGATATATAGGGTTATATGATAGAGGAGGGAAGCTGAGCTCTGTGATATATAGGGTTATATGATGGAGGAGAGAAGCTGAGCTCTGTGATATATAGGGTTATATGATAGAGGAGAGAAGCTGAGCTCTGTGATATATAGGGTTATATGATAGAGGAGAGAAGCTGAGCTCTGTGATATATAGAGTTATATGATAGAGGGAGAGGAGCAGAGCTCTGTGATATATAGGGTTATATGATAGAGGAGAGTAGCTGAGCTCTGTGATATATAGGGTTATATGATAGAGAGAGAAGCTGAGCTCTGGGATATATAGGTTTATATGATAGAGGGAGAGGAGCTGAGCTCTGGGATATATATGGTTATATGATAGAGGAGAGGAGCTGAGCTCTGTGATATATAGGGTTATATGATAGAGGGAGAGGAGCTGAGCTCTGTGATATATAGGGTTATATGATAGAGGGAGAGGAGCTGAGCTCTGTGATATATAGGGTTATATAATAGAGGGAGAGAGGATGAGCTATATAATGATAGAGAAGCTGAGCTCTGTGATATATAGGGTTATATGGTAGAGGGAGAGGAGCTGAGAAGCCGAGCTCTGTGATATATAGGGTTATATAAAAGAGGAAGAGAAGCTGAGCTATGTGATATATAGAGTTATATGATAGAGGAGAGAAGCTGAGCTCTGTGATATATAGGGTTATATGGAAAAATTGTACTGGAAAATATAAAAACAACAAACGCCAAGCGCATCTACGCGGACAACGTAAAGCTTTTAGGTGAGTATATAAGTGAGACTCTACTTACAGTAGTTGTGTTCAGGCATAAGTAAGCACTGGTCCCGACTCCTCAAATCTTGGACGTACCTCGAGTCCTCGATGTCGAATTTGCATCAATTTACGTTTGTATGGCAAAAGAAATGTAAGGAGATAGCAAGGGTCTAGCCTTTCAATAATAGGGTTTTTAGATGGAGGAGAGAAGCGAGCTCTGTGATATATAGGGTATATAATCGAGGGAGAGAAGCTGAGCTCTGTGATATATAGGGTTATATGATAGAGGGAGAGAAGCTGAGCTCTGTGATATATAGGGTTATATGATAGAGGAGAGAAGCTGAGCTCTGTGATATATAGGGTTATATGGAAAAATTGGTACTGGAAAATATAAAAACAACAAACGCCAAGGCACACTCCTAGTGCAGACAACGTAAAAGCTTTTTAGGGTGAGTATATAAGTGAGATTCTCACTTAAGTAGTTGTGTTCAGCATTATAGTAGCAGTGGTCCCGACTCCTCAAATCTTGGAGCGGTGACTCGAGTCCTCGATGTCAGAATTTGCAATTCAAATTTTACTTTTGTATGGCAAAAGAAAATTTAAGGAGATAGCAAGGGTCTAGCGCTTTCAATAATAGTAGTAATGGCAGTGCCGAATAAAATAAGGGATATAATCCCAAATAGGATTTTCCTTTATTGAATAAATAAAATATAACCACTGATTAGACTATAAAATAAATCAGACCTTTTGAATAAGTCTGTAAAAAGAGGAGACAGATGCAACGCATTTCGCTGATTCACTTGCTCAGCTTCATCAGGCAGTATGTGGCTGCTGCATGGAAGTCCATGCTTTATATAGCACTGAGTTGAATAAAGTTTGAACAAAAACAGGACGTTGCTAATAAAGTTTGAACAAAAACAGGACATTGCTAATAAAGTTTGAACAAAAACAGGAAATAGCGAAGAGAGTTTCAACAAAAAAAGGAAACTGCAAATAAAGTATGAACAAAAACAGGATACGCTGCAAATTAAAGTTTTAAAAAGTTTATTTGCAGCTTCCTGTTTTTGTTCATACTTTATTGCAGTTTCCTGTTTTGTTGAAATCTATCGTATTTCCTGTTTTTGTTGAAACTTTATTTGTTACTTCCTATTCTTGTTGAAACTTTATTTGCAACTTCCTGTTTTTGTTCAAACTTTATTTGCAACTTCCTGTTTTTTGTTGAAACTTTATTAGCAACTTCCTGTTTTTGTTGAAACTTTATTAGCAACTTCCTGTTTTTGTTGAAACTTTATTAGCAACTTCCTGTTTTTGTTGAAACTTTATTCAACTCAGTGCTATATAAAGCATGGACTTCCATGCAGCAGCCACATACTGCCTGATGAAGCCGAGCAAGTGAATCGGCGAAACGCGTTGCATCTGTCTCCTCTTTTTACAGACTTATTCAAAAGGTCTGACTTATTTTATAGTCTAATCAGTGGTTATATTTTATTTATTCAATAAAGAGATAAATCCTATTTGGGATTATATCCCTTATTTTATTCGGCACTGCCATTACTACTATTATTAAAAGCGCTAGACCCTTGCTATCTCCTTACATTTTCTTTTGCCATACAAAAGTAAAATTGAATTGCATATAGGGTTATATGATAGAGGAGAGAAGCTGAGCTCTGTGATATATAGGGTTATATGATAGAGGGAGAGAAGCTGAGCTCTGTGATATATAGGGTTATATGATAGAGGAGAGGAGCTGAGCTCTGTGATTTATAGGGTTATATGATAGAGGAGAGAAGCTGAGCTCTGTGATATATATGGTTATATGTTAGAGGGAGAGGAGCTGAGCACTTTTATTTAGCGGGTTATAGGATAACGGAGAGAAGCTGAGCTCTGTGATATATAGGGTTATATGATGGAGGAGAGAAGCTGAGCTCTGTGATTTATAGGGTTATATGATAGAGGAGAGAAGCTGAGCTCTGATTTATAGGGTTATATGATAGATGGAGAGAAGCTGAGCTCTGTGATATATGGGGTTATATAATAGAGGAGAGAAGCTGTGCTTTGTGACATATAGGGTTATATGATGGAGGAGAGAAGCTGAGCTCTGTGATTTATAGGGTTATATGATAGAGGAGAGAAGCTGAGCTCTGTGATTTATAGGGTTATATGATAGATGGAGAGAAGCTGAGCTCTGTGATTTATAGGGTTATATGTTAGTGGGAGAGGAGCTGAGCTCTGTAATATATAGGGTTATATGATGGAGGAGAGAAGCCGAGCTCTGTGATATATATGGTTATATAATAGAGGGAGAGAAGCTGAGCTCTGTGATATATAGGGTTATATGATAGATGGAGAGAAGGTGAGCTCTGTGATATATGGGGTTATATAATAGTGGAAGAGAAGCTGAGCTATGTGATATATAGAGTTATATGATAGAGGAGAGAAGCTGAGCTCTGTGATATATATGGTTATATGTTAGAGGGAGAGGAGCTGAGCTCTGTGATTTAGAGGGTTATAGGATAAAGGAGAGAAGCTGAGATCTGTTATATATAGTGTTATATGATCGAGAAGAGAACCTGAGCTCTGTGATATATTGGGTTATATGATAGAGGAGAGAAGCTAAGCTCTGTGATTTTTAGGGTTATATGATAGAGGAGAGAAGCTGAGCTCTGTGATATATAGGGTTATATGACAGAGGAGAGAAGCTGAGTTCTGTGATATATAGGGTTATATGATAGAGGGAGGGAAGCTGAGCTCTGTGATATATAGGGTTATATGATAGAATAGAGAAGCTGAGCTCTGTGATATATAGGGTTATATGATAGAGGAGAGAAGCTGAGCTCTGTGATATATAGGGTTATATGATAGAGGAGAGAAGCTGAGCTCTGTGATTTATAGGGTTATATGATATGGTATTCGCCCCTTGTAAGTGCAGCGTAGAACTTACTGGTTGGTGGGTAGAGGGCAAAGTCGTTTAAAGGGGGAAAAAATCGGTCGGTGGCTCTCCCCAAGGAGAGCTTTTCCCCCCTTCTAAGCCACTCTTGCCTCTCACCTAGCCAACCAGTACGTTCTACACTGCACTGGGGCAAATACCGAAACAGCTGTTTGTAGTTGAACGTAACTGGTTTGGCTCAAATCCCTTTCACATACAAGCTCTGCGATAACATGTGAACTGAGGATAAATACATCCAATAGAGTGCGCTGTGGAGCTCCTCAGCTCTTTTCCCATCAGCCTTTACTTTTAACTAGAGCAGTGGGAGTCCTAATGATGCCGCCCACATTCAATGATTGTCAGCTTTCCCTTTATTAGTATGTGTACACAGCAAACTGCCAGTCACTGTAAGTGGATGGAGTAAGCAGCAGTTTCACAATCTTTTTCAGTATTCTCTTTGCTTTTACTCAGAAATCCTGCTTCAAACAATATAAACCCATATATCAAAGAGCTCCGCTTTTCTTTCTCTATCATATCAGATAGGATAGCAAAGCTCACCTGACAGGTTTTCTTTAAAGGGTTAATCCTATCTGGCACTTTTATAGGGTGTCCTTAATCTGACCTGGTCGAAGGGAACAGAGAGCTGTCTTCACATGCGTACCTCTCTCTATATTCACCTCTATGGGAGGTCCGATCGCTGCCGAGCAAATGTGTTGTGCTTTATTTAGAACTCCCATAGAAGCAAATGGGAAGAGCAACGCATGCGATTCAAGCTGCCTATGATCTCTGCACCCAGCCTAGTCTCAGAACGGCCTGTAGAAATCACCAGATATGAATACCCCTTTAATAGAAAAGCTATCATTTTGGTCCTCCTTCTCCCATGAAGTCCTATGTGTCTCCATGGTAACAGGCTACAAATAAAAACCCTGTGTAGTTTTTTCTTTTTGCTCACTTTATTCTTGATGCTCTGTTCTATTTTTTGAGTTAGCAAGAAGAAGAAACATGAAAGAGAGTACAAGTCTGTTATCACAGAGACATATATGTCATATTCATTAATCCAAATATTGTGGACATCCCAGTTGTTGGTAAGATGCTTAAAGTGAACCTGTTGGGTGGTTTATGCTGCCCTAATTAAGAACTGGTTATGATAGGGGGAGAGAAGCTGAGCTCTGTGGTGTTTAGGAGGTATATAATTTGGAGCAGGATTTCTCAGTAAATAGCAGAATAAATTGTGGATGGATTCCTAGAAGAGACAGAATACTGCTTACCCTACATGACAGCTTTCCTTGTATTAGTGGGTGTATAGAGCAAACTGTCAATTACTCTATGTGGGCAGGGTAAAAAAGATTCTAAGGCTATGTTCACACGGCTTAAACTTGGACACATTTCGCCCCGTATTTCTCGTCGTACTGCGCTAAATACAGGTTTAAATACGTCCTAGTCATTACGGTAATCCACAGTTCTCATAGAGAACTATGGATTACGTCTCCTCTCCCTGCTCACACAATATGACGAGCGGGGATATAAGTGACATGTGAATTACTAGCGGCGAATACGCGGCGCTAGTAATGAATGTCTATAGGGCCGGCGGGCCGCCGACCCCGCGGAAGCTCGCGAGAGCTCCCAAACTCCGGCGTAATTGCAGGGCCTAATTACGCCCCGCAATTACACCGTGTGAACATAGCCTAAGGGTGACATGTATGGATTTGCATGCGCCATTTTTGTAACTTGGTGCCGACACACCAGTTCTAGATAGATATAGGGAAGTGTATAATACGACAGTATGAATAAAAGTGTTATGCGGCAAACATTTTTGGTGCATAACACTCAAAATTGTCATATAGAGTGTTATGTGCCAAACTTTGTATGGTAGTTTTACACCAAACTTTGGCGCATTAAAATGTGTCACCAGGCACACATTGCGCTAAGTTTGCGCTAAATTTTCCATAGAGGTCTGTTCTAAAGTTTGACAGCCGGTTTGCAGACGTCTTTCAAAACCAAAATCCGACTGTAAAACCGGCTGAAAAACCAGCCGTGGGGATATGCCCTAAGGCCTCGTTCACACGGCTTATTTCGCCGCGGATTTGCCGACGGATTGACGATCATCAATCCGTCGGCAAATCAGTCAGAAATAAGTAACAGCCCATTTTAAATTGATTTCAATAGAAAATACGGCTCGTCGTTCACACGACGAGTAGTTCCGTGCCGGATTGCCGCCGCGGATTGACGACGGCAATCCGGACGGAAAAACAATTCACATGTCAATTATTTACGGACGGATTCACCACCTTCAATGATTGGAGATGGTGAATCCGTCAGGAAATCAGTTGCAAATACGTGCCACACTTAGTGACACTTATTTGCAACTGAATTTCAACTGATTTCATAACGTATTTACGATCGGCAATCCTTTGTAAATACGTTCTGAAATAAGCCGTGTGAACGAGGCCTTAGGCTGCATTCAAACGTTCAGCTTTTTAGATGCAGTTTTTATAACCAAATGGGAGGGCATAACTTAAGCAATAACAGTGACATCTCCTTGTTTTACATCCATAATTTTGGCTTCAAAAACTGCTTCTAAAAAGCTGAACGTCTGAACGCAGCCTAAAAGTGCACAACCCAATTAATCTCATCCTTACCACTTTATATTGGACATATGGATGAATCTATGAGACATCTTACACTATTAAGATATCACCCCGGTTGGTTGGGGGCTCCTGACTTTCGATACATATACTCTGTATACACGCCCCAGGGATTGACACTTGGCTTAAATATAAATAATAAAAACTAGAGATCAATTAGTCATTAAGTTCGGAGGCTTCTTATCTTGAGTCAGCAGCAGGAGACCAGACATAGATCTGGAGGTCAGGTGTCCCCAGGTGGGTGACATAAGGCGGGCCCCGCACAGACATAAAGTGTTTAAAGGTTTTGTCATTGTGAATAATTTACAACACGTCCATCAACTGGTTTGTTCCATTGGCGGTGGTAGAAGCTGTGTTCTCCTTCTGCATCTGCAGCTCAGACCTGACTCTCAGTGTGAGCTGCAAGGAATAAAAGCCTGGTAATAAAGACTCCTGCAGCTACAGAGGATCAATAGGCAGCATCCCCCATGGCCGCAGCCCGGCCTGCAATGAATTCACTGACTTTTATTGTAACCAATTGCAATTCAAGTACATTTGTCAATCAATAAAACAATAGAAGTAACGGTTATTACATCCGACGCCGCTTGTCATCACATTTATTTATTTATTTACTTCTTGGATATTAAAAATAGTTCCTTTTCGGTTTTGGGATAATTAACCACATCCTTGCTGCAAGGGCCAGAGGTCTGGAATACAGATGAGTTTTTTTCAGGTCAATCATGTTTTATCAGTTAAGATGAATTGGGCAAAAGGATTTGTCAGATTTAAAATTTGCCTTTGATGAATTAAAAAGCATGATGGGTAATTGATTTTCCCCTTTGTATTCTATGTGCTGGCAGATCAATTGATATCATTTGCTCATCTGTAATTGAATATTCACTGGGATACTGGAGCCAATAATCTGACTTTTTATGTGATTAATACACATAATAGCAAAGTGTGGGCTGTCTTCCAAATATGGAAACAAACTTAAAGTGTTTTAACAATGTCACACTTTGATGGTATATCAATAGGATATGTTATCAAACTGTGATAGGTGTGGGTGCTACCTCTGGGAATCGGGAATCGGCCCCTGAAATTCCCCGCTGAGGAAAACTCTTCATTCTGTTCTATGGGAGTTAAGCTGTATTTTGAACTCGCATAAAACAGAGTGGAGAAGAGTGCCCAACCACGACCTGGGAACACGCTTTCAAATACTCAGGTATCACATGACTGGAGGAATTTCAGACTTTGCAAGACTAGAAGGGGGAAATATTTCTCCTGGTGGAGAATCACCAATAAATTGGTCGGTGTGAGGATTTACTCGCCTTTCAGACCTCACTGACTGTTTTGCAAAAGGCAAAGGCTTCTGGGAAAAGAGCTAAGGAGCTCCACAGCGCACTCTATTGGATGTAGTTATCCGAAATTCACATGTAGCTCACAGGAGCCTTGCAGTGTGAAAGATATTTAAACCAAACCAGTTAAGTTCATCTACAGACAGCTGTTTTGGGGTTTTTGCTCCTCATCAGTGCAGAGTAGAACTTACTGGTTGGTTGGGTGAGAGGTGAGAGTGGCATAGAAAGGGGCAAAACTACTAACATATGACCATACTCCTCCACACACTTATTCCAATTAACCCAATAATAACACCAACACTCCAGTTTTCTTTGAAAGGGCTACAGCAGCCTACTTTATTAGCAACATGAATATCATATAACAATTACAAAAGCATTAATAAAATATAACATAACATTTTATATCTGCAAAACACAAGATCAATTGCAGGGCAAGTTATTCCCCTGTATGGAAAGAATCACTGGAAGCTTAGCCTTCTGTCCTCCCATACAACATGTTCTAATAGTAGCCCGTAGTGCACCTCACTTTTCACCTTTGACCATAGATACCTGACCCAAGGGCACCAAATAAAAAGCACGGTGCAACTAAAGCCTATCATCTCCTGGAGCCCAGAACCAGCACCAGAAGGTCTAATTCATCGTTTTTTAAAAAAGCCAAAATAATGTGAAATTTAAATATGTTACCTCAGTGGAAAAAAAAACGACCTGAAAAGAATACTAAAAACGTTCATAAAAATGGTTTTTGCCTGCCTGTAAAAAGCGCTAAAAAAACCCGGCCCCGTTTTTTTCCCCCAAATTTGTTTTTTTGGACGTTTTTTACAAGCTTTTTTTTTGCTCGTTTTTAAGCCTGTTTTTTAATTTACATAATTAAACCCATTGGATGAAACTCCCCCCTACAAAAGGGTAAAAAAAGTCCTCTTTGCATTTGCTGTGATTTGAAGTCGTTTTACGGTTTTTTAGCGCAAATAAGTTATCTTGGTTTGTCCCCCCCAAAAAAACCTTTTTTTACGGATTTTGGCCCTAAGTCCATTTTTTTTCGGTTTTGGTGAAATAAAGTTATCTCCGTTTGTCGCCAAAAATCCGTTTTTTTATTGATTTTGCCGCTAAGATTTGCATTTTTACAAATTTTTCCGGCAATAAATTTTTTTTTTTACGTTTCATAGTTTCATGTTTCAAGTTTGAAGGCAAAAAAAAAAAAGACAAGTCTCCATTAGTTCAGCTATTGGCTAAGGTGTTGATCCAGAGGAAGGCAAAAACCCCCAATGAGGTAGAAGCCAATTGTCCTCATTTTGGGGAAAAATCCTTCCTGACTCCATCTGGCAATCAGAAAAAATCCCGGGATAAATGACCCCTCCCCTGATCTAGTATAAACTTGTTTTTATTCGCTCAGAAGACCCAAACCCCCTTTTTTGAACTCGGTTATTGAATTCACATGGACCGTCCTCTGGCAGAGAATTTTCCATAGTTATGCTTTCGTAAAAAATCCCTTTCTATGTTTATGTAAAAACTTTCGTTCCTCAAGACGTAAAGGATGCCCCCTTGTTTTGATACACCCCTGGGTATAAATAAATTTGGGAGAGATCTCCTATATTGCCTTTGATTTTTTTAAAAATTTTTTATGCCCCCCCAAAGCGCCTTTTTCTAAAATAAAAACCCTAAATTTTTGCTAACTTTCTGGGTTTTTGTAGTCCAGCAGTCCTTTTTTATTTTTGTTGCCCGCCTTTGTACCTGTTTAAAACTCTACAATGTCTTTCCTGTGCCTGGTGCCCAAAAAGTACACAATTTTCCCTGTGTGTCTAACCAGTGACTTGTATAATGGGAAATAAAGTTTCATTGTGATCTAGCCCCCTTTTAAAGCACCCATGATCCCATTTGTTTGGGTGCGCTGCCCGACACTGGCTGTACAAATTTAAATTATGTCCACCGGGGTTCCCCAAATCCTTTCCATGTCACTTTTACCCAGTGTTTTTCATTTAACTGTAATCTGTAATGGATTTCTTTCCCCGTGCATAACCCTTTCATTTTTTAGTGTTAAAAACCCTCTGCCATTTCCCTGCCGGCCTCCAACTTTTCCAGATCCCCTTTGTAATAAAAATATTATCCCTTTTTGTGTTTATTACTTTACGGCTTGTTTCCCTCTGCAAAAATCGATATTCTACTGTGTATTCCCTGTGAAAAATCATTAAAGAAAATGTTAAAGAGGATGCGCCCAATTTTGAACCCCTTTTGGTACCCCATAAAACGCGATCCCGTTGAGTAGTACCGTTAATTACTACCTTTGTTTTCTATCAGTGAGCAGTTATTACCCCCTTGCACACGTTTTCCCCGTAAAAAATTTATTTTATTTCCACCTTTAGTGGACCGTATCAAAGCTTTGAAAAAAACTAGATATATGATCCAGTGCCTCACCCCCACCCCCTCTACACTGACTTCCCCATAGAGTGATGGATTAGTCGACGGACCGATCCTTCATACCCGTGCTGGAAAAGGGTTATACATTTAAAGTCAGGAGAACTCCAGGATAGCATTCAGAAAACCCTTTAACATTTTACCTACAACAAGGGTTTGCTTTCTGGCCCATAGTTTCCTGGACACTTTTTGACCCCTTTTTGAATATTGGCACCCATTTGCTATGCGCCTTTTCCCTTTGGGACTACCCCTTTTTAGACACCACGTTTGTAAAAAAATACGTTTTTTTTTACGGATTTTGTCCCTTAAGTCCATTTTTTTTAAGGATTTTGGGGCTAAAGATATGTTTTTACGGATTTTTACGTAATAAAGCTATCTCGCTTTTGTCGCCCAAAAAAACGTTTTTTTTTATGGATTTTTGGCCCCAAAGTCCTTTTTTTAGGATTTTTGTGCTAAGACCGCTTTTTTAGGATTTTGGCGCTAATAAACTTATCTCGCGTTTGCCGCCAGAAATATGTTTTTTAACGGTTTTTGGCCGTAAAGTCAATTTTTTAACGGATTTTGGCGCTAAGATCTGCATTTTTTACGGATTTTGGCGCTAATAAAGTTATCTCGCTTTTGTCGCCAAAATATGTTTTTTTATGGATTTTGGCCCTATAGTCAATTTTTTTTTAACGAATTTTGGTGCTAAAATCTTTAGTTTTACGGATTTTGCTGTTAATAAAGTTATTTGCGTTTGTCGACCAAAAAACACTTTTTTTTATGGATTTTGGCCCTAAAGTCCATTTTTTTTACGGATTTTGGTGCTAAGATCTGTATTTTTATGGATTTTGGCACTAATAAAGCTATCTCGCTTTTGTCGCCAAAAATATGTTTTTTTATGGATTTTGGCTCTATAGTCAATTTTTTACCGGATTTTGCTGCTGAAATCTGTAGTTTTACGGATTTTGGTGCCAGAATCCGGTTTTTTACGGATTTTGGCACAAAAATACTTTTCTTTACAGATTTTGACACTAATAAAGTTATCTCGCTTCTGACGCCAAAAATACTTTTTTTTACAGATTTTGGCCCAAGAATCTGTTTTTTTTTTTACAGATTTTGGCGCGAAAACCGTTTTCTTAACATATTTTGGCGCTAATAAAATTTTCTCGCTTCTGACACCAAAAATACGTTTTTTTATAGTTTTTATGCAAGAATCAATTTTTTTAAGGATTTTGGCGCTAAAATACTCTTGTTAACATATTTTGGCGCTTATAAAGTTAAGGAACGGATTTTAGCGTAAAAAACGTCCGTAAAAACGTATTTTTAGCGTCAGAAGTCAGATCACTTTATTAGCGCCAAAATATGTTAAGAAAAGGATTTTAGCACCAAAATCCGTAAAAAAACGGATTATGGCACCAAAAAACTGTAAAAAAACGTATTTTTTGCGTCAGAAGCGAGATAACTTTACTAGTGCCAAAATATGTTAAGAAAAGGATTTTAGCACCAAAATCCGTAAAGAAAACGGATTCTGGTGCCAAAATTCGTAAAAAAACCTTATTTTTGGCGTCAGAAGCAAGATAACTTTATTAGCGCCAAAATCTGTAAAGAAAAGTATTTTAGTGCCAAAATTCAATAAAAAACGGATTCTTGCACCAAAATCCATAAAAAAACATATTTTTGCGTCAGAAGCGAGATAACTTTATTAGCACCAAAATATGTTAAGAAAAGGATTTTAGCACCAAAATCCGTAAAAAAACAGATTCTGGCGCCAAAATCCATAAAAATACGTATTTTTTGCATCAGAAATGAGAACTTTATAAGCACCAAAATCTGTAAAGAAAAGTATTTTAGCACCAAAATCCGTAAAAAAACGGATTCTGGAGCCAAAATCCGTAAAAAAACGTATTTTTGGCATCAGAAGCGAGAAAACGTTATTAGCGCCAAAATATGTTAAGAAAAGGATTTTAGCACCAAAATCCGCCAAAAAATGGATTCTGATGCCAAAATCCATTAAAAAAAACGTATTTTTAGCGAAAAATATATGAATTGCGCAAAAATCGTTAGCGGCCAAAGCATGAATATTTTATTACAAAAGGTACAAAAAAGGACACATCAGACACTTGTATGCAGATTTGATCAGGTATAACCTTTAATTAACACCCACTATAGGTGGGACTTGGGTCTCTGGGAGGGTTTTCATTGAAAAATCGCGGCAAAAAAACGCTGCGAAAACACGCCAACAAACGCGCCAAAAGACGTCCGGCGCTTTACATAGACTCCTGTACTAAATTTTCTGCCCTGCTCTGGCGTTTTTTAGAGCATGTTGCAAAATACGACCTGTAAAAAAAAAGTGTAGACAGCAGGACGATTTTACATTAGAAGTCTATGGGAGATGATTACAGTAGTTTTTTCAGCGTTTTTAGAAAACGAAAAACGCTGAAAAAACGGACGTTTTTCTGTGAAGTGGAGACATAGCCTAAAACATGGCTTTTATTGTGCCTCCAAGTCACAATCTTTCAAGGACTGTTCCCTGCCACCACCAAAATACAACACACTCCTGGAAAGCCTGCAAAGAAAATCAACAATACAGACGGTAAACCAAATTAGAGGATGGGTGGGTGGGACTCCTTATACTGGCGCCATCCCCTGCCTGTTTAATAAAGTGGATAAAATATGTATTGAACACTTCACCAATTTTTTAAATAACTATATTTCTAAAGGTGCTATTGACATGAAATTCTCACCAGATGTCAGTAGCAACCCATTCAATCCACACAGGCAAAGAATTCAAACCATAGGTATCCAGAAATTAAGTTATGTGTAAATGACACAGGAAAAAAGTACTGAACACGTTAACTGAAATGTATTTAATACTGCGTACAAAATCCTTTCTAGGTGATGACAGCTTCAAGATTTCTCCTGTATGGAGAAACTAGTCACATGCATTGCTCAGGTGGCATTTTGGCCCATTCTTCCACGCTAACACTCTTCAAATGCTGAAGCTTCTGTGGCTCCTTCTATGAACTCTGAACTTTAGTTCCTTCCATAGATTTCTATTGAATTCAGGTGATTGGCTCGGCCATCCTAGCAGCTTTACTTTCTTTCTCTGAAACCAATTGAGAGTTTCCTTGACTGTGTGTTTGGGATCATTGTCCTGCTGAAATGTCCGCCCTCATTTCATCTTCATTATCCTGGTAGATGGCAGCAAATTTTTTCAAGAATTTTCAGTACATGTGTACATTTATCCTTCCTTCAATTATATAAAGTTTGCCAGTGCCATATGCTTAAAAAACACCCCCACACCATGATGTTCCCTCCTCCAAACTTCACTGTTGGTCTTGTGATTTTGTGGTGATATACAGTGCTGTTTGGCCTTCAAACTTGATGCGTATTATTGAATCCAAATAGTTCAGTTTTGGTCTCATCTGACAAGACTATATTTTCCCGCTATTTCAACACCTAGATTCCAGGTGTTTCTCTCCATAGGTTGTCCTTGGCTCCTAGGCAACTCTTCAGATGATTATTTTCACTTCTCTGTCTGAAATCATGCAGGTAGCACCTGGTCGTTGCCAGTTTATGGTGAAATTATGTTCTTTCCACTTCATGATTATGGCCCCAGTAGTGCACATTGGCGCCTTCAGTAGTTTAGAAATTCTTCTGTAACTAATGCCATCAGTATGTTTTGTAATAAAATGGTTGCAAAGTCCTGACACAGCCACAAGATACCCAGCTTTGAATTCTTGTGCTGGACCGCGGCTGTTGCAACGTGAACCTCAAAAGGTTTTTAATAATGTTTTCTTTTGTGTTCTAACTAGGGGTAACCCCGGGTTTTTGCCACTCTTTCTTCATGTGAAAAAGTCTCTTACCATGATGGCTCTAAGTTGCCAGGAATCTTCCAGGCACTCCGGCGAGAATTAACTGCACCTTTGTTATTTACTGGTGATTGACAGCTCTACCTTCCCACTGTATTTCTGTCTCCTCCTCTCTGCTCCTTAAAAATGCCTTCTGGCCTTAGTTCTCCTTGGAAGGAATCTTACAGTCCCTCATTCTGTCTCCATCGCTTTGCTCGTTGATTCTGGCTCCTTCTCTGTTCGTCTACCTTACCTAACTTTATTTAAAACCTTGCCTCCTGGTTACAACTAATTGAACCATGCAATAGCACTGTTTTCATCCTCGTTAAGGCCACTTCAGACTTTTAACTGAGTTCCGATATGTTAAACCCTAACTAGCCTACTGGTTCAGGTGACCCAGATAGATGTTTCCTTTATTGTTTGGGTCTGCATCTTGTTTTTTACCCAACTATTCAAATATAGTGCAAGTCTTTGGTTGGGGGCCCCCCACCTATTTAAGGGGTGGGCACCCCAAAAGGTAGGGGGGACAGGGGTTTGGGGACCCGTGTCGGGTTCACACTGCTGTGTCTGTTCGTGCGCCCCTGACGGGTCCCTTACAAATGTGGTTGCAAAAGTCCTGAAACAGCTCACTAGTTATACCCATCTTGAGATATTTCTTGTGAGGCACCTTAGTAAAATATCGGCTGGTTCAACTGATGACCTTCAAAAAGGTGTTTTAATACCAAGTGGCGGGATTGCTTTCTAATTACTGATAGATTCTAACTGGTGTTACAACTTCCTTGACTTTTTGCACAACTCTTTCTTCATGTGTTCAATACAGGTCTCATTATTACACATAATTTATGGACATCTAAGGTTTGTTTTCTTTGTCTGTGTGGATTGGATAAGTCGTTCCCGGCATCTGGCGAGAATTTCATGACAATAGCACCTTTAGAAATATATTTACATAGAAAATTGGTGACATGTTCAATACTTATTTCATCCACTGTATATGCCAGTCTAACCCCTATGTACTGGGAATCCGCCCCCCAAAATAAAACTTTTGGCCTGTATGCCCTGCCTTAGCCTGAATGAATCCTGTACAATCCCCTACATACGCCTCTGCTCTCCATGACGATTGTGGCCCTTGTTCTGCAGCTCACATTCTCGTTGTTCCTCTACCTTCAAGAGCCTAACTTTATTAATAAAATCCTTGCCTCCTATTCATCAACTGAATGGAACCCAGCTTAATAAAAGGCACTGAAATGTACATCCTCAGTGTAAGGACACACCACAGACTTTTATAAATGTATCCATACTGCTTTGAACTCCAAATCCCAAGCAGCCATAACCAAAATGGGTTCAGGATGACCCAGAACTAGATGTTTCCACTTTACTATGGGCATATGAAAGGAGAATTGAATAACATATGTTATATATTAACCCCTTAACCCTCCCTGACAAATATATTGTTAAAGAGGTGTAGAGTAGTCTTTCTAGCCTGCGGGTGGCAGCTGCTGATCATAGACAGCAACCACCATTACCAACTTTGCTCCACTTAATGCTTATTGACTTTGCACTACTCACAGCTTTGTGAGATATATTTGGATAAATACAGTGGGTATGGAAATTATTCAGACCACTTTAAATTTTTCACTCTTTGTTTCATTGCAGCCATTTGGTAAGATCAAAAAAGTTAATTTTTTTGCTCATTAATGTAAACTCTGCATCCCATCTTTAAAGGAAAAAAACAGAAAGGCAGAGATTTTTACAAATTTATTAAAAAAGAAAAGCTGAAATATCACATTTTATTAAATATTCAGACCCTTTGCTGTGACACTCATATTTAACTCACATGCTGTCCATTTCCTTCTGATCCTCATTGAGATGGTTCTACTCCTTCATTGGAGTCCAGCTGTGTTTAATTAAACTGATTGGACTTGATTAGGAAAAAATGAAGACATTTTTTTCTAGATGAATTCGGCACCTTTTGTCAAAATGAAACTACATACATGGAATCACCCAATACCAACCATCATAAATTATTCCTAAAAAAAAAGTCCTTCATTATGGAAATGGACTGGGAAGAATCCATTTAGAGAAACACATGTACAAAGGGTTATTTTAAATGATTGCTCTGCTTCCAAAACAAGTTCACTGTTTTATTACAGAATATTTTCAACTTACAGCTTGGCTTCAAGAAATAATTCTAGCAGGAGGTCCGACCTTGCAGTTAGAATAGAGGGTTTAAAAGGTGTTGAGCGGTCCCATACTCTGAAGGTCTGCTTAACCCCAGACACCATTTTTGGGCTCACCAAGGAAATGTCAAACATAGGACAATATATAATATAAAGCTCTGACTCATTTTGGGTTTTGTTTTAAGTTTTCATCATTGCATTCTCCCCCCATGACTTTACACTAAAATTCTTAAATCCTTATTTATAGTTGTGATAAAATCTTAAGACACAGAGACAAAGGATATAGCATCTAACGACTATCATGCAGTGGGGATAATAGTAATCCACACACACAGGTGTTCTTGTTATTTTGTTAATTAAAAGATAAAGGGAACCTGTCAGGGGGTTTATACTACTCTATTCAAGAGCAGGATTTAACAGAGGAAGCGCAGCTGAGCTCTGTGATCTGTAGGTTTATATGAATTAAAGCAGGTTTCCTAAGTAAAAAGCAGAGAAAAAACTTAAACAGAAGGTGAAAGTCCTGCTGAACCCCGCCCACATACGGGGATTGACAGTTTGCTCTGTATACACACTGATACAGGGAAAGCTGTCAATCGCTGTATGTGGGTGGGGAAAGCAGGGCTACCACTGTCTCACAGCTGCGTGTTGGATACGTTTAGGATCCGATCGACGCTGCGTTTTTGGATGTGATTTTCGGATCCAAACATGTATCTAACAATGAGCAATGTGATTTTACATTGCTTTTAACTTGAAACACGCATCAGCATTTACACGAGTGATTGCTGATGCGTGTCTCACTCCATCTTTCGGAGCCGTCCCAAGAATTGACATGTCAATTCTTGGTCTGAAAGACGCAGCAGGAGCTCTATTTTAAATTATAGGGTCCTGCTGCATGCACACAGGTTGGATCCGTTTATGATCCAAAAACGCCGTGTGATCGGCCGTAAGAGGGGAGAGTATCAGCAACAACACATCTCACAGGGAATGAAGGAGGGTCATTTCCAAATCCCAAACCCAAAAAAACAGGAGCTTGCAGTACTTTTTTATGCACTAATTCTACGGGGGATGCCGCCCCAGATTCATACAACAATGTGTGATGCCAAAATGTGGTGCGAAATTGTTGCACCAATCCATGCAGTTTCATAGTGGCGAGGCTGAGAAAAATACACTCTATTCGCCACTTTTTGATGCATTAATATGTCTCGCAATGGCACACCTTTGTAAAGTGCTGTGAGACACTTTCATTCATACTGATAAACGCTACATTAAAGGGGTTGTCTCACTACATCGATTCATCTTACCTCAGTCCTGTTTTCTTGGTTTAATTTTGAATTCAGGGACGTGTTTACTGGCTTCTAATAGGCTGCAGTAGAAGCCAGGTCTGTAGCTATAGCAACCAGTGCTGGCAGCCTATCAGGCGAGATCAAGCAGGTCTGTAGCTATAGCGACCTGAGGAGCTGATGCAGCCCAAACAAGAGGGCATATCTAGGAATAGGTAGGACACTGTTAATGGACATATATTGTAAAGTGACTTGTTTTTGCAAGATCTTTAACATAAAAAGCAATCCTTGTAGTGAGACAACCCCTTTAACTTACTGAGACGTTGGACTGTGCATACATGTCCCCAGTAGTTTCTAAATGTGGGAAGAAATCTCAGCCTCCCATACACCTAGCAGACTGTCATTACCATGCACGTAGTAATACTGCAGTAAAACAGACTCTAATTAAGTCACTGCTAGAATTGAGGCTTTTAAATTCATATGCTTCACTTGTCAGATATTATCATGGCCAAAGGAAGTGCAAAGCTGGGCTCAATCTTCGACATGATGACCACTAGGAACAATTATGTTATAATATTGTTCTGTTTTCTACCTACAAATGGTTCAGTAAATACTGTTAGTTATCTTCTGTCAGTTTTTCACAAATTCTTCTTATATCTATTTCTAGAAACGTTGGATGATAAGCAGCAGCGCATTATTAAAGGGTTTTTTCCGGTTCTTTGCACATTGAGCTTATAGGGTTTGTGCAACCAAGACAACCCACTTGTTGCATCTCTCATGAAGGTGAGCCTAATGTAAGGTGCCAGGTTGCTGTCAAACATTGGAAGTATTCTTCTAATCTGCAGACTTAAAACCCTACAGACATACTACTTCTCAAGCTGGTGGTTGGCTACATTGTGTCCTGTATACATTGTAGGTAATATGTAGTATCTGGGGTCCAGACTTTTTAGCTCACAGTGGATTGTCTGCACTTGATACAACTCTAGCAAACTCTCAGCTATGAGAATAATAATTTAATTTATTAATGCCTGGAAATGCCACTAGGGGCAAAAACCTACTAAATACTGGTTATAAACCAAGCCTTAGGCTATGTCTCCACAGCATAGCAAAATTATAGTATTCTAAAACCACCGAAAATACGATCATTCAGGCATCCCATAGACTATAATAGAAAAAACAGCCTGTAGTTTACACAGGTCGTTTTTTCTCCACTCGTCTTTTGGCGCTGGCGTATTATACAAAATGTTGTATAATATACTGGCGCATTGAGTTTTTTCGTCGTCTTCCCATGCAATCAATTGTATGGGTGATGGCAAAAAAACAAGAACCGACCGAAGTTTTCGCCCGTCTTTTTGTCCGATGAAGTGCAGACATAGTCTTATAATACAACAGCATGCAGTAAGCTAAGCTCACCGCCCCGTTGGGGGCTTAAAGCACCTGAAATTTGGAAGTTAATTCTTCACAGGGGTTGTTTGGCGTTACAAGCGACATGACCATTGCTCTTATAATTAATGCACTTACTGATTAGATTCCATTAGCAAAAATGCCCAAGTTGGTCCTCTGTTTGGGCAATCATGTGATCCCAAAGGTAAAAGGGGTTTTCTCATTACATTAAATGGTCTTCAGAATAAGGGGACAGTGAAAACAAGCAACTTTGCAATTGGATGTCATTAGCAAAGCTATATTGTTTTCACAGTCTGCTTTATCTTCGTTTTCTGTAAACACTGTTACCCAGTAGCGGTCGGATTACGGATTACGGATTTGCATTTCTTTTGTTGCCGGCTGTAGCAGTGTACATTCTGTCTGGCCCCCGGTCGTATTCACGAGAGCGCGCATGCTCCGTGATGCTGACCGCCTCTGTGTTGTTCTGCAGTGTAAATTGGTTATAAACAGATTCCGGGCATGCAGAGGAGGGAGGAATCAGTGACTGAGCAAGTGCATTCCCTCCTCCTTGTCTGCCGTCCTCGAGATACAGCAGCGAGTGAGAGGGAGAGAGAGAGAGATAGAGAGGTTTGTGCTGTTCACTGACAGCAATCAATGATAGGTGCGACGTATATGTGTGCGGGGTTTGCGCTGTTCACTGCACAATCATGATAGGTCAGTATATGTGTGCGGGGTTTGCGCTGTTCACTGACAGCAATCAATGATAGGTGGGGGGACGGTATTTTCTGTTGCTTTTGGGTTTGCGCTGTTCACTGATTTCCAGCAAATCAGTGATAGGTGCGAATATCTGTCGGGGTTGCCGTTCACTGATACATCAGGGTATTGCGACTAGCATGCGGGGTTTGTGCTGTTCACTGACAGTGATCAGAGGTCCTGCAGCAGAGAGGGAGATCTTGTGCAGTCCCATGTAAACACAAACAGATAAAGCGTATAGTTTTGTTCTGTAAAAGTCAGAGGTGTAATAATCTTCAGGATATATAACGGTGTGTGAGAGAGAGAAAAAAAACCTCCCAACTCTCCCAGAGTCCTGAATGTCAAATGCCCATTCTAATTACAAAGTGTGTAGATATACACTATTGAGTTACACTTAGCTTTTCACTTCCAATGATTCCTTCATCTCCGACATCTGAGAATCTGTCTCTTCCCCCCACCCCCGGCTCACACAGAATGAATTCTCATGTGCACACTTTGGGGTGTGTCTGCAGAGAGAAGATACTCCCTGCTGGGAGGAGAAACACGCCCCTCCATTTCAGAAGCTCTGCTTAGCAACCAGTATAAACGGCTGTCAAATGATGAAACGATAAAACCCCTTTAAGTCATTTTAAAGAGCTCTGTAACATGTCCTCTCATTTTGATGCCCCCCCCTCTAGCTTGCGTTGGTGTATCACTGGTACCAGCTTCCATCTCTATTTCAAACGTCCCAACAGCCTTTGTATTATGCCCTCTAGGCCCTTGTCCTTACACTAGTGCATTGAAAGATGAAGCCACTATATCCCCCATGATCACGGGCGTAACTATAGGGGTGCAAAGGTAGCAATCACTTCCAGGCTGTGCAACCTGAAGGGGCCAAAGAGCCCTCCTGTCACATAAGAAGACTCCAATATTGTAAATGAAAATGACACTTGGTAAGTGGGGGGAGGAAGATTTCACCTTTTGCATTAGGGCCCAGGAGCTTCAAGTTACGCCCCTGCCCATGACCGTTGACATGTATACATACGAGAGGTGGGGGGCGCTTCGCTGAGATGACAATGTCACAGCAAAGAAACCTTTGTAGCAAATCAAGAAGAAAAATGTAAAATCCAGAGCTTAGTGCTGCCTATTGCACATTGCAGAGGCCGCACCTGTGAGTCACTTCTACCCACTGCGTTCTGAACACAAAGCGTTCCGGACAAGATCTGCTTCCTCCAGACAGTCAGACCGCCGCCGCTGGGAGAGCTGCTGTTTTCTCAGGGATTGCAGAGCAGCTGAGTGATTCAAGCCGTCGCCCTTCACCTTTCAGGAGATCCCCTGGGAGAATACTGTATATCTGCGTCTACAAACAAACAACAGTGGGAGCGGAATATCTCCCTGATGCAGAGTGACATGCCCTTTCTACTACTCAGATCCTGAGCGTCAGCCAGGGCTACAGATATAGGATATGCACTCATACACATGAAATAGGAATATGCAAGATCTCGTTACATAAGATGTGAGGGAGAGCAATTACTTCCAGATAATGAGCGGTGATGGCTGTAGCCAACTCGTAGGGCTTAGACACAGTCTTGTGAGTCTATGACTGCATAGACATCCTGTCTCTTCACCTTTAATGTGTATGTAGCCTGTAGGAGTAGGCTATTTATAGGTCCTACAATCTTCAGTGCAATCCTTCAGAATGCAACTTCCACTGTGTTCTCCTATAATATAAAAACTGATAGCCAAAGCAAGAAAGGTGGCCTTAAAGGGATTGTCTCACTACAAGGATTGCTTTTTATGTTAAAGATCTTGCAAAAACAAGTCACTTTGCAATTCATGTCCATTAACAGTGTCCTACCTATTCCTAGATATCTACCTATTCATCAGCTCCTCAGGTCACTATGGCTACAGACCTGTTTGATCTCTCCTGATAGGCTGCCAGTGCTGGTTGCTATAGCTACAGACCTGGTGTCCTCAGCAGCTCGTCACTGTAGGCCAGTAAAGCCAGTAAACAGGCCCCAAATTCAAAAATGAAACCGAGAAAACAGGAATGAGGAAAGATGAATTGATGTAGTGAGACAACCCCTTTAAAGGGAATCTATCGCCAATGTTTTGTGACTAATTAAAACAAGATACTGATACATATCCTTTTCTTCTTGGCTGTTTTTATTTTCTGATTTTAGATTTCTTATTTCTGTTTTCTGTTTATGATTATGGGGGCAGCCATCTTGCCTGAGCTGCTTTTCACAGCATTTAGAGAGATGCTTTACAGCAGCTTCATGCACATAATAGCTTGTGGACGGGAGCAGACCCATTAACGTCTAAAGGAGAATTTTCTAGGAATGATCTGTGACCTGGGAAGACATCAATGTGCAGGGCAGGGAGAGGGAGAGCTGTGACATCTCCTATTGTGACTGGTGGCTCCTATGTTATCTATACACATTGGTGTTACCTTTCAATGTAACCCTGTCTGTGCTGATATTGAGGAGACTGCTGAAAAGATCTCTCCAGAACAGAAAGGGAGAGGCTTCTGGATTTTTGGCATTATTAGGGCTTGTCCCCACAGCATGGTTTATCGGTCGGATTTCCAGGCGGTTTGCGGTTTTAGAAACCGTCTGAAAACTGACATGCAACACTCCCCATAGACTGTAATAGAAAATCCATTCAGCAGTCCTCACTGAATGGATTTTCTGCCAGTCCCAAAAACTTAGAACATGTTAATTCTTCTGCTCGGTTTCCAGACAGGAAATTAACATTGGAGTCAATGGGAACCTCGCAGTATGTGAGTGAACTTTTTTTACATGTTTTTTTTTTTTTTGTGCAGGTTTTGGGAAACAACAGAAATCCAACAGAAAACCGTCCACATAGACTTTAATACAAAAAAACAACCTGTAGTCTACGCAGGTCGTTTTTTTCTGCTCGTTTTGAGCATTGGCGGTTTTAGGAATATGTTGTAAAATCCGATGGAGACCAGCAGAAAATTTACTATCGAAGTCTATGAAAACCGGCAGATGGCTTTTGGACATTTGTTCAGAATTTTTTGCGCCGGTTTTGGACGGTTCTGCTAAAAAACTGTCCAGCTGTTTAAACAAGCTATATGAATTTTGCTTACATTAAAAACTGCACAAAAACTGTAAAAAAAAAACAGTCCAAAAACCACACCAAAAATCTCAACAAAGCACTAAAAACCATCCAAAAACTTGCAGGAAAACCCACCTGCTTTGGACAAAATACTTACAAAATAATCAGGTTCAAAGTGGTTTTGGATGAGTTTTTTGTTCTATGCTGTGTAGACCTAGCCTCAGACTATTATTAGGCCTTGTGGCCAATGTAATATCTGCAAAATTTCCAGATGTTTTAAAAATAATGATACTGATACTGTATTTAAAATAAAAAAACATCCAACAATTCTTATATTATGTGTTTAGCATAAAACATGAGTTAAACAACAGGTCATTTTCTTATGACACATTCCTTTTTAAGAAATCTGATAAAATTCCACCTAATTTTAATGACTGACAAACGGCCCCCAGCCAATGATAGACAATTTCCCATGTCTTAAAAGATTACTTCAGTGGCTGTGTCTTCTGTCTCTCCTTGTCCAGGTGGGGTTTTCTCTCCCCCATTCAATCATTTGAATTCCACAGGCAATAGGAGCTTAGACTCTGAGGTTTAAGGGTATGTTAACACAGCGTAATTGCGGCACGTACAGTACGCGCTGCAATACACCGGGTGTTTTGGGAGTCGTACTGCTCAGCACGTATTCCCAAAGCACGGGGGGGGGGGGGGGGGAGGGGAGGTGGGTAGCCCCATTGACATTCATTACTCGTGGCGCGTAATCGCTGCGAATAATTCACATGTCACTTATCTCCCCGCACATACAATAAGATCGTATTGTACGCGCAGGGGGACAAGGCGTAATCCGTAGATCTCTATGAGAACTTTGGATTAATGTAATTGCAGCGCGCATCTCGCCGCGTATTAAGCACAATATGTGCCAAAATACGCAGCGAAATACGTGCCCAAATAAGTCGTGTGAACTTACCCTAAGAATGCATTTAAAGTTTTGCAATAACACCACTTAAGGCTATTATTAAAATTGCTTAGTGTGGTAGGCAATAAGAGGTTACTGTCAGCCTCAGATGCATGACAAAAAACAAGGGTTTGGTTACATGCAGCTAAATGGCTGGGTATAATTCAGATACTGATTGATGCTTAAGATCATATTTGCCAACTCTTCAGAAATATCTGGGAGACTCCTGCAAAGCGGGCATCCTTATGGATTCAAAGAGGAATGGGCATGTTTCCCTGGTGCTGTACATCTCCGAAATTTGGAGGGTGTTTGCTTAGAAGCTGTACCCTCACCATCTGCAGTGGGAGCCAAATGTAATGTATACCTGTGCTGCTGATTCGACGGTCAACACATGAGCTATCTCTAATTCTGGTTATTTAGCCCCCTAGATGCTGCTGTCAAAAGTGGCCGGGGTAGCTAGCATGTTGACATAGTAGGGGGGCTTCTGTGAACTATGGGCATCTCTGCAGGGTGCCAGGGGTGATCATGGCAGCCAGAGGGCAAATAATCGCCTGTCATGTACAGAAGTTTATTAGACCCTGCTTGGTGACAGAGTCTGCTGCCTTTTACATGCATAATACATAGCAATATTGCATAGTCTAGCCACCTAAAAACTACACACAGGCAAAACACAGTTGACAGAAATTCTGAAACATAAAAAAATAAAAAAAACAAACACAACACCCCTGTTTCCACAAAAAAAGAAAACTTAACAGTTATTGCTACATCTGTACTACTCTAAAATGATCTTATTCAATCCATACAGTGTATGATGCAGAAAATAAATAAAGAGCCATGCCAAAGTTGCATTTTTATGTTCATGAAGCCTCAGAAACAGAATAATAATTGATCAAAAACTTTCATGTACACCCTAAGGCTGGGTCTACATTCAGTAGCATTTTGACATTTGCTGGACCATGGTTTTTAGCACAGTTTTTTGCAACAGTCGCATTGTACATGAATCCGACGGCAATCCGGTATTATCCTGCGGACTATGTAACATGTTGCATATTCTGCCAGATTTTAAATGAGACGGTAAAAAATCCGCTGTGTAGACTACAGCACAGATATTTTATTTTATAGGGCACAGTCAGATTTTCAGAGGATTCAAAATACTGAAACTGACAAAAATCTGACAGTATTTATGTGCTGTGTAGACCTAGCCTTATAGTACCAATGAAAACATTGATTCCATCACCAAATAAAAAACCCATTCCATCAACAACTAATTAAAAATGATGGCTTTTAGAATATTGCAACATTCCTTTGCTTCTCTGATATGGAAATTTTTATAAAAATATCTAAATTATTATTGGAAGAAGGGGTTTGTAGAAAGAGGCATGTCCTACAAAAGTAGGTTGTGCTGTGTAAAAGGGGCATAGCTTGTAATTTCTCAATTACTATAACCCTCTGTAAAAGAAAACACTACCGCTACCCAGAACACATAGGTCCAGATTTACTATTGCAGTCTAAAAATGCAAATTTATCACAGTGGCTCATGCTGTTTGGTAAATTTTAACCTGATACTCAGCGAACCATCTAAAATGCGGTGGATTCCTTGAGATGTTTATGGAACCATGCTGCTCGCTACCTATCTTTTGATGCCATCCTGCACAACCACAAAAGGTGAGCAGTTTTCATTACCCTCCCCATTACTGCTGTTTGCAATCACAGTGCTACGTGAGGTGCGACTGTCCTCTCTTTTCTCTTTTACAGTGCACTACATATTTGTTTGATACATTTGTCGCATCTTTAGACTTGACTACCTTTTGTAGACTAGTCGGCTTACTTTCTACAGCAGAATTTGGTTGCAGTGTGTTGCAACATGGCCACACACTCATTTTCATGAAGCCACGTCCACTTTCCGATAAGCCAAAGTTGAAGAGGTCGAAAAAACTGTCTAAAATGTCCATAATAAATGTGTCTGCCATACACTGCACCCACAGTGCTTCACTTTTTGGTTCATTTTAGGAAACTTTTCTGATGCAACCACAATAGTAAAAGTAAGCCATAGTATGAATCAAGGGACTGTCTTTTATATGTCATTTTGAGGTACAGGCAGTCCCCGACTTACATCGTTCCGACTTACATATGTCCCCTAGTTACAAACGGGGACTTATGGGGCGTGGCTGACATTCACGCCCCATGATAACCAAGTGCCAGCATGCCACAGCTGCACATGAGAGACAGAACGTTAAGTGAAATCTTCTAAAAAAAGGGCACAGACAGCAAAACAAATGTCAAAAATTTCCTCTGCACTATCCAAAACTAAAAAAAAATGTTTTGCTGGACTTACATTTAATAAATATACCTGTTCCGGCTTACATACAATTTCAACTTAACAACAAACCTACAGTCCCTATCCCGTTTGTAACCCAGGGACTGCCTGTATTGTGTGTCAACAGAGAGAGTCTTCCTTTGAGTAAGGGCATGTCCCCACTGCACGGGTTTTTGGCCGGTTTTTCAGGCAGTTTGCGGCCGAAAATGAACAGAACGGGGTGCTATGGAAAAGCCGTGCAGCAGTCCCCACTGCACGGGTTTGCCGCCCGCATAACATTGTGTAAGCACATTCTTCCATCCGGTTTCCGGACAGAAGATGTGCTTCTCAATGGGAGGGGGGAGGGCTCTTCTCCGCTCATCGTGGAGAAAAGCCGCCCCCACCGCGGCCGTGGGGACGGCCGCAAAACAGGACAAATACCGGCCGGCAAACCGACCGGTATTTGGCACTTGCCGTGGGAACTCACCCTAACTGTTCTTTTAACCCAAAAAAGAGAATTACTTGGACATCCCATTTATTTCAGTGGATGATTATTTGCTTATAATAAAAAAAGCTACCTGCAGAAGGGTGATCGAGCCCCCAAGTGGTCAAGTACCTTAGGGGGAAAGTTTTAAACATATAACCATTTTACAAATTAAAATTTTTATACGTAATTAGTATCGTCACATCCAGAAAAGTCCGATCTATTAAAATATAACACCATGTATCCTGTATACTGAACAACGTAGAAGAAGAAAAATCTCAGACGCCACAATTGTGTTTTTTGATCATTTCATTTCCCCAAAGATGGAGCTGCAGCCCAAATTTAAGAAATATGGAATGTTTTTATTCTTTAATAGGTACTAAAACATAAGGAAAACTTTATACGGGCTTGGACTGGCCCACAGGGGAACAGAGGAAACCCCTGGTGAGCCCCTGAGCATGGCAGACCTGGAGTTTCTTTTAAACTGCATACTGTATACATCTTTGGGAGAGGCAGAAAGGCAGAGAAAAAGATGCAAAAAGCAAAGTATAGGAGGCAGATACAGAGGCTGTAGGCTGGGCCTCCAGAATCAACTCCACAGGTGGGCCCCAGAATCATCTTCACTAGTAGGCCCCAGAATCAACTCTACAGGATTGCCCCCAGAATAAAATTCCACTGGTGGGTTCTAGCCACCCCAGTCCGACACTGACCCTACATATTTGGTATCACCTGAATCGTACTGACCTGAAGAATACAGATCACAAAGAGTAAACGCAATAAAAACAAATATTGAGCAAGTAAATATTTTTTACATTTCACCCAATTTTTTTTCAGTTCCTCACTACATTAATTGGTACAGTCAATGTCACCATTAAAACTACATCTTGCCCCCACAAAAAAAAATCCCTCATATGTCTATGTAGAGGGAAAAATAAAAAAGTTATGGCTCTTGGAAAGCGGGGAGGAGACAAATGAAGAGTCATAAAATTAAGAAGTCCAGTAGGTGGTGTTATCAGTGATTGACAGCCTTCCTTGTATAAGTATGTATACAGAGATGGCTGTCAATCACTGATAAGACTCCTGAACCCAGAATAAGCAGGGATTTAAATGAATAAAATATAACTTCTATTGAATCTTTTCCCAAAGAACTACAGTATACAGTGGGTATGGAAAGTATTTAGACCCCTTTACATTTTTCACTCTTTCTTTCATTGCAGCCATTCGGTAAGATCCGTACCTACTGAATATCAATCTGTTCAGGTCTTTCTATTCTATAACATGCTACCAGCAGATCAGATAGCATGTTCAATGTGACAGGTTCCCTTTTAAACAGCATGGTCCATATTAAGCCTATGTGACCACACAGTAATGTAAGACCAACACTCTGTATCCTGCAACAGAAGTAAAAGGCTGCAGTAAACCAGTAAAAGTAAAGCAGTACTTACAGGATCAGCTCTCCACTGACTTATAGAATTAATTCTTCTTGCCAGCAGTGAAAGAGCGGTCTCTTGGCACTCCAGGGGTTGATATGAGAGCTGCAAGGAATTCAATGTCTAGGTCAGGTGTAAGATAAATTGCATGATGGCTGGAGCCTGAGCTCGGGCCACAGGATCAATCTACATATTTTCCATTGTAAAGAAATTGACCTATAAGCATTTATAAATGAACATTCGCTCTGAGACCTGTAAGATTTTTATGTCCCAATCTGCAATTTGAAGCCATTAGTTATATGGCAACTAGGGGAGAAAGTGCAAATATGTTTTTATACATGATTTGCACAAAATGATTCTGTATAGCAAGCATTAATGAAACCTTCCAGGTAGAATAACAATAGAAAAGGCGCTGGAGATGGTCTTAGTTTAGAATTTTGAATGCAGAACATTTCAGAAAGTTTGAAAAAAAAAATTGCATTTACAGATGAAACAAACCTTGATAAATTAGTGATTTCACAAATTCGGGGCTCTTTTTGCTGTTTTGAAACAATGATGGTTATAGAATGTTTTCTGTTTTTAACTCTTCTATTGTCTTAAAAATCAAGGACATTATAGCATAGAGATGACCCATGCCGCTGCAATGGGTATCCTTGCATGACGGCAAGATGTGGCACAACAGAGTTACTTGGACATTCCTTACCGAGCAGCAGAGTCTAAGGAGCCTCTTGTCTTCACCCTCAACCAAAGAGGCTTGGACTCCGTGGCAGGGAACTCCCAGGTCACTTCCCAAGACCAGCGGTGACGCTGGTATTCAGCCATAGTACAAGAGGGTTAGGCCGAGACGTAGTCGGGACACAAACCAAAGGTCAGCATAAATGGAGTTCAACTGTAAACAGGACAGAGACCAGACGAAGGGCAGTACTGGGAAAATGGACTTAGCAACACTCACTAAATTCACCAAAACACACCAACAAACTGGCACCGAGGAGTGGAGGAGGAGCACATACAGTATACAGAAAGGTCCCAGAGCATTGACTCTGGGAAAGCTGGGTAAGACTGTTGACCCTTAAAATCAGGGCGTTGTCTGTGGACGTGCCCTAGAGAGCACTCAGAGGCAGAAAGCTAGCAGGTGGAATGGTGGATAAGGGGTGGAGACCAGATTGGCAAGTAGAGGGATGCACCCACAGCTGAAAGCACCTGCCACAGTGCCAGCAGTGATAGGCGCAGTAAAAATTCGCTAGTGGAAAAATTTGGGTGACACTATATGACTTCCTTTTATGGATGGTTTGCAGTGTGGTGGTGCCATTTTTTATAATAAGTTTTGATTGATTATATAATTTAGCACATTAACATAACAATACACAGCTTTATCCCCTTCACCCCCCAACAAAAAGTGTATAGCTGTAGCTTCAGAGACAAATACTCATCACACAGGTAAAAGATCATAATACAACAAATAGTATTTGTTTACAGCGTGTTCTTCTTTTCTTCCTTATCTTCCAAGAGCCATAACTTTTTTACATTTTTATCTACAAAGACATATGAGGGCTTGTTTTTTGTGGGACAAAATGTATTTTTTAATGGTGCCAGTGACTGTACTATATAATGTACTGGGAAACCATAACAAAATTATTTGTGTGGTGAAACATGAAAAAAAACTCAATTGCTTCACTGTCCAATATAAATGACATGCTACCTGTATTATGCAGGTCAGTATGATTCCAGGGATACCTTTTTTTAAGTTTTCAGAATGTTTTGGTACTTTAACATTTTTTTCTTCTGTGACTAAGAGCATTTTATTTTTCCATCTATAAACCTGAGTAAGGGCTTCTTTTTTGCAAGTTAAAGTGTAGTTTTGATCAATATCATTTTGGGATGCATGGGACTTTTGAATCAAGTTTTTAGGGATGCAAAATAATAAAACAAATAGAATTTTTGCCTTAGGTATTATTACATTATTATTATTATTATTATTATTATTATTATTACAATAGCATTATTGTTTATTTTTAAAACTATTTTTTATATCTACTTTTATTCCCTTTAGTGTACTTGACCACTTTGGGCTGGGATTGCTTATGTACTATTCTGTGATATATTACAGTACAGTGTACAATAACATCTCACCTACTACACCCTGCCTTACACCCTTCTCCTGTATAGCTCTATAGCAGTACCATTAGCATGGAAGACAACAGCTTCTTCATGTCTCTCTTTGCCTCTGTCCTCTTCCCCTTTCCCTCTCCACAGACTTCTAAGGGCAGCATGCAACATGATCTCTCACTCAACTGACAGTCCGTCTTGTAAGACAGGTTGGGTGGAAAATGTCCGATATGTTCTGAAAGAGGTTCTTATATATATAGTATGTATATTACATGTATTGTTGATTTAGATAAAGTTTTGTTAAAAAGCTAGTGTCCATTAAAGTGGTTGTCCATAATTCAGACAAAACCTCAACATAAATTAGGCCTCTATAAAACTGTGACATTCTTGGCCCTTTGTGATCTTTTGTCCGATACTCAAATAATCTACAAAACTATTCACACCCTAACATTTTTATTTTTATATTTTATATGTGTGACCCCACACTCATTCCTATAAAGATGATATCTATAGGCTCCAACTAAAGCTGAAAGGTTGAAGTAAATTATAAAGTACCATTACCCCACCTTTCTGTTTGGGATGTTTTATGGCTCAGGAGGCCCTAAAGGTGTTAACTTATATTATGGAACAATGACCTATCAAAGGATATCAAACTTGAATTACCCTTTAAATTATTTGCCATAGATGTATGCAGAAACTCAGTAAAAAGAGACTTAAAGGGGTTTTGCCACGATGTAATGTTGCCGTGGGATCCTCCAAAATGGGTATTTAATCACTTTTCTAAATATATGTGATTACAAAAATTGCAGCCTGAGAGAGCTACAGGCTGCCTTACCTGCCCTTAGTTACTTAAAAGCTTACATTAGATAGGACCTGACAAGAGCTGCTGGCCATGCAGAGCACACTTCTTATCTGATGAAAGGGAGCTGAGTAAGCTTTCAAGGCCCCGGGTAGAAATATGTTGTCTTTTGTATACAGAATCCACTAGTTGTAGTGTGATTATCTGAGTAGATCCCTGCTTTATCTGATGACAGAGAACATACAGAAGCTTTCAAGCTGCTGTGGAGAAAGGTGTTGTCTTTTGTATACAGAATCCACTAGTTGTAGTATAATTATTTCAGTGAACATTTCACACGATCCCTTATGCACGGCTCTGTGCTCTGATGGCTCTCTCTCTCTCAGCCATGGCTTGTTTACTTTTGCTTCTTAGCAGATAAGGCCGTCCTGGCAAAACCTCTTTAAGACTAGACAAAATGTTTTGGACAGAGTGGTCAGTTGTTATGCTATGCTATGGTTTCTGGCTGGCAAGTTTTGCATCAGCAGAACACAACATGATCTTCACCTTTTAAGTTTTCTAAGCCACTGAAAAAAAGATTGAACTTTCTTTCTGTTGGAAGTAAAACAGCGACTTCTGTAATGAGGAAGGAAGTTGTTGGTGAAGTCAAGGTCACCGTGCAGCGGGCGTCTAATGATCCTGGCAGAGCGCAGTAAAGCAGCAGCGGAGGAGACACTTTGGCACAATTAATCTTCTCACATCTGACATTTCTGGCCCCAGTAAAATGCTGATTAAACCGTTCTGAGTGGGGGTGGAGCTACAACTAATGAGTCAATTAATGTTGTCATGATGTGTATATGAGAAGCATGTTAGTACATACAGGATGATTTGAGGGGAATAGATACTTTCTATTGTCTTTTCTAGTGTTCTTGTTATTTATATGGATTTATGTTTGGACTTCTAGTAGTGGAAAACATTGGATTAAAATTAGTGATCAGACTTAAAGGGGTTGTCTCACTACATTGATTCTTGTTACTACAGTCCTGATTTCTTGGTTTCACTTTGAATTTAGGGGCGTGTTTACTGGCTTCTACTAGGCTGCAGTAGAAGCAAGGTCTGTAGCTATAGCAACCAGCACTGACCGCCTATCATGAGATATCAAACAGGTCTGTAGCTATAGCGATCACAGAAGCTGATGCAGCCAATACAAGAGGGGATATCTAGGAATAGGTAGGACACTGTTAATGGACACATATTGCAAAGTGACTTGTTTTTGCAAGATCTTTAACCTAAAAAGCAATCCTTGTAGTGAGACAACCCCTTTAATCCAAAGGTACAACAGCAGCAGAGGTTTGGTCATTATATTTGTTTTGTTTTGTTTTGTATTTAGTTTTGACATTTCTTTGGTTTTACTATTCGGTTTTACTGTTTTTGCAGCGACAAGAGAAAATACAGCCATATTGAGTTAGTTCCTTAATAAGTTAACATTTGTTATAGTGGTTGAGCAGGTTGAAATATCCCCTATTTTCCATTAGTTTCTTATATAGGAACCAGTATGGCCTAAACAGCAGCACTGAGCTTGCTTGATGAGATACCTTAAAAAGTGTAAATGTGTGTCCAGGCCAACCAATCAGAGACACTTACCTACACAAATGCCATATCACTTCAGTGTAAAATTTGCCACATTTGTAACCACTCTTGACTGATTAAGATGATCTAGTCTATTTCAAAGGTTTGTCCCATGAAGAATATTGCTAATAGTACAATATGGCCCCAAATTCTGAATATTTTTTCATTAACACTTTATAAGGAAAACTAATAATAATAATAATAATAATATAGCACCATCTGCTGTTTCTCTTCAATAGTTTTTCTAATAGTTCACCTCCATTAATGTGCCAATGAGAACATGCATGCTTAATCTTGGTTTTATTTCTTTTGTATTAATTTTTCTTATGAAGTTTTAATGCAAAAAAATTTTCATAATTCAGGTCTGAATTTAATATAAAAATATTCTTCATGTGACAACCCTTACAACTAGCATACATGCAGCAAACTAAATAATTCAAGTGGTTGGGCTGCTGAGCAGTAGCACCAGGCACAACTGCACATGGGGATGCAATGTGGGTCTAGGACAACTGTGATGCGACATAAGTGGGCATCCTGAAGGTCAGGATCACACCATCCATGAGGCCAGCTGACTTGTTTGCAGCTCATGCCAGGACTGCACAGAGCAGCAATTTGTGTCCTTTGCATCTCTGCACACATTTCTGTCTGGGAATTATAGTAAAATGTGTAAGCAGGAGAGGCTGAAGGGACTGCAGAAAAAAATAAAATCCTCCGCCCTAACCTGACACACACTGCCTTCACACTCCCCAGCAAGGTGAAATGGGGAAAAAAAACACAATTCCGACACTCAACAGTGGAGTTAATAGAGTCTTTTAGGATGTATTTATATAAAATAATTTATTGTGTTTAATAAATACATACAAATAGCCATAAATATAATTTTCTATAGGTGACACCTCTAAAAATGTTCATACAGTTACCACATAATACCACTATGCAAGTAGTAAATTTTATCCAATACTGTTACTACACAAACCAGTATACCAAGACCAATATTATCAATGTTACCACTATACAAAGACCAAAAAATATTGCCATATCATGATCACATATCATCACCACATAGTAACTGCATAATAACTCCACATCATGACCAAATATCAAAAGCACATAGTGACTGAACAATACCGCCACATCATGACCACATAACCAGCAAATAGTGACTAAATAATTCCACCATATCGTGACCACATATCACCACCACATAGTGACTGAATAATACAGCAACACCATGACCACATATCACCAGCACATAGTGACTGAAGAATACCTCAACACCATGACCACATATCACCACCACATAGTGACTGCATAATAACTCCACATCATGACCACATAGCACCAGCACAGTGACTGAACAATACCACCACACCATGACCACATAACCAGCACATAGTGACTGAATAATTCCTCCATATCGTGACCACATATCACCAGCACATAGTGACTGAATAATATCGCCAGACCATGACCCCATATTCCTAGCACATAGTGACCTCAACACCATGACCACATATCACCACCACTTAACTACTTACTGACTGAATAATATTACCACAACGAGCACATATCACCATCATATAGTAACTGATTAATACCACAACATGAGCACACATCACCACCACATAGCGACTGAATAATACCGCAACATCATGACCACATATCACCACCACATAGTAACTGAATAATACCAAATCATCAAGACCACATATCACCACCACATAGTAACTGAATAATACCAGCTCATCAAGACCACATATCACCACCACATAGTTACTGAATAATAATACCACATCATGTCCACATTTCACCACCACATAGTGACTGAATAGTACAGATGTAACACAGATTAACTTGCGAGATAATGCATCATGAAATTGCAGCAAATAATGCTATCTCAGCTTTTTCATTTTTTTAATGCTATTTGTTTACAGGTAACACAGAAAGCTGTGATATCATGATCAAGCTAAACTCTGCTACATATAAATTATACTACTACCACTACTACCAATATTCCAGTCATAGAGTGACCATATAGGGGTAGATACCAGTTGAACTAAAGCTTTGCAGACATATGTTATTACAGTATAGTTAAATCCAGTGATGACTCACAGGAGATCTTCTATGACTGGAGTAATTAACTTTCCCTTTTCTACTCCATCCAGTCCAGACTTCCATGCTGACTTCTCCCGGCCACGACTCATCCTTGCAGAATTTACCACACAAACATCTTGGAAACCTCACTTTTCCAGCACTTCTCTACCCATTCCCACCTTTGTATAAACTTTGCATGGAGTGACAGGTGGCGGTGACTAGGTTATGGGGTAATAGGTCTAGATAGGGGAAGGGGGTTCTGCGGTGATAGGTGGAGGTGGGAGGCTATGGGGTGATAGGTGGAGGTGGTGGTGGATTTATGGTGTGAAAGATGGAGGGTTATAGGATGATAGATGGAGGTAGTGGGTTTAAGGAATGATAGGTGGGGGTTGTATTTTGTGTTGACACTAGGCCATATAACACAATGTTAGCAATGTTAGGGGGAAGAGATGGGAGAGGGAGTACAGGCCACAGCTTTTAGGCACAATGTTCTGGGGGAAAACAGAGAACAACCCCTTAGAGATTGTGCTGCAGCTGTGGCCTGTAACCCCCAGGTTCATATTGTCGGTCTGCACCCCAAGAAGTTTAGCCACAGCCATGGCCTTCAGCGGTGCAGAATTGATGGAGTTTAGTACTACATGTTTTTTGTAGCGTTTATATTTTTCTACAGGCTCCCTCCTTTGGACTATGCTGGTTTCGTTTTGAATACATTATACCTGCATTGTATCAATTTCTTTTTTTATTATTATTATTATTATTATTTTATTCCAGTGTTAGTAATGGAGGTGTCTGACAGAAACCTCTTGATTACTATTGCACAGGCTTAATGTCAGCCTTTGGTGTTTCTTGTTACCCAAGACTAACACTAACCCCCTTCCACTATTACCCCAGTGCCCAATGCAACAAGGGTACTGGGAAGTGTTGTGTTCATCAGATGTTGACCTTCTAATGTGTTGGTCTGCTTCTGGGGCAGCTACGGGCTTGTGTTTGCAGGGTGAGAAAAACAACATTCATGAACTTTCCCATCCTGATATTATCAGTCTGCAGCTGCCAGTTTTATTTTTGTTGGTTATGAAAAAGGAGGGACCCCACATTGTCTTTTTTAATCACTTGTTTATTGAAAAATCTGAAAAAAAAATTATTAAAAAAAAAAACACAGCCAAGGTGAAACCAGCCAAGGTGAAACCCACAACTGAAGCCTGATATTTGTCAGAATGGGAAGGTCCATAGATGTTGATCCCTCCCCATCCTAAAAATACCAGTTTGCAGCCCCATCACATTAGATGGTCCACTTCTGATGGTAACCTAGCTTTTCAGTGTACCTCTGGTGCATTAGGTAATTGGGTAATAGTGAGAAGGGGGTTAGTGCTAGTCTTGGGATGATTAAAAACATCGCTGGCTGACACCAAGCCTCAGTGCTGTGAATTGCAAGGCATCTGTCATCGGCCTCGATTACTAACACTGGAAAAAAATAAACACAGAAACAACAGAAAATAACCCACTTTATTTAAATGAAAACTACCCAACACCATTTCTAATTAACCATTTTATTAAATAAATATATCAGATGCTGGTCTAACGTAGTCCAACACATTCATTCCAGCTAAAGGAGAAATCTGTAAAAAAAAACAACAAAAAAAAACCCAGAAATCATACAGAAACCCTGGGAGATGGGGCATCACCCAGCTTTCCCAGATGCTGGATAGCCTCTAACCTACCTCCTCCACACTGAACACCCCTTCCACCACTCAACTCCCCATACTCTGAACATCATCTTCCCCACTATAACCCACCTCCCTCTCTATTAGGGTATTTTCACCCAGATGCAGATTCTGGGTGGATTCAGCACTGAATCTGCCTCAGAATCAGTGTTCAATCTGACTGCAATTTGCATTACATTGTTTGCTATGGAAAATCAGCATCATTGTTCACACAACGCTGATTTTTCTTGGTGCTGATTTCTTTTCAGTGCTGAATGAGAAATTACATGTCAATTCTTGACGTAGATTCCACGCCTCACATTATCATATATAGGAGGCTAAAAATCTACCTCTGAAATTCAACATCAAATCCTCATCTGAAATCTGTGCTTACTCCAACGAGGATTCAACCTTCATGCAGCGCTGACATTTTAAGCATTCAAATCCGTTGTTAGAACATACCCTAACCCACCTCTCTATATTTAAACTCCCCCTCCTCCACTCTGAACTACCCCTTCCATCAATATAAACACCCCTTCCCCCACTATTACCCACCTACCCCACTCTCCTCCCCCAAACTGAGCACCCCCTCCTCCACTATAACCCACCTTCTTATTATGAAATCCCCTCACCCACTCTGAACGCCCCCAATCTAGTTCACTTCCCCCATTCAAACCCCCAACACTAAATACCTACTTCCTCACTCAAACCACCCCTTTTCTGCTCTAATTCCCTTCCCTTCAAAGAAAAACACTTAGCTGTCCTGGAGAGCAGCAGTCTTCTCTCTTCACAACACTCAGTGCTCTGCTGAGGAGATGGGGTGGAGCTTCGCGGTTCAGCCCTCTCTTCCCAGTAATGCACTGGAGTGCTGCTGTTCTGAGAGCATTCTATCATCTGACACGGTGCTGTCAGAAGAATTTTGGGAGTTAGGGGAGGCTGTAATCTAACCTCTTCTAACACCCTTCATTTCCCACTGACAACAAAGTGCCATAACTAATCCCTCCACCCACCACCACCACCACCACTGTGAAGGGCAAGGGGCAGGGAATAGGAGTTAAACGGAGTTATCTCCGGTCCCGGCTGTAGAAGGAAGGTACTAGTGTAGATTGTATGGAAAGTGATAAATCAGGGGGTTAGTATCGCACTCACCTGTTGCGCTATGGTGGAGGCGCAACTCTTCTCAGGCATGTAATACACAGTAACAGCTGCCACCTCACTCCCCTGGCTTCCAGAGATGCCTTGTGGTAGGGAGATAGATCGATTAGCAGGTTATTTCACCACTTAATTAAAGTGTGAGTAAAAAGGGAGGAACATAAGACGCTAGACTGAGAATTATACCATAAAACTGGAAAGTTTATTGTAACATAATGACAAGATGGACTAAGCGTTTCTTGCTATATAGGTGCTTCCTCAGGTCCATTAACATAAATGGCACTAAAACAGACTTCAGTGTTCAATGCATAACATTGCACCTTATCAGATCCCCTGCAGAACATTGCACCTTAGCAGATCCACTGCAGATCATTGCACCTTAGCAGATCCAATGCAGAACATTGTACTTTATTGGCATTACCTGTCTTAACTTTATTTAAAGAGGTTTTGCCAAGAAGTCAGTTCCTTACCTGTTATCTGATCAGGAGACAAAATAACTCAGCAGGGGAGAGAGGGAGGGGTCTGAGCCGAGACGCAGCGGCAGGGAGCGTCTACAATGTTTACACAAATAATTACATTAGAACCAGTGGATTCTCTATACAAAAGACAGGATATTTCTCCACATTCCCTTGCTTGCTCCTTCATGTTCCCTGACATCAGATAAGAAGTGCAGATCAGCTCCTGGTCTTGTATAATGTAAACTGTCAGGTAACTAAGGACATGTAAATCAGGCTGTAGCTCTCAGAGGCTTTACTTTTGTAATCACATATATTTAGAAAAGTGATTAAATACCCATTTTGGAGGATCCCACGTCAACATTACATTGTGGCAAAACCCCTTTAAGTTTTGTATGAACTGTTGTTCAAATTACTGTTCTACTGACTGCTGCCACAATTGAGTGCAGATCATTGCACTCCACCAGGGACTTTTGTCTTAACTTTACTGAGTCTTTGTATTGCAACTGTTTTTTGTCATTAATGATCATGGTCATGACTGATTGCAGTGGTGCTAATTGCAGCATCACAAGTGGATGGTGCTAGATGCTTTTAAAAGAGTGCTTTAGTGCCATTTATGTTATTGGACCTGAGGAAGCGCTTATATAGTGAGAAACGCGTAGTCCATCCTGTCTTTATGTTACATTAAACTGTCCGATTTTATGTTATAATTTTCAGTCTAGCACCTTATGTTCCTCCCTTTTTACTCACACTTTAATTAAGTGGTGAAATAACCTACAAATGTGTATAGAGTTGACAGAATTCCTGACTGACAGCTGGGGACATGCTAAACAAACTTTTTGCCAGAAGCAAAAAAGTATAACTTTTTTTCCAACTAAGGCTATGTTTACACAGTGTATTTGCAGGGCGTAATTACGCCCCGCAATTACGCTGTGTGGACGGGGGCGGGAGCGGGGGCCGACACCTCGCCGGCCCATAGACATTCATTACCAGCGGCGCGTATACGCCGCTGGTAATTCACATGTCACTTATCTCCCCCAGCGGCGTATTGTGCGAGCAAGGAGAGGAGACGTAATCCATAGTTCTCTATGAGAACTGTGGATTACCGCAATGACTGGGCCGTTTTCAGCCCGTAATTTGCGCACTCCGGTGCGTAATTACGGACTGAAATACGTCCAATTTTAAGCCGTGTGAACATTGCCTAAGGGTTTGTTCACACAGCAGTTTTTTAGATTGTGTTTGGATCCATGTTTCGGACCCAAAACGGATCCAAACATGCCTCTAACAATGTGCAGTGTGATTTACATTAGTTTCAATATAAAACATGCATTGGTGTTCAGACGTCTGAACACCAATACGTGTTTTACATGCGTCTTTGTGATGCGTCTTTCAAATCCGTTCAAAGAATTGACATGTCAACTCTTGATCCAGTTTATGCACCAGACACCCTATTTAAAACTATAGGGTGCATTTTTGCTGCAGCAAAAATGTATCCAAACATGCAGCACACTTTGGGAGTGTGCTTGGATACATTTGACGCAGTGCCTTCAATCCGCTTTTTGGATCAAAAATCACTGTATGAACATACCCTAAAGGTGCTTTCACACGGAGCGGTTTTTGCTGCTTTTTTTATTTGTTTTTGGATGCGTTTTTTAGGGTAGAAATGTGCAGCATTAATTGTTGTGACTTTCTGCACAAAAACACATCAAAAACTCTGTGTGAAAACACCCTAACACCACTAAAGTGATATAAACGAACTTATGTTAATTATAAAACTTTATCAAATTAAATAACATAAAATTATAAAATAATTAATATAAAATTATATAACATAAAATAAATCTAAAATTATATAATATAAAATTAAGATAAAATTATATCATCTGCAGTAACATCAATAGGTAATCCGGCTATATCTTAAAACATATAATTTTATTATTTCCACTTTTAAAAGCATACATCTGCCCGCTTTTTGGCGTTATGCAATATGAAAAAGTAGTGATAGGATACTCAAGTTCCAAGTTGTGGCGGATCGCCGTTCAAGTATAGTGTCCACAGACCATCTCGGTCTTCATCCCAACGGGGTTTCCCAGGAGGAACGCTAGGAGTCCGGGCTGAGCGCACGTCAGTCTGCGACGTTTCGAGACACTGTTGCCTCTTTCTCAAGCATGCGCACATCGATGTGGGCGCCCCTTATAAAGGAACGACACATAAGATAAAAACAACAATAAAAACAATCTCACAGACACATTTTAAGATTACAGCTTTCATTAATGCCTTTAGGGGCTAGCGAGTCCATATGATGGATCCAGGAAGCCTCCCGCTGGAGCAGCTTTTTAGCGATCCGTACCGACTCACAATTCTCTACCCTCTCCAGAATACACCACCTTAACTCTGCTATTCTATGTCCCTCTTTTTTCCAATGTCGAGCTAGTGACGTCTCACCATGTCTACCTCGGCCTTCATCTTTACGACATTATGGCTGGAACCTTTGCTTGTTTACTTTGTCAGAACTGCTCCTCCATTATTAAAGGGGAGCATGTCTCACACCCCACTAAAGGTTTTCCAGTCAGAATCAGAGGGTTCCATACTTGCGACAGCCATAATGTCGTTTATATGATCAAATGCCCTTGTGGGAAGTCATATATAGGGCAGACAAGCAGACAGATAAAGTTTCGTCTAAATGAACATAGGTCAGTCATCCGACAATTTATGAAGAAAGATAGTAATGTTTTTAAAGATGAAGAGGGAGGTAGACATGGTGAGACGTCACTAGCTCGACATTGGAAAAAAGAGGGACATAGAAAAGCAGAGTTAAGGTGGTGTATTCTGGGGGAGGTAGAGAATTGTGAGTCGGAAACGGATCGCTAAAAAGTGCTCCAGCGGGAGGCTTCCTGGATCCATCATATGGACTCGCTAGCCCCTAAAGGCATTAATGAAAGCTTTAATCTTAAAATGTTTCTTTGAGATTGTTTTTTTGTTGTTTTTTTATCTTGTGTCGTTCCTTTATAAGGGACGCCCACATCGATGTGCGCAAAAGCTTGAGAAAGAGGCAACAGTGTCCCCGAAACGTCGCAGACTGACGTGCGCTCAGCCCGGAAATCCCTAGCGTTCTCCTGGGAAACCCCGTTGGGGTGAAGACCGAGATGGTTGTGGAAAACTATACTTTGAACGCGATCCGCCGCAACTTGGAACTTGAGTATTCCTATCACTACTTTTTCATATTGCATAACGCCAAAAAGCGGGCAGATGTATGCTTTTAAAAGTGGAAATAATAAAATTATATGTTTTAAGATATAGCCTGATTACCTATTGATGTTACT
This sequence comes from Phyllomedusa bahiana, assembly GCA_025379985.1. Lineage (NCBI taxonomy): Eukaryota > Metazoa > Chordata > Amphibia > Anura > Hylidae > Phyllomedusa > Phyllomedusa bahiana. The sequence goes on from JAODAL010000021.1 coordinate 71,542, forward strand.
GCATATATATGTGGGAGAGAGAGATCCCATGTCCGTGCTATGAAAAAAAGGGTACTCGGTTAAATTAAGTGGCTAATCCTCTACTACGCTAAAATTATATCATCTAACATTATTATAAAATTATATAATATTCTTAAACCAATAAAGCATCTTCGATATCTTTAGTTTTCAGTTGGGTAGTTACGGAGTTATTGTAGTATTATCAGTGATTACATACCTATCACAGCAAAATACAAGCTGAGAAATAAAATACAAGCTGTTAGAATAGCATGTCAGTAAATAGAAACTATCCAAGTGATCTTGCCTGACGCACCTGAAGTCCCTGTGAGACCTTGGTGTCAGCTACTGCCGTATGTATACATGCTGAGAGCAGGAAAATAACATTTCAACAGTGATCAACATCTGATTAAAATTTGTTTCACTTAATTTATTAAAAATGAAAAATAAAAAAAATTGAAACGAAAGAAAATGTTCCTAAAAATGTTAAACAGCATGCAAAATCCTGACCTACTGACCCACATTTGGATGATCGAAAATGTAATTACAATATAAAAGTCTTAAAAATATATATAGTAAGATTGTAATTAGAAAAAATGAAAAATCAGAACGAAATTTTAGTAACATTAGGGTACGTCCACGCAGCATGGGTTTTTGGTCGGATTTTCAGACGGTTTTCAGATTTGAAAACTATCTGAAAATTGACTGTCAACCCTCCCCATACACTTTAGTAGAATATCTGCCCAGTAGTCTTCACAGCACGGTTTTCTACTGGTCAGATTTACACACCGCCGGTGTTCAGAAAAACTTGGAACATGCCAATCTTCTGTCTGGTTTTCGGGCAGAAGGTGTGCTATTCGATGGTTAAGGAGGACGGACGAATCCGCAACCCACAGACAGAACCGTCTCCCAAAACCATCAAAAGACAATAAACTACCGCCGGATTCTAAAATAGAATCCAGCCAGTATTTTTTCTATTCCATGTGGCTGTACCCTAATCTTTCATTGGAAAATCAACTCAATAATTTGCACTAGTCTCTACAGAGAAAAGGAGAAGTAACAGTTCACAACTATAATTGACAGTACTAATTACTTATCTCTTGCAACATTCTAACCACAACATTAAAATTGATATAGAGAGAGCAGTGTGACATAGTAGAAAGAGAAATATTTAAAAGTATGATTGGCATTTATGAGCTTCTGTTCTTCTCCACAGAGAATAAGGGCCCGTCCCCATGGCAGCGGTTCTCGGATTTCAAAACTGTCTGTAAACCGACTGTCAACCATCTGCACAGACTTAAATAGAAAATCCGTGCAGTAGTTCATATTCTGCCCGGTTTTCGGGCAGAATATGAACATGTCAATAGGAAGGGGGACGGCTGAATCCGGAAAAAAAGACAAAATACCGGTTGGAAAATCTGCCAGTGACGTGTGAATGTACCCTAATGCAGTTCATTGGGTTGGTTTTCTAACGAAAAATTAATTATGTTATTAATAAAATTTCGTTCTAATTTTTAGAGTTTTTGTTTTTACTATATTAAGCTAAACAATTTTTTATCAGATGTTTATCACTGTTTAAATTTTATTTTTCTGCTCTCAGCATGCATTCTACATATGGCAGTAGCCTACACCGAGGTCTCGCTGGGAATTCAGGTGTGCCAAGCAAGATCACTATGATAGTTTCATTTCACTGACATGCTATTCTAACAGCTTTCATTTTATTTCTAGCCTGCTTTGGTGTGGTTGTAATTACTGATAATACTACGCTAACTCCGTAAATACCCAATTGAAAACGAGAGTTATCGTATAGTAATTCTCAGTATCTGCTCTTATTCTGTATATATACAGTTGTGCTCAAAAGTTTACATACCCCGGCTGAATTTTTGCTTTTTTTCAGAGAATATGATTGATAACATGAAAACTTTTTTCCCACTAATGGTTAGTGGTTGGGTGAAGCCATTTATTGTCAAACTACTGTTTTTCCTCTTTTTAAATCATAATAACAACTAAAAACATCCATATGACCCTGATCAAAAGTTAACATATCCGGATGATTTGGCCTGATAACATGCACAGAAGTTGACACAAATGGGTTTGAATGGCTACTAAAGGTAACATCCTCACCTGTGACCTGTCTGCTTGTAATCAGTGTGTGCATAAAAGCTGAGTGAGTTTCTGGGATCCAGACAGACTCTTGCATCTTTCATCCAACCACTGACATTTCTGGATTGTGAGTCATGAGGAAAGCAAACGAATTGTCAATGGATCTACGGGAAAAGATAGTTGAACTGTATAAAACAGGAAAGGGATACAAAGATATCCAAAGAACTGATAATGTCAGTCAGCAGTGTTCAAACTGTGATTAGCAAATGGAGCTGTGTAAAAACCAAACCATGGTCAGGTAGACCAACAAATATTTCGGCCACAACTGTCAGGAAAACTAGCGGTGTGGCTGTTTGAAGATGTACAATAAGGAGGCACTTGAAGAAAACTGGGCTGCATGGTCGAGTCACCAGGAGAAAGTCATTACTGCGCAAATGCCACAAAGTATGTCGCCTACAATACGCCAAACAGCACAGAGACAAGCCTCAAAACTTCAGAAACAAGGTAATTTGGAGTGATGAGACCAAAATCAAACTTTTTGGCCATAACCATAAACATTACATTTGGAGAGGTGTCAACAAGGCCTATGATGAAAGGAGCACCAGTCCTACTGTAAAACACGGTGGTGGATCGCTGATGATTTGGGAATGTGTGAGCCACAAAGGCCACAGGAAACGTGGTCAAAGTTGAAGGAAAGATGAATGCAGCACGTTATCAGCAAATACTGAAGGCAAATTTGCACTCATCAGCCCGGAAGCTACACATGGGACGTACTTGGACGTAACACATGACAACGATCCAAAACACAAGGCCAAGTCGACCTGTCATTGGCTACAGTAGAACAAAGTGAAGGTCCTGGAGTGGCCATCTCAGTCTCCTGACTTCAATATCATTGAGACACTCTGGGGAGATCTCAAGCAAAGCGCAGTTCATGCAAGAAAACCCAGGAATTTACAGGAACTGGAGGCTTTTTGCCAAGAAGAATGGGCAGCTTTACCATCTGAGAAAATAAAGAGCCTCATCCACAACTACCACAAAAGACCTCAAGCTGTCATTGATGTCAGAGGGGGCAATACACGGTATTAAGAACTGGGGTATGTAAACATGTAAACTTTTGATCAGGGTCATTTGGATGTTTTTGGTTGTCATTATTATTTAAAAAGAGAAAACACAGTAGTTTGACAATAAATGGCTTCACCCAATCACTAACCATGAGTGGGAAAAAAAGTTTTTGTCTTATCATTCATATTCTCTGAAAAAAGCCAAGAAAGCAAAAATTCTGCCGGGGGATGTAAACTTTTGAGCACAACTGTACATACTGCACATATGTACAGTGCACAGTACCACTTCTTTAGTCCTGCATGAGAGATGTCCAGTAAACCCAGCATCTACGCTTATTCTCTATATATGGACACTGCAGGGTCCCACTATTTCCTAATAGTGGGTCTAATCTATATCTGTATTTATTTTGGGGTCTGTAATTATTCTGCAGTCCCCATTGATTTCAAACCATTTCTCTCTCTCTCTCTCTCTCTCTCTCTCTCTCTTGCAAATCCTATACACTTGTAAGAAATCAATTTCTGACATGAACATTTACCAGTTGTCAATCTGCAACATTGGGATGGGGCACTGAAGAGGGTGAGGAGAGGCATTTCACTTTTCACCTCAGACAGCAGGAAGACTCAGTGCATCCCTCCTGGATACCTAGTACCTCCAATAACACATTGATAGTCTATTCTAAGAATAGTTAATCATCGGAAGTTACTTAAATAACATTTCCCACCAGAAGGAGGATCATTACTGCTGTTCATGTGTTGTCATTTTTCTGACAACCATTTAGATTGTGAGACATAAATTGGAAGACTGGATGTATCAGAGGAAAGGTAAGAGGGTGGGAATCTGTCTGTCCTGGCAATGGCGGCTTAGGTTTCATAGGATTACACCCTCCTTGTATGACACCCATGTTCATCTTCATAGGTACCAAGCAAAGATAATTTGTGTCTCTGCCACATCTTCTCATTGCAGACCTCCCGGGCAAGAAGTGTACGCCGCACTGATTTATTTTCTAATCTGAGGATCATCATCTCTGATTTATTGTCTTTGCTTTGTCACAATGGGTACTTTTGCTAACTTCAATGTGTCACACTGGATTGCTTTGCGTTCACAGCTTGTTACAAATTGCAGTGTCTTTTCCTGCTTGCCTTGACTGTTACACAATGGCTGCCTCTGCGGCTAATCCCCAGCACGGACGTGCAATGTTTTATCTCATGTACTTATTGACGGCTTTTTAGAATCGAATTTCCCAGTTTAACTGTGCAGAGCTATTTAACATGCCTGAAATTATGAAGTGAAAGCATTGACAGGCAGAGGAACATGTGTTGCACGCATGACTGCCCCCATTTTATGGGACTCATTTACCTAATAGGAACTTCGAGCATCTTCTATTAAGTCTTTTCAAGATAATTTTGTAATATGTACAGAATAGCAAGGTCGCCATCTGGTTGTCTGGTATTGTCTCCTTTAGTTTCTCTATTGTGCAGTCCAAAAGTTGGCAGATTTAATTGATAGTTGATCTATTACTAGTATATTAAAGTCGTTTTCTGCTAAATAAAGCTTAATCACTGTGTCAAAGAAGTTCTACAGGTTTATAATATAATTTATATTTATAGTGTTTGTATTAAAACTATGCACCTTTTCAGATCTCTGCTTGCTGTCGCATACCCACACACACATCCGGGCCCCAGCGAGACAATCATGGATTCTAGGGATGTTTCCTATTGTCCAAAGCTTTTGGAGGCATGCCAGAGTACATGCCTTGTATTTCCAGGTTGTGCTGCTATTCAACTCTATGTGCATCCTCGGGACATGCATACAGCTGAAGACTATGGAGCAGTCAGTGCCCTGCCCCACCACCTCTTGTAGGCCACAGGCTGCCTTAGTCCTGCGGCCAGTAAGATGTTTTAAAGATAGTCCCAATGCAGACATCATGATGGCATCACTAAATCATGCTGCTTGTGCCAGCAAGCTGTTCAGCAAAGGAATGGGGAGATGTTTGGCCCCACCTACCAAGGACCCTACATACCTTTCAGGGGCCCTACCGGCCTACCTAACTGGGACCCTACCTGCTAACCAGGGGCCCTATCTACCACCTGGGCCTAGCCTACTGGAGGTCCAACCTAAGTACCCAAGGAGTGCCCCTAGCAACGTATTACTTAAGTAATGTGGGACTTACCTACCTACATAATGGGGGGCTTGTCTACCTACCTTCACAATAGGGAGTCTAACTATTTAATGGAGACATGTCCTACTTAACAGGAGGCTTACCTACCTATGCAATGAGGGGCTTAACTTCTTGTCTACCTAATGGGGTGCCTAACTAATGGGGTGCAAATACCTTATAGTAGGGGTCTGTCTACTTGTCTGCCAAATTTGGGGGTACTTATGTGAGGCAAAAAGCTAGTCATCATTCCTATTTGGCTCACCTCAGCCTCAGTACACAACCCCTGTTTCCTTCCTCATGTTGAAATCCTTGGGAAACAGAGCCAAAAGGGTGTGGCTAAAAAGACTGCCCTAAAGATAGCCAGATCTCTTTGGTTACCTGATCTCCTGGGCTCAACACAAAACTGTGTCCTGTGTGTCTAGATGCACAGAGTTATTTAACTTCCTGCCAAACAGCTGATGTAGAACTGCAGGAAGCTCCCAGACAAGATAATAAAAGTATATTACAAAAGTATCTAACTATGGGATAGATAATATTTAGAAAGTATTTTTTCCCTACTGACAATTCCTTTAAAGAAAGATCAACAGGATATGACATAAATGTCTAAAAAGTGTGTGTACCACCTTTACTTGGGACTGCTATTGAAATGAATGGAGACAGCTATGTACGTATGGCCACCTTTCCTTTCTGCACAGGGGACCACAGGGGCCTGTTCTCAAGGTGTGGGGCCCAGAGTTAGAATCCTGTCGATATACCATAAAAGACTGATGTGGGAATAATCCTTTAAGTACTGTTTCCAGCTTCTGTATGTAAACAAGAATTTCCATTCGCTGAGGGCATCTTCTGCACTTTCCCACGTATTTGGGCAAAATTTATTAATCTCGACCATTACTAAGACAGTGGAAACTAAAGGGCCGTTCACACGGCTTATTTTGGGCACGGATTGCAGCCGTATTGTGCGCCGTACTGCGCTGCAATATGGCTGGAATCCATCCCAGCCATTACGGTAATCCACAGTTCTCATAGAGAACTGTGGATTACGTCTCTCCTCACCGCTCGCACAATATGACGAGCGGGGAGAAAGTGACCTGTTCATTATCCCGGCGGGATACGCGCCGTGGATAATGAAAGTCTATGGGGCCGGCGCGCAGCGCCCCGCCACTACTCAAGCCGTAATTGCGGGCGAAATCCGTCCCACAATTACGGCTTGAATGAGCCGTGTGAACCGGCCCTTAGACTAGACAGTCTTAAAATGTGCCACATTCATCATAGTGTTGATACATCTGGTGCAGGTTAGAACTGTCTGGTCTAAGTTTAAACCACCTTTAAATTGGCTTCCTTAATGACACAAATAGTGGCAGAATTTTGACGCATGTCGTTGCACAGTAAGCCACTCCTCTTTTAATGAAGGTGCATACGTGTCTAAAACACATAATAAATGTGGTGCAAAGAAGGTACGACATTTTTTTGGGAGGCGCAAATTGTGTCTGAATTTTGATGCAACTGCCTTGATAGATGTGTTGTGGAGGCTGTGATAGCTCAGTTTGCCGAGAGACCACTAGTTTTTTTATTGTGATTGAAAACTATGTATGTACATGTAATTAAGTGGTCATAGGAGGTATTATCTGCTGGTAGACTACTTCTGAATACTGCACTGGCTTATTTTAGTTCACTCCTACATCGACAGTATGAATTATGAGATGATATACAGAAGAATAATATAAGAATAATAGTAATAATAATAGTAATAATAATTATAAAGAAATAATCCAGCTGTTGGCTACAAAACATAAAAGACAAGGGGGAAACATGCAGATTAATTATTTTCTAGCTGTGGACAATACATGTGCCAGAAAAGTATCCAGGCTGTCAGTCACCACTGAGGTTCCTGGCAGTCTGTTGGGTCATGTAGTAGAAGTTGTTGAAGAGGAAGGTTGTTTGGCAGCTCTGCTTAGTAGGTGGTACCTCACCTGTTCTAAACATGGTACTTTTAGAGCTTTGTGTTGACAAGTGACCTACTCTGACCCACATTCAGTAAATCACTAAAGGTTTTGTACCATGAAATGTTTTCCTTACAGAAAGATCACCCCCGTGTTTTGTAGTAGAAACGAAAATGTTTTTTTTTCTCATTTTTTCTCAGAAACTTGTGGCCAACTAGATGTTGCCCAGAGCCAAAAGGAGTGTCATCCCATGCATGACGCCTAAGGTTTGTGGTGCAGCTGTGTCAAACCTCACCGATTCATACACCCTGTCATGAGTCAGTTGTGTCAAATGTGACCCAGAGCTAAGCAATTTAAATCATGTTGGCCTGAGTTTAATTTTGACAAAGATAAACAATAAATTGAACCTAATCCTAAATTGAGGTTATGTTGTTTTAGTGCATTTATATGAGTTAACTCACTGTTTCACGGCTATACTGGTGCAGAGTCGCTTTAAATATAAAGTTCATTGTCAAGAGTCATAACAAAACAGAAAAAAAGACTCGCCAGAACAAGACAGGCACAAACCATAAGTTAAACAGTAAAAACCCCTAAACTCAACTGAGGGTAAGGGTTAGGATTAGTGGCAGGAATAGGGTTAGAGTTAAAGAAAAAATTCATGAGTTCATTCAAACCAGTTTCGAACTGAACAAGGACCTATTAAGCAACGCTAACCATCAATGTGTTACAGGGGTTTTCCCACCATTACAACCTTTTTATATACTAAATACGTGGGGCTAGTTATTTAAACTTCCCGCCCCCCAAAAAACACGCTGGTCATTGAAATGAATGACAGGCCAAGTAATACATGGACAGGACACTCTGCCTGAGAAAAAAGTCGGGTAATAAAAGAGGTTTTGGGCGTAAAGATCCCCACTGTGATGACTAATGACCTAGTGATATATATGGACAGAGGTTGTAGTAATAAAAACCACTAAGATCATACATTTTACACTATTACATTGCATTCTGGGAGATTTACTATTTTCTATATTAAGCTGTACTTGGGAGCAACACCTATCCAGCTAGTAAAGCAGTAGGGGTTCACTGGTGGGGTCAGAACTTGGAACAAGTCAGAATACTTCTGTCACAAACTGGTCTGCAGCCCACACGTTGGGCCGCGGGCACACTCGTACTGCTCTCTGGGACTTACCCTTTCAGGCTCCCGCTCCCCTGCTGTCCTCTGCCGGCCGGTGTATGTGTCCTCGCACACTAGGGTGCACGCGTGGGCTCTGTGAAATTTAAAGAGTCAGTGTGACAGTAATTGGCTAATTGCCAGGCGCTGACCCTATATCTTTTGGCCACCTTCCTTGCTTTCTTGCCGGATCTATTGTCATAGCCTCTAGAGAAAGTGTTCCTGAAGGATTCGGTGCTGTCGTGTGTACTGAGGTCTGCCTCTGTCCACTGACCACGTTTTGCCCGCTGCCTGCCCTGACCTCCTGCCTGTCTTTGACTACAAGTTTGCCTGCTGATTCTGTACCATGCTACACCTCGGCCACCACTGCAAGCAAGTCATGTCAGGGGTAGCGACCTGGTGGTCTCTTGCCGCAGCAAGCCCAACCCACCTTGCGGCGGGCACTGTTGAAAGCCAGGGGCCCCTTAGACTCCGTTCCCTGACGCAGCATACGCCACCACTTGCAGTAGCACAGTGGATCCACTACTTACCGTCCTTACAACTTCTATATTAAGGAGATTGTTTTAGCTGCTTTGCCCCTAAAGGGGCTCTCTGGTTCTTCTTATTTGTGTAATTATAGATCATTACTTCTCCAATAAGATAAAAGAAAGTTATACATGTCTCATCACGTACCGTTTACATGCTACTATACTGGAAATTGCTTGACATCACTGCTTGGAGCCGTTCATGTACTATGACCACTGCAGCCAATCACTGCTGGATGTAAGCTAAAGACTGGGGAGACACCTCCTGCGGCGTCAGCACTAGACTGGCAGTGAGTGGCAAGATAATTATATTTTGTTATGTATGTTTATGGGAGCAGCATTATATTACATTTATTACAGTAAGAAGAAAACCCCTTTAAACTGACAAGAGAAGTCCAGGGGCAGGGAGGCTAAAACAGATCCTCATCTTTTGTACCCAAAAATGGGGCGACCAGAGGTATGAATCGGTTACTTATTCTACCTTCATGCTTCTGGGCAGCTCATAAACAAGCTCCCTTATGGGTAATCAAACAGTAATTACTTACAAGCCGTAATCTATATATCTGGCAAGGAAACAAAGAGGGATTAAAGAGGAGCTAAGACATGCACAAAGCAAGATCTTTGTCTACTACGATTTCTTTATTAACATAAGGCCAATGCTGGGACCCGACATGATGGGAAACGATTGTATGGTCATGTGACATCTCCCTGAAATGCGTTGTTATGATTTTCCTTCATCTGTCTCAAATTGAAGAAGGAAACTAAAGAGAATGACAAACTACAGGAGCATATTAGGTCCCAGCACATTGCAACACTGGCAGAGTAGACCCTACACCCCCTTGTGGAAAGGCTTATTACAAATTAGGACTGAACAAGATTGTATTGCTTATCTTGTGCTGATCTGCAACTGGGTCGCATCTTGTATTATACTCCAGAGTAGGAGTAGGCGTCACAATTTTGCAACTTCAGAGCTGAAATCTCTAAGGATTCTCTGCTTGTATAGTGTCTGCACAAACGTTGGACTTGTGATTTATGTTTTGGGAACTGTGTTATTTATACCAAGCACTGTACCACTTTGGATTATGATAAAGACTGTGATAAATTCAAAATACCATGTAAATTACCACAGTTTTTTTTAAATTTATATACTCAGTATTGTACTGGGGTCCCTGGGGCCCACCAGTAAAATAGATTCTTGGGTCCAACAGTGAAGTTGATTATTGGGTCCAACAGTGAAGTTGATTCTTCGGTCCAACAGTGGAGTTAATTCTTGGGTCCAACAGTGGAGTTGATTATTGGGTCCAACAGTGGAGTTGATTCTTGGGTCCAACAGTGAAGTTGATTATTGGGTCCAACAGTGGAGTTGATTATTGGGTCCAACAGTAAAGTTGATTCTTGGGTCCAACAGTGAAGTTGATTCTTGGGTCCAACAGTGGAATTGATTCTTGGGTTCAACAGTGGAGTTGATTATTGGGTCCAACAGTGAAGTTGATTCTTGGGTCCAACAGTGAAGTTGATTCTTGGGTCCAACAGTGAAGTTGATTCTTGGGTCCAACAGTGGAGTTGATTCTTGGGTCCAACAGTGGAGTTGATTCTTGGGTCCAACAGTGGAGTTGATTCTTGGGTCCAACAGTGGAGTTGATTCTTGGGTCCAACAGTGGAGTTGATTCTTGGGTCCAACAGTGGAGTTGATTCTTGGGCCCACCAGTTAAGTTGATTCTTGAGGACCAACAGTGGAGTTGATTCTTTGAGTCCACCAGTGAAATAGATACTTGGGGCCCACCAGTGAAATAGATTCTTGGGTCTAACAGTGAAGTTGATTCTTGGGTCTAACAGTGAAGTTGATTCTTGGGCCCACCAGTGAAGTTGATTCTTGGGACCCATCAGTGGAGTTGATTCTTGGGGTCCACCAGTGAAGTAGATTCTTGAGGCCCACCAGTGAAGTTGATTATTGGGTCCAACAGTGAAGCTGATTATTGGGTCCAACAGTGAAGTTGATTCTTGGGACCCATCAGTGGAGTTGATTCTTGGGGTCCATCAGTGAAATAGATACTTGGGGCCCACCAGTGAAATAGATACTTGGAGTACACCAGTGAAATAGATTCTTGGGTCTAACAGTGAAGTTGATTCTTGGGTCCAACAGTGAAGTTGATTCTTGGTCCAACAGTGAAGTTGATTCTTGGGCCCACCAGTTAAGTTTATTCTTGGGACCCATCAGTGGAGTTGATTCTTGGGGTCCACAAGTGAAGTAGATTCTTGAGGCCTACCAGTGAAATAGATTCTTGGGTTAAACAGTGAAGTTGTTTCTTGGGTCCAACAGTTGATTCTTGGACCCATCAGTAAGTTGATTTGGCTCACCATGAAATAGATACTTGGGCCCACCAGTGAAATAGATTTCTTGGGTCCCAACAGTGAAGTTGATTCTTGGGTCTAACAGTGAAGTTGATTCTTGGGCCCACCAGTGAAGTTGATTCTTTGGCCCCATCAGTGGAGTTGATTCTTGCGGTACACAAGTGAAATAGATTCTTGAGGCCCACCAGTGAAGTTGATTATTGGGTCCAACAGTGAAGCTGATTATTGGGTCCAACAGTGAAGTTGATTCTTGGAACCCATCAGTGTGCTTTTGATTCTTGGGGTCCATCACTGAAAATAGATAATTGGTTCCCACCAGTGAAATAGATACTTGGAGTATACCAGTGAAATAGATTCTTGGGTCTAACAGTGAAGTTGATTCTTGGGTCCAACAGTGAAGTTGATTCTTGGTCCAACAGTTAAGCTGATTCTTGGGACCCATCAGTGGAGTTGATTCTTGGGGTCCACCAGTGAAGTAGATACTTGGGGCCTACCAGTGAAATAGATTCTTGGGTTAAACAGTGAAGTTGATTCTTGGGTCCAACAGTTGATTCTTGGGACCCATCAGTAGAGTTGATTCTTGGGGTCCACCAGTGAAGTTGATTCTTAGGACCACCAGTTGAATCTACTTTATATGACTACAGATACTTTTCCATTCTGCCTTTTGCATTCTGTCTCCATTTCTACCTAAAAAAAAGATCCCTAGGCCTGCCATGCCCATGGACCCACCATGTCTTGGGGCTCACGGTGGGATTCCCCTGCTACCCTGTGGGCCACTTCAAGCCTTTTATTACTATGTATTTATTTATTATCTGTACAATGAATACTGACGTGCATACACTACAGCACTGCTGCCTCATGTGTGATTATGATTTTAGTCTTTGAATCCTCTATTGTCTGTACCAGTGATATTACTATACATCCATGAGGATAGTTTTACATATTAAAATTTTGCAAAAACACTACAAAAAGCGAATGCACATTTTTTTTAGACGAGCAAGAACTCTAATGGCTGGATGTTAGCTAGACACTACAGATGTTGCTTTTTTGGAGAGTTTTTGAAAATGCAGTATGCTGTAGGTGCAGTATTTTGTTCAGGCGGTTTACAATTTTTTTTTTCCATAACCCTCCCATGTTTTTTTTTTTTTCACATTTATGTTGCACATTTATGTTGCATATTTTAAGCACACTGCAAATTGCTTGATGGATCGCATAATTTGGGATAGGGAAAAATGCACTACAAGAAGACCCCCCCAAAAAAACGCATGCACCAACACATACCATTGTGCAAAACAACCCTACAAAAACTGCATGTAAAAAAACAAGAAGCCTTATAACAAGCATGCAGTTTTTTAAAGCATTTTTTTGACAAAAAGTATGCTATGCAAAATATATGCGTGAAAGGGGCCTAGGAGAATTTTCACACATGACAAATTTGTTGCAGAAAAAACTTCCCCATTGAGCTAAATAAAGCTAGCAATAATCCATTCACATGTATTAGAAACAACCTTGCTAAAATGTGTGGAAATAATCGGCAGTCGCAGAAATTTTGGCACCATATCTGCCGCATTTGAATTCAACTTTAGATGTTATTATAGTAATTGTGATAATCTGAACATGGGTCGGAAAGCGTTAACTGCGAGCTCAGCCCCTTTCTCAGCCCCAGGGACGGCAGCAGAATCTTATTTCTTCATTTGGCTCCTGCAGAGTGTGGAGCAGGAGTTGCCAGAACGCAGGAGATGAGGCTGGCAGTTCGCATAGGCCCCTGGCAGAGCTCCACGGGATTGTGCAGACTTCAGTATGAGATGATGAATTGCTGCCTACTCACCCCTGACCTTGGCAGAAAGCGAGCGGTCCTAGTGCTACTATTTCATTGCTCTAGATTCCAGGGTGCACTGGGTTTATTCTAGTTAAGTTTGAAACATCTTAATGAGAGCTGTAATGAGATTATTAACTCCGCTTTGATGAGGCATCTGTGCTGCTGAAAAGCCAATGGGGATTCTGCTGACTTCCAGCTTAAAGGAATGCGAAGTCCAGTTTTTTGTTTTTTTTTAAATTAACATTAAAAGGGGCCAGGGTAGAATAAAATAAAAAAGGCAGATTTACCTCCTGGTCCCCACTGTTGTTGTTTTCAGGTGCTCCATGATCCAATCCTCTTCACTTCCTGTGCCATCCAACAGCAAAGGCTCGCACTCTATAGTGAGGAAACGAAGCATAAGCCTCCACCATAGGAAGTGGAATGGAGCACATTCTGGAGCGTAACAGCACAGCAGCAGCAGGGGACTGGGAAATACGACTTTCTGTCTGTTTTCCCCCTTGCTGGCCTCACGTAACATCAATTTTTTTGTTTTAAAATGCAACACCCATTTAAAGGGCACCTATAAATTAGTAAATGATGCCCTGTCTGAGAGCAGATTTGTGATAAAGGGAGAGAAGCTAAACTCTGTGATATATAGGGTTATATGATAGAGGAGAGAAGCTGAGCTCTGTGATATATAGGGTTATATGATAGAGGAGAGAAGCTGAGCTCTGTGACATATAGGGTTATATGATAGAGGGAGAGAAGCTGAGCTCTGTGATATATAGGGTTATATGATAGAGAAGAGAAACTGAGCTCTGTGATATATAGGGTTATATGATAGAGAAGAGAAACTGAGCTCTGTTATATATAGGAGTATATGATAGAGGCGAGAAGCTGAGCGCTGTTATATATAGGGTTATATGATAGAGGAGAGAAGCTGAGCTCTGTGATATATAGGGTTATATGATAGAGGAGAGAAGCTGAGCTCTGTGATATATAGGGTTATATGATAGAGGAGAGAAGCTGAGCTCTGTGATATATAGGGTTATATGATAGAGGAAGAGGAGCTGAGCTCTGCGATATATAGGCTTATATTATAGAGGGAGAGAAGCTGAGCTCTGTGATATATAGGGTTATATGATAGAGAAGGGAAGCTGAGTTCTGTGATAAATTGGGTCATATGATAGAGGGAGAGAAGCTGAGCTCTGTGATATATAGGGTTATATGATAGAGGCGAGAAGCTGAGCTCGGTCAGCTTCCCTGATAAGCCTAAGGCCTTAAGCCTTAAAGGGGTTTTGCCACGAAGTAAAATTGATGTGGGAGACTTGCAAACTAAATAATAAACATTTTCACCATTCATCATTATTAAAAATGCTGCTCCTTCAGTGATCCGTTGTTTACAGCTCATCTCCATGGGATACGACCAGGGCTGAGAGCTCCTCAGTCCTGGTCGTACATGTTCAGACATCACCTTTCCTCTCAGGCAGCTACTGAGTGTTCAAACCACAGGTGATGTCATTCTACTCCTGTCCTCTGTACTCCTTAGTAATTAGTGCAAATAATTAAAAAAATAAACCTCAATCAGGTATGTGCATTGATAAAGAAAAAAAAAGGTTCCTGCAGGGGTTTGAAGCTAGGACCCTTGTGCTGTGAGATAAAACCTTTACCTCTGAGCTACTCATAGCTTTATACATAAACAGACCTTTCTTTGACTAAAGAGAAGAAAGGCCTGGCGATGTCATCTTGCTGGGTAACATGATATGCAATTCAAACAAATCAGACACGCCCCCTTCTGAGCACACAGAGCTGAAGAGCTGGATGCAGGAGGTATGAAATGAGATCGTGGCAAAACCCCTTTAAGCCTAGCGGGTGCCTGCTCTCAGTGATCACGTGGAGGGCGCGATGACGTCACACCATCGTGCGGCCTGCACCGGGCATAGAGGCTTAAGCGCGTTGCATCGAGGGAGCATGGACAGACGTATGTAAGCTATTTATTATTTTAACTCCACTGCCTGCCTATCTAGTCCCTATAGACCCCCTCTAAAGCCTGCCCGCCTATCTAGCCCCTATAACCCCCTAAAGCCTGCCCGCCTATCTAGCCCCTATAACCTCCTAAAGTCTGGCTGCCTATCTAGCCCCTATAGCCTCCTAAGGCCTATCTATATAGTCCCCTAAAGCCTGCCGGCCTAGCTATATAGGCCCTAGAGCCCCCTAAATGCCTGCCGGCCTATATTGCCCCATAGCCCCCTAAAGCCTGCTTGCCTATATAGCCCCTATAGCCCCCTAAAGCCTGTCTGCCTATATAGCCCCCTAAAGCCTGCCTGCCTATATAGCCCCTATAGCCACATAAAGCTTGCCTGCCTATCTAGCCCCTATAGCCCCCTAAAGCCTGCCTGCCTATATAGCCTCTATATCCACATAAAGCCTGCCTATCTAACACCTATAGCCCCCTAAAGCCTGCCTGCCTCTATAGCCTCTATAGCCACATAAAGCCTGCCCGCCTATATAGCCTTTGTAGCCACATAAAGCCTGCCTATATAGCCCCTCTAGTCCCCTAAAGCCTGCCTATATAGCCCTAAAGCCCCCTAAAGCCTGCCAATATAGCACCTAAAGCTACAGAAATCAAGCCTGCCTATCTAGCACCTATAGCCCCCTAAAGCCTGCCCGCCTATATAGCCCCTCTAGCCCCCTATAGCCTGCCATCTAGCCCCTATAGCCATTTAAAGCCTGCCTGCCTATCTAGTCCATATAGCCCCCTATAGCTTGCCTGCCTATCTAGCCCCTATAGCTCCCTAAAGCCTGCCTGCCTATCTAGTCCCTATAGCCCCCTAAAGCATGCCTACATAGCCTGCCTAGGTTATGAGGTTGGTTCTGGCAATTCATTTATGTCTTGAGCTTAGTTATGGTACTATTTATTTATTGTACACGGTTTTAGTACCATAAGCAGAAAAGCAGATATATAATAAGAAATTAGCACGGATTTGAAACCTTTATTGAAATAGTTACATAGGGCGACATGTATAATAGTGTAGAATGCGCCTGAATCTATAAACCCAGTTTACTGGGGGCCATAAATCAGGCGCATTCTAAGGTGCTGTACCTGTTCCAGCAGTAATGCGCCTAGAATTGCGGTACTGAAGCTATAAATGTGTAGCTTCATATGGTTCTAGTGCAACACACCTCCAGCACCGCCCACCCCCTCCCGATCTCAGGTGCATTACAAAGTGCTGCGGGCGCTCTGTAATACGCCTAATATCGGAGTGTGGCCATTTTAAAAATATAGTGAACAGGGCTACACTAGATCTCGGGCTGAAAAGATGCCAGACTTCTGGTGCAGCCCCATTCATACATGTCCCCCATAGTTTGTAAGGCCGAAAAGACAGATCCAGTTTAGCCTATTGTTCTATAGTGAGGTAGAAGCCAATTATCCTCATGATGCGAAGAAAATTCCTTCCCGACTCCAATCTGAATAAATCCCTGGATCAACGCCCCTTCTCCAGAATCCTAGTCACTACAACTTGTTATATTATTACACTCTAGAAATGCATCCAGACTCTTTTTGAGCTCTGTTACTGAATTCACCATAACAAGTTCCTCTGGCAGAGAGTTCCACCTTTTCACTGCTCTTACAGTAAAGAATCCCTTTCTATATCTATGTAGAAACCTTCGTTCCTCTAGGCGTAGAGGATGCCCCTCTGTTCTCGATACAGTCCTGGGTATAAATAGATCTTGCCAGAGATATCTATATTGACGTTTGATATATTTATAAATATTTATTATGTCCCCCCGAAGCCGTCTTTTCTCTAAACTGAACCCTAGTCTTGCTAATCTTTCTGGATATTGCAGTCCACCCAGTCCTTTTATTACTTTATTTGCCTGCCTTTGAACCTGTTCAAGCTCTACAATGTCTCTCCTGTGTACTGGTGCTTAAAATTGTACACAATATTCCATGTGTTGTCTGACCAGTGACTTGTATAATGGGAGAATGATGTTCTTATCGTGTGCATCTATGCCCCTTTTAATACACCTCAAGATTCTATTTGCCTTGGCAGCTGCTGCCTGACACTGGCTGCTACAGTTAAGTTTACTGTCCACCAGGATTCCCAAGTCCTTCTCCATGTCACTTTTACCCAGAGTTTTCCCATTAAACAAGTTAGCATGGAATGGATTTTTCCTTCCCATGTGCAACCAAACAGTGTGGTTACTGACCAATCACAACCAATCACAAAGCAGATTTCTTTTTTCTTTCAGAGCAGTTGAGTTAATGTTGAGATCTAATCGGTTGCTTTGGGACAGTTTTACTATTAATAAGTTTTGTTAAAGTTTATGTTAAAATAAGGATCTAGATTTTTCATGTGATATCCATAATCTGAAGATTTGCAACCAACTGAATATTATAAAAGTAGACACATGGACAATTTATGTTTTTCAGAACCACCCCGGTTTACATCTGTAGACCCTCGACTGTTTGGTGTCCTATACTATTGGCCAAATTTCCTTTTGGTCATCCATTTCTTACGTCTATGGACAGCTCTTGATTCCTAAATGGAGCATGCCCTCAACCACTAGCTGTAACTGCCCTCTGACTCTCTTCATTCATCATTAGGTAAAGACACCTTGTTGGTGTGGGGAGACTTTTATGCCATGATTGCTCTACTGCAATTTGAATAGAATCAAATAGACTGGGAAAAGAACTAGGACTTTGCACCACCTATTATGTGTAGTGTTCCTCAAGTCACATCCCACTCACTGAGCTCTTCAATATGACTAAGAGTAGTGCCAAACCAGATACTCATCTAGACCGGGAAGTTTTCACTCGTATGCTTTTCTGATTTGTTGTCAAACATTTGGGGACCCACTTTGCAGATAGCTTCTTCATGTTCAAATATTCATGGATAATGACACAAACACGATTACGAGAAATCCCCATGATGTTTGCTATTTCTTTAGCTGAAATTCGCCGATTCTCCAGTATGAGGTTGTGCACAGCATCGACGATCTCCAGAACAACAACCACTCTCGGTCGTCCAGGACGTTCCTCATCATTGGTGCTGAAGTAGCCCATTTTAAATTTGGCAACCCAGTTCTTAACTGTAGAATATGAAGGGCATTGATCCCCAATATCTGCGACATATCACCATGAATATCCTTCGCGGACTTTCCTTGCAGAAACAAGAATTTCATCCCTCGTCTGCTCTCATTTGCTGTAAATATCGCCTTAGACTCCGCCATTTTGTTTTCCCGCGTGCCTAGATCACTGTTGCCATAAGCTACAAACACAAAATTTTGAAAACATATATTAGACACATAAGGCTTTCATGTGATATAACATTTCTTACCATAGAAACATAAAAGAACACACAGCCAAAGACTTATCAGCAGCCCCTCGTAATAAGAAATCTTATAAGAGAATTGTTATTTTTTCTTTTTTCAAATGTATCTCTCTCCACATTCATTAAATTGGTTATTTGGTTTAGAAAACCCATTTTCATACACCCTATTGTAAAATTCTAAGTTAACAGAGAGGGGTTCTGTGTTGAGGATCCTCAACCTTTGGGCAGTTATTACAAAAAGTGTCTTTCCCTCTGGAGAAACTGTCCTACCCTGCATTGCACAAATTTCCTATTTAGAATGTATTTACATTTCAGTGGAGTGCTCAAGACATATAAGTCTCCATACACCTACATGGTGCCTCTCCCTAATAAGAAACATTATCCCTTTTGAATAGGCCTTTTGTGATGCTTAAATTCCCATGTGGTTGTGCTGCAGGGAAACTGAATACTTTAACCACTTAAAGGGATGTATCGCTTCATAAGTTCGGCTGTTTTCTTGAAGCTTGATTCTCTCAGTTCCTGAAATCCAGGGGCGTTTCTTCCCCTCCCAGCTGGATGTTTCTTAACTGAAGGGGGATGACATCATCCCCCCCCTTCACTGTTCATGCTCACCCCCGTGTTCCCTCCATCCTCTCTGTCTGAGTCCACATGTCACTGTCCTCTCCCTATGCAGTCTTATTTTGTAAGAGCTGTTTACATACCACCGCTCTGAATTCAGTCTTCTATTAACTCAGAGTACTGATCTCTTCTCCTCTCACAGCTGGAGGTTTGTTACAGTTGAATCCAGTCTTCTATGAACTCATCCAGAGCACAGATCCGTCTCGCTTCTATGTTTACACAAGGCACCAAGGCACAATTCTGCTGTTTTCTGATTGTAGAAGCAGCTGCAAGTGTCACTGAGATACTGTTGGCTGTGCAGAGTGAAATGTTGCCGGCCCCTTACATGCAGCAGCATTAAGGCACCGGGCACAATTCTGCTGTTTTCTGATTGTAGATGCAGCTTCAGTGTCAATGAGGAGCTGGTGGTTGTATAGAGTGAAATTGTGGCCGGCCCCTTATTCTGAGTGAGAGAGGCAGGAATGCACACTCCCCTGAATACGACCGGGGGGCCAAACAGAATGTAAATTAGTAGAGCCGGCAGCCAATGAAATGAAAGGCGGTGGGATCCGACCGACACTGGGGAACTGTGTCTACACAAAACGAAGATAAGGGAGACTGTAAAAAACAAGACAGCTTTGCAAATTACATCCAATTGCAAAGTTGCTTATCTTCACTGTCCCCTTATTCTGAAGACCATTTAATGAAATGATACAACCCCTTTAAGGTCTAAGCCTGTTTTGGACTTAAAGGGGTTTTGCCAGGACGTGCCTTATCTGCTAAGAATCAAATGTAAACAAGCCACACTGAGCTAAGCGAGAGAGAGAGACACACAGCCAGAGCACAGAGCCGTGGATAAGGGATCATGTGAAATGTTGACTCAAATAATCAAACTACAACTAGTGAATTCTGTATACAAAAGACAACACCTTTTCTCCACAGCAGCTTCAAAGCTTCTTCATGTTCTCTTTCATCAGATAAAGCAGGGATCTACTCAGATAATCACACTACAACTAGTGGATTCTGTATACAAAAGACAACATATTTCTACCCGGTGCCTTGAAAGCTTCTTCAGCTCCCTTTCATCAGATAAGAAGTATGCTCTGCGCAAGCCTGGCCAGCAGCTCTTGTCAGGTCATATCTAATAGAAGCGTTTAAGTAACTAAGGGCAGGTAAGGCAGCTTGCAGCTCTCTCAGACTGCAATTTTTGTAATCACATATATTTAGAAAAGTGATTAAATACCCATTTTGGAGGATCCCACGTCAACATTACATCGTGGCAAAACCCCTTTAAGGATGGAGCACTTTTTGTGTCACTTATCTGAGAATAACTTTTTAATGCTTTTACCTATATATGTGATTCATTGATGTTTTATCGTGATACATTGTGCTTTAACTTAGCCATAAATGTTGGTCGATACAATCCTTGTTTATTTATGACAAATATCAAGATGTTTGCCATTTTCAAACTTGAAGAATTTCTGCGTGTAAGACAGATTATAACAAACAAACTAGTTTATAACTAGCATCTACCATATGTCTGTTTTATGTTGGCATACATTTTTAAATGTTTTTTTTTGCGACAATAGGAGACTTGTAGTAGCTATTTTGTAACATTTGCTAGAAAATTTGCAACAAAGATTTTTTTTTTAGGGACCAGTCCAGTTCTGACATGACTTTGAGGGGCCTGCATGTTAGACACCCCTATAATTGATTGCACCCGAAATATTGCACACCTTAAAGTAGTCAAAACAACATTTAGAAGTTTGTTAACACAGCAATTAAAGCAAAGTGGAGGTAAAATTTCAAAATTCCACTTTTTTTTGCAGATTTTCAATTTTAATCCATTACTTACTGGAACACAGTAGATGTTACTAAGAAAATGTAACTCAATATTGATTCCCCCAATTCTGCCATCTTTAGAGATATCCCATATGTGGCCCTAGTGTGCTATTTGACTCAACCCCAACTCTTAGCATTTTTAGGAGCACCTATTGGATTTTGTGGTCACATTTTCATTAAGATATATTTTAGGCACCATCTCATTTTGGCGGGCACTCTAAGGGAATACAATTTAATGAACACCCCTCAGAAGACCTCATTTGGAAAACTACATCCCTTAAGGAATATATACAGGAGGTAGAGATGTCTGTACTGTATCCAACTGTCATTCAGCCTGTCAGGCTCCATCTCTGGGAGGACTACATTATAGAAAACCTGGAGGCCATTGTTTACCCCTCAGTTATAACAACAACCATCGACACCACACCATAACCTCGCCAGGGTGCAGATGGAAGACAGAGGGAGCTCCCTCCCTCTATTCAACTCCTTAGCTTTTATGTTCCGTATTAACTGCTCTCTGGCCTCAACTGCAGAAGCCTAGCAGTCACTCACTGCCGGGCTCCCGCAGGTATCATGCGGGAATAGCTCCTGTACTCCCACGATCACCATGACATTCCTGTACATCATGATGCGTTAACAGGCACTACAACATGACGCACAGGAACATCATGGTGCCTGAAGAGATTAAGCCAGATTTATCCACAGATCACAGCTTATTGCTAGGGGCACCAGTATATGGATAATGGGGCAATGCCATATACAAGGTATATAACAGCTAAAAGTAGTAGTACTCAATATGTGTAAACAGGCACACAAGTTATAATAAAAATTACCTCAAAGTACAGGTAGACTTAAAGAGGTTGTCCAAAAAAAACCCCAAAAAAACCTAGTACCAAGCTGTTGATCCCAAGCTTCCGGCGATTTACCCTTCTTACTTCTGGGTTCTCATCCCGACTCGCTTCATTGACTTACTATAGAGCATTAGCCCCTCCCATGTGGAGAATTTACCATAACTTCTCGTAAGATTTATTACAACCTTCATGAAAGTTGTCAACATTTCAGGATAATATAGAAATTGTAGATACGTTCATTAGTACCAGTATTCCAGTCTTGTGTATATCATGCTGAATTTCATTGTCCCTGTTCTTGGGTCTGTGTGATTGAGTCTTATTTCAAGTTCTTATCTGACCTTCGTTCTGTCCACCATCTTGCTTCATGTGTCATGGTCCCCTGGTTATCACCTCTTCCATCTGGTCCCCTTCATTGTCTGAGCCTGTGTCATACATACTATACTGTATGTACTGTAATACTATAATGTATTTGAGGTCCCCTTGCTAATATTTTTCAAGTATCCTAAGTAGCAGAAATGCTTTTTCAAAAATTCCTATGTGCCTTTTGATAGTTTTTTAGTTAATAGTGTGCTGCTACTAAAGATATGGGAATATGTAACACAGTCAAGCACCTTTGTCTACTTATATATGAAATACTACAAATATATCCACTTCAGCAGTTTTATCCCCTCCCTGTACCAAAATTACTAATATGTGCTTAGCAGACACTAATGGGGACATGTATGAAAACTGTCTTGGTCTAAGACTTTCTTTTTTGCCCATAGCAACCAATCAGAGCTCCCGTTTCATTCTATCAGAGCAATAGATGAAGTGTAAGTCTATGTTCACACGGCTTATTCACGTCATAATTGCGGGACGGATTTTTCACGCAATTACGCCATGTGCTCCGGGGTGGGGGGGGCCCCATAGACATTCATTATCCACAGCGCGTATACCACCGTGATAATTGATATACTGCGAGCTGGAAGAGGAGACGGAATCCATAGTTCTCTATGAGAACTATGGATTACCGTAATGACTAGGACGGATTTCACCCATAATTCGCGCAGTACGGCGCAAAATCCGTGCTGAAATCTGTCCCAAAATAAGCCGTGTGAACATAGCCTAAGGGGAGCTCTGATTGGTTGCTAAGGGCAACAAAGAAAGTCTTAGACCAAGACAGTTTTCATACATGTGGCCCTAAATGTCAGCAAAAATGCGTAGATTAGTTAACCCCTTATATTGAAATATGTACGTTAATGTTGTAATATATCAAACATGTCATATTTAACAATAGCTAGTGTCATACAAACTGATCTGGACTCCTCTTTTATAAGATATCAAGACCTGAAAGATTCCAGGCCTCAAACATGCGCTTTAATATCTCCATAAATCCAGCAACAGCCTGTAAGACTGAGATATTTCCACCATAAAGCAGAGAGTAACTGTATGGAACATAAGACACTGCTTCTTTATTGTTTCTTCCCCTGATGGTTTAGGATTATTTATTTTCTAGCTGAGGAAATTGAAACAATAAATGGAAGGAGTAAATTGCAGGGTTTTGCAGCACTTTGTGCAGAAGATTTCTTGTTGCCTGCCCCATAAAAATGGGAGACAAATCTATAGTAGAAGGATAAAAATACAAATTCTAAATGTCTGAGGCAAAACAGTCTGTGCTGTGTTTTTCTAGCTCTCCTTCTGGCAGACTGAGATACTGACAAGACTGCAAGGTAAACTCAATCACACCTAAGATAAGCCCAGTGCATTCATATCTATGGTACATCTGGAATCATGCAGGAGCTGTGCAGGCTGGCAGTGCTGAAATTCTTCCAAGAAGTCTGGTTACTACTAGTCCTCTTAAAGACGACCTATCAGTTCTCCTTGCTTCACTTTGGATACATTCACACGACAGCTTAACATCTAATCATGGAATCTGCCATTAAAATCCGCATTGCTGACGCATTTTTAATGAGTATTTTTTACTAGCATACATACTTATTGAACGTGGATTTAAAGACGTTTTTCAGATTTGGTTTTACAGCCGGTTTTGATTCAGAAAGAATGCAATTAAAGCCTACTGGTTTTGGTCCTGGAACCACATTAAACTATCCCCATTGACATCAATAGCACATTTAAATGCATTTTCCATGTGGAATATGACCAAAAAATGAGCATGTTCAGATTTTTTTTTGACCGTGCCTAGTTTTTATTTTTTTTAAATTTGTATTGACAATTTTGCACAGAAATACTGTACTAAGCAGAAATTTTTTTGCCATTTTTAATTACAAGCACATTCCAGTCCATACATAGTAATAGGAAGTGTACCACCTCTTTTATTTGTGCCCTTGTGGCCCGGCGAAGAAAAGAATACATCATAAAATCATCACATAAGAAAAACAGCATCAGTATCTAACTTACAAATTCATCAATCTGCCCCGTACACATCCCCGAAAAAACAAGTTGCAACACAGACTGTTTCAAGATTCTTGCATGTTTCACTTCAAGACGTAGTACAGGCAGTCCCCGACTTACACCGTTCCGACTTACATACGTCCCCTAGTTACAAACGGAGACTTATGGGGCATGGCTGACATTCAACATGAGTGACGGCCCATGATAACCAAGTGCTAGCATGCCACAGCTGCACATGAGATACAGACCGTTAGGGGAAATCTTCTAAAAAAGGGCACAGACAGCAAAACAAATGTTAAAACTATTCCCTGCACTATCCAAAACTAACTAACTAATTTCTTGCTGGAATTACATTTAATAAATATACCTGTTCCGACTTACATACAATTTCAACTGAAGAACAAACCTACAGTCCCTATCCCGTTTGTAACCCGGGGACTGCCTGTATATGAGAATGGGATAATACCCCCCACCATTGTTTTCTAACATGCTAGCAGACATGCCTCGCACCTTGAATTTCCCTATTCCACCTTTCAGCTCTTCTGTCAGGTACCATTTGGTATAATGAAACTTAGCCATTCATTCATTAACATTTACTTGCATGAAATGTTCCAGAATGAAAAGCTTCTTGCATTTAGAAGACTATTTTGTTTGTGGTTCCTGGTGGTGCTCAGCTTGCACTCTATCCAAATAAATATAAATTTTGGTTATAGAGGTTAGCTTTCAAAGGATGGAAGTGCAGCTAACATCCAGTTTTTCAGCAGATATCTCTTGGATACTAGTAACAGGATATGCACCAAAGGTGACACCCCATGGAAAGCTTCCTCCCCCTCTTCCATATCTTTGAAGGAGTGGAAAAGCAATATCATTGGTGATAGTTGGAGAGACCCCTTCCATTCTTTGTATATGTACAGTGAAGGAAATAACTATTTGATTCCTTGCTGATTGTGTAAGTGTGCCCACTGACAAAGACATGAACAGTCTATAATTTTAAGGGTAGGTTAATTTTAACATTGAGAGATAGAATATCAAAAATAAAATCCAGAAAATCACATTGTATAAATTTATTTGCATTTTGCAGTGAGAAATAAGTGTTTGATCCATCTGACAAACAAGACTTAATAGTGGCAAAACCCTTGTTGGCAAGCACAGCAATCGTACATTTTTTGTAGTTTATGATGTGGTTTGCGCAAATGTCAGGAGTATTTTTTGTCCATTCCTTTTTGCAAATCATCTATAAATATTTAAGATTTTGTGGCTGTTGCTTGGCAACTCGGAGCTTCAACTCCCTCCATACATTTTCTATGGGATTAAGGTCGGAGACTGGCTGGGGCCACTCCATGACCTTTCGCGGACCCCTGACTGTCTTCGTCCATATCCTCCTTCTTCTCCTCACGTCTCCTAAAAGCTAAACGTGGAGTAAACTGATTCATCATCTTTCCACCGTCCCACTCCATCCCTCACCTGATCTTTCTATCACAGTAAATGGCTACACTCTCTCACCAGCTCCACAAGTCCATGCCTTGGGATAACCCTTGACTCCAATCTGTCCTTCAAACCACAACATCCAAACCCTCACTTTGCCTGTCGCCTCCACCTGAAAAATATCCCCGTATCCGCTCATTCCTTAACTTTGAAACAACAAAAATGCTTGTTTCCCTGCCCTTGGGCATCTCACGCCTAGACTATTGCAACATCATTCTCTGTGGCCTCCCGCTAGCACCCTCGCTCCCCTCCAATCCATCTTAACTCTGCTGCCTGTCTGATTCACCTCTCTCCTCGCTACTCCCCTGCCTCTCCCCTCTGCCGATCCCTTCACTGGCTTCCCATTGCCCAGCGAATCCAGTTCAAGTTAGTAACCTTGACCTACAAGGCTCTACAAAAAACCTCTCCCCTCCATACATCTCTGCCCTAATCTCCAGATATCTCCCCTCACGCAATCTTCGCTCCTCACAGGACCTTCTCCTCTGCTCTCCCCTTATCAGCTCCTCACACAACCGTCTCCAAGACTTCTCTTGTGCTTCCCCCCATACTCTGGAACTCACTACCCCAACACCTCAACTCTCCCCCACTCTCACCAGCCTCAAAAAGAAACCTAAAAAACCCATCTCTTCAGGATTCCCTATAACCAACAATAACCCACCACGGGTACACCGGCCCACAAACATGTCTGCCCCTCACCTTTGTCTCTTCCCACCTTCCTTTTAGAGTGTAAGCCCTCACGGGCGGGGGACCTCTCTCCTTCTGTACCATTGTTAGTTATTAATTTGTCACCTTTGTACTTGTTTGACCTATGTTATGTATGAAACCTGAATGTACAGCGCCCTGGAACCAAGGGCGCTCAAAAATAAATAATAATAATAATAATTATAATAATGTGCTTTTTTTTAAGCCACTCCTTTGTTGCCTTGGCTATATGTTTTCGGTCATTGTCTTGCTGGAAGACCCAGCCATGACCCATTTTCAATGTCCAGGCAGAGGGAAGGAGGTTGTCACTCAGGATTTTACTGTGCATGGCTCCATCCATTGTCCCATTTATGCGGTGAAGTAGTCCTGTGTCCTTATCAAAGAAACACCCCCAAAACATTATATTTTCACCATGACAGTGGTGACAGTGTTCTTTGGGTCATGGGCAGCATGTCTCTTCCTCCAAACACGGCGAGTTGAGTTAATGCCAAAGAGCTCAATTTTTGTCTCATCTGACCACGGCACCTTCTCCCAATCACTCACAGAATCATCCAGGTGTTCATTGGCAAACTTCAGACGGGTCTGCACATGTGACTTCTTGAGCAGGGGGACCTTGCGGGCACTGCAGGATTTTATACCATTAAGGCGTAATGTGTTACCAATGGTTTTCTTGGTGACTGAGGTCCAGGTTCCTTGAATCTTAAAATTTTCCCCCCATGTATTTTAGGCTGACTCTCACCTTCCTCATGATAAAGGGATACCCCCGAGTGAGATTTTGCATGGTGCCCAGTCGTGTTGATTGACAGCCCTTTTGTTTTCTTCCATTTTCTTACTATTGCCCAAAAGTTGTCGCCTTCTCTCCCAGCGTCTTATTGGTTTGTACCTATTCCAGCTTGTGCAGGTCTATAAACTTGCCCGACATCCTTAGAAAGCTCTTTGGTCTGGATTTTATTTTTGATTTTCCCTATCTTCAATATTAAAATTAATTTACCCTTAAAATTTTTTTGTTGACATGACTTTGTCAGTGGGAAACTTACACAACGCAAGGGATCAAATAATTATTCCTTACTGTAAGTCATATAATATCAAACGTTGACCCTTCAAAAAGCATAGACAATGATATCCGTCTACTCCTGGCTTCTGACATTTTGGGCAATGAGTTATTCTATCTGGAAAACTGGGAGTGCCCCGGAAATATAAAATGCATAATTGCGCATGATCATTTCCCCATCGTGCTTTTTTGCGCATTTTCTGCGCTTATTTTCAGCACTGAAAAAGTGGTGACATGTCAATTCTTGAAGCATAAACTTAACCTTAGAGGACTAACATAACTTTTCTATCTTAATTGAAATTGTTTGGAGGGCTGTAGTCATTGAATATTTTGTAATTGGTTTTAGCGCTATACCCAGGGTCTGTATCCACTCCCTTTTTGTAATATTAACTTTGGAATATTCCCCGTAGGGCTGCTATCTTGGAGGATTTACATATGAAAATAAATACATGGAGGTTCCATATTATAGCTTATTATCTCACACTCTTCATAGAAAGATCAATAGCATGAAGATGGGACCTGTGATGTGGGGAATGACACAAAGATTTAAAGAGGACCAAATAGAGAATCCCTGTTTCATGCTCCATTCCCTTCATGCCCTGCAGTGACTGGCAAATTAAATTCCCCTTTGTTCTTTTGTAATATTAGGAACACCATTGCGTATGGCATCTTCTATTAATCTATGGCACAGGCTGTCATTAATTAGGCCAGTGCGGTCTTAACACATGGGCACACTGTGCTGTGAATAGGGACCCCATGTTAGTCTAGGCACGGACGAGAATTTAATACTAATTTTCTTATCACCCTCCTCAACATTCAAATCTACTGTTAACTCGGTAGAAGAAGAAATATTCTGACTTGTAGCAGAGAGTAGTCATGACTGCATTCGAGAAATGGTGCCATTTTTATTGCTTGTAATGTTATGGAAGCAGAATATTGAGATGGATTTATGTGAGGCAATTTAACAAACGGGGGTATTCCTACCCTGTGCATTCAAGACACTCATTTTGTTATAAGTTTATTTTATATCTAATTTTCATTCTATACCTGGGAGTAGTGTGTTATTAAGATAGTCCTGCATGTCTATTGATGGACTTTTTGGAAGTCACAGGAAAGTTGATATTTCTGAGAAATCCTACCCAATGGAGCTTCTTCTATATATACAAGGAGCTGTTGTATAAAGATATAAGTTAGGTATTGTTAAAGAAACAATATTCTAATATACAAGTGTTGCATTATTTTGGTTTCAATATATCATTAATTTTAGGGAACTCTGATTACCGTCAAAGAATTTTGACCCATGGGCTGAAACCGTCCCCCCAAAAAAAGTAATAATAATACTTTACTAAAGATCTAGCAGGATTAGTTACAGTGTTTATGTTCAAACTAAAGTTTTACAAGATCCTCATCATGTGAAAAGTAGTTGGCTTTTGACAAAATGTTTTCACATAATGAAAATGAATTGCTCATTCAAATTTGCAGTGTTGTCATCCAGAGCTACAACTTGTACAGACTACGTAGTGTGGCAGAGCGACCTAAGGCGGTCACATGTTTCTGCCACTAGGTGGAGTAAAGCAAGATACCAGCAAGCGACATGTCACCAAGGTTACCTGGCCTTGGTGGGGTAAGAGCCATTCATGCATGTTGTCAGCTACAGTAACTGGTTGGTAACCGTTTATAGGTAGTGTGGCTGTTTCTGTCAATCCGGGATGGCTCTTCCTGGGAGTAGGCAAAGTGTTGGGTGGGTGCCTACTTCTCACGTTCCAGAACAGGCTTTTTATAGGCCTATAGGGACCTGCCAAAAGCCTGTCCTGGAACACGGGAATTAGACACCAACCCAGCACTTTGCTTACTCCAACAATACCTATTGTATACTAGAGCCTCATTTCAATTGTACAGTTTTCCCAATAAACCTATCCTTTCACTCTAATATTCTAATCACTTACATATAATATCATTACATTCACGCATAGAAAGTTTTAGACCATTCTAACAACCGCTCCTTGGTGGTGTATTTGTTGTCAGAGTGTATATTAGCAAATTGTAGAATGTTTTATGTTATATTTACATAAAACTGGAAAAACAAAGGACATTATTGCAGCTCTAGATTCTTTGCCCTTATTTTACCCATTTATATAATGCTGCGTTTTTAATACCAAAATGTCGTCACAAGTTGAGAGAGATAATGGCATGGGCATTTTACATGTTCTCTCATTTGTGACAGTTCTCTTTACACGGATTCTGTGTTTTATAGAGCTCTATAAATCTCTCACTCATTAGCTTTTTCTACACTGCCCGCAGCACTCCAAGGGCATCAAACGCTATTTGTTCCTTCCATTGAGTTAAGACAGTCTTTAAAGATCCAGACAAACATTGACAGGCCTGCACACTGTTAAGGAGGAAGGATTCATACTCCTGCTTATTGATATTCATGTATAATCTGTCTATGAGGTTAAGTGACCACTAAAGAGGTTGAATAAGATTAGAAAAACTTGGCTGATTTATTTCAGAAATGGAGCTACTCAAGTCTATGCGTTGTGTCTGGTGTTCAGTGGATGGAGCTGAGCTGTAATACCAAATACAGCCTATGGACAAGAGGGGTGCTGTACTGGAAAAAATACATATTTTACTAGTCTCATATGTTATTGATCAAATCATCTAGGACATGAGCAGAGTGGGTTCCCCCTATGTACACTGAAGTACACGCCAAATGTGTCCATGGCCATCCATTGCCTACAGAGGCTAAAAGAGTGTTCTTCTGGTATCCACCTAACCAATATACAACAGTATACCACAGAAAAAGTATGGAGTTATTTTTAGCAGGGTAGCCTAGGTTGACGGATGCCACTGTCCTGCATCTGTTACATAAATGTGTTTATGTCACATGTTTTTTAATAACTCTTCATTACATATCTGTTAAACAGATGCAATAATACCTCATGGGTTAGAATAGCTTCAACAGATGCCTAATATCCATCACCCACAGGCTATAGTGACATAAATTTAACATTAAAAACTATTGAAAAGCTCACAGCATGTATGTAAAACAGATTCTGTTGTTGCCTATGGGTTATGGATGCCACTGTGTAACAACCTCCATTTCATGCATATGCCAGGAGCTTTTCTCTTGCGTACATGGTACATGTGAACAGTCCCTAACATGTTCAGAAGAATGTGACACATATGCTGATTGTTGTTTCTAATATTTTTTGTAGTGTCCTTGCTGTCCATTGCATCACAGAGATAGAATGACAACACTGTATCACCATGAACTGGACAATGACTTACAGCCCATTTGACATGTGATTTTTGTTATTCTATCTAAGAGCAGGATATGATAGAGAGAGAGAGAGAGATGCGCAGCTTTGTGATATACAGGGGCAGCCCTGATGAAGGAAGTCATGTGTTATTCCGAAACGCGTTGGTAGCGTTGTATTGGAAAGGCCCCTGTAGCCTAGGTGACGTCACCTTAGCCGGCCAGCTAGTTTGTATGTGTTGGAGACCGGAGCGCTCGGTCAATTCAAACGCAAACGTTCCTTACTTTATCAGTGAAGTGGCTCGCTGTGGATATCGTATTATCGGAAGCAGTTTACAGAAGGTGCTTTCAGGTATATGGCAAGTGTTCTTGTAATCTGGTGCTTTTATGTGTATTTTAAATTGACCTTTTGGAGTAATATATGGAGCTGATTGGGAGAGAAGAGCTAATCATGGATTAACCACTATTGTATCAGGTGGTTATTATTTAAATCAATAGTGATTGTTGAGCTATTTTATTGCCCGGAATATTGCTCAATTGAGTTGGGAGATCTATAGAAGAGTTAGCGCTGGTGTCATTTATATCACCACATCACTATAGTGTATTGATACCACTAAATGAAGTTATACTAAATCACATTCACATTTCTACTACTAAATCTCTTTAGACTGGCTATAGATATCAGCTGATCACATGGGAATAGCTTTTGATAGCAATAGACTACATGGGGCAACTATTTGTATTTGTTAGATTATATGGGACTAGTTATTTGCACCACTATATGACCTGAGAGCATTGATTTAGACATATATATCATTATATCACATAAAACAGACCATTAACAATAGTAGATCACAAACATATGGGCAATAATATCACGAAATCACATGGAAGAAGCTATGTATTACTGAAGATTACCAGCGCTGCTGCATAACATAAAATGGGGCATTTATACCGCAAGATCACTTAAGGCTGGTAAACTACTAGACTGGACTAGATAAAAATTTTATTGGATGGCCTATGACTAGTTTGTTCTCTTTGGTTATCACCACAAAGGAGCTATTGATTGCATTTAATTATGTGGGACTAAGCGAAGACTAGTTTTTGGTTTCAAAATATAACATAGGACTGGACACCTATAGGTCTAGAGACCACACCTTTGTTTATGTAACATGTATTACATGTATTGGGAAAAAAACAATTTCAGATAATAGGAACCAAAAAGAAAAGATTCTTTGGGATATTTCCCAAAATTCCCTAGTGGTGGATTTGGTGCCCCCGTTTTTAAAAACGCCCAAAAATGCCCCCAAGTAAAAGAGGGGTGGGCGGTCCCAAAACCACCCTTCTGCTTACTCCAGGCACTTTTGTCTTTTTCAAGCACTGCACCATATCCTCCACCATGACCTTTATGAGTAAGGTTCTCGCTAACCAAATAATCATGATAAAGCCACAAATCCATTATACTTAATTATGCTATTTCCTTTTTGGATGCTCATAGGATTGACTCAAAAGTGTGGAAAATAAAATGTTTTTTTTAAAAATTTTTTTTTTACAAACAACAAAAATGGGGCTGTTTTATTTTTTTGGTATTATTTAAAGGGGGCTGAATTTCCCTTCAACAACACCCTTATTTTAATGGAAAAACCAGACAAACTTCTGTTTATCTAAGAGATGGGAAAACCCGAAAAAAGAATAAACATACCTCACAGTATTATTCCAATCCCACTGAGCACTGTTATAATAAAGAGCACAAAAAAAAAAAATGGCCACAAAATCCAGAGCACAAAAACCCTATTTCCCCATAATTTCACAGCACAGAAAAATAAACCACAAAAATTCAAGACAAAGAAAAAAACCACATAATCCCGAGCAAAAAACCTAACCACATAATACAAAAGGGACAGAACCCCTAATCATATAATCCCCTGCAAAAAAATATAAAACCCCATAATTCCAAACCAGCATAACCACAAAAAACCGGCCCCGCACAAACATTTAAACCCCATAATTTCAAGCACAAAAAATAAACCCCCAAAAAACAAGACACAGAACTAAACCCCATAATTTTATAGCATAAATTTGAAAACCCCAAAAATAAAGAAACAAAAAAATAATCCACAAAAATACAGAGGGAAACATAACCCCAAAACCCCTTTGATAAGTACCCCCAAACCCCATTTAAAACAAAAACAACCCAAAAAAAATAACAAAAAACCAAGACAGAAAATAACCCCCATAATTAAAAAATCCAAAAATCAGCAGCACAAATACTAAAAAAAAAAAACTTTCAAAAAGTTCTTGTTCACATTTTGATTTAAAACCCACTTTAAAAACACAAAGGGGGACCCTCAATACAAAGGGAAAAAACTCTATTGCTTTCTCCCCTCTCTCTCTCTAACCTCATAATACAGAGCACAAACACATCCACATAATACACAGCATAAACATATCCACATAATCCAGGGCACCAAAACATAATAACAATCCAAAGCACAGAACATAACCACATAACACAGAGCACAAAAATGTACACATAATAAATAGCACAGAACATAATAACATAATACAAGGCACAAATATATCCACATAATGCACAGCACAGAACATAGCCACATAATACATGGCACAAATATATCCACATAATGCACAGCACAGAACATAGCCACATAATACATGGCACAAATATATCCACATAATGCACAGCACAGAACATAGCCACATAATACATGGCACAAAAATAACAACATAAATCACAGCACAGAACAAAGCCCCAAAAAACAAGGCACAAAAATATCCAAAATAATGAACAGCACAGAACATAGCCACATAATACATGGCACAAAACCTAATAACATAATCCAGAGCACAGAACATAGCCACACAATGCATGACAATGGAAAGGAAAGAGGATTTGGTTCTAGCACAATTTAGAGATGATCTGTGAAAGACCTCCTCGTTTTACACCCTCTCTGTTACGGTGCCATAGTCATCCCTGCTATCACATTTTAATTCCAAAAACAAGTAGATAACAGCAATGCTTTTGAAATTTCACATCTGGATCAGCGAGTAAAATTTCACATCTGAGGTGTTACAACACGTTCTATTTATAACCGAAAGACAAATTAGCTGGTAAAGCTCTATATTCACCACACAATGTGTAGTTCTCAGGGAACATTATATAATGTTATTAACTATTCATTTAAGTTTGGTTATATTTTAAAAATAATATCAAATATAAACTTTGACACTTCCCTCTCTAAATAGAACTATACTATGTATCTGATCTGGTGTATAGAAGTTTGGATGTGCTGTGTACTATTGGGATCGGTGCCGCCTGTTTTGGTTCTTTGTTGCTGACTATGTCTTATTCTGTGCCTCATGGTTCATAAATAGGGCGCATTCACATGGCATAGGACAAATACTTGTCCTGTTTTGCGCCCGTCCCCACGGCCGCGGGGGGGGGGACGGATTTTCTCCACGATGAGCCCTCCCCCTCCCATTGAGAAGCACATCTTCTGTCCGGAAACCGGATGGAAGATGGTGGTTGCTCAATGTTTTGCCGCCGGACCACCGGCGGCAAAACCGCCGGGCAGAAAACCCATGCAGTGGGGACTGCTGCACGGGTTTTCCATAGAGCACCATTGTGCTTATTTTCAGTCGGTTTTTCAGGTGGTCTTAAAAACCGCAAACCAGCTGAAAAACCGGCCGAAAACCCGTGCAGTGGGGACATGCCCATACAATGCAAGAAATACAGTGAAGACTGACTGCTACATACCCATATAGCCATAGGAGAATATGAACATTATACTAATGTGCCATTTAGGGTCTGTAGAAAGGTTGTTGGTGACAAATAATATGCATAATATAATGTCTGTCATTTGTGGTTCTTAGTACAATAATTAAATACAACAGCCCAACTCAGGTCAGAGGTATATATACCATAGATAAATCTCATGCTGTGACTATTGGACACTAGTTGGTCTCATCCTCTTTGGTACTGGGTGGTGAAAACGTTGTAGGCATTCCCCTACTGAGAAACTATAAACATGTAGGTAGAATATTGGACCAAGGGCCATGGCATTGGTGTGAAGGGGGAAGCAAATAAAATTCTTTCTGTCTTAGGGGCAAAATCCCTGACTATAATGAGGGACCTATTGTGATCTTTGTTTTGATAGCACGTTACTTTATGCTGTCTATAAGTTAGTATTCCTGTGTTATTATCCACAGCTGAGTAATGGCAGTGAACATTACGCCATGGTTATTGTATTTAAAATATTAGTCAGTCTTCTTCATTCCTGGGACTGTTCAGGGGGTCACATATATACACATCCTGTCAGTGCAGGGCAATAAACATCTCCCAGAGTCATCTCCGTGCCTGGTTATAAGTCATAAGCAGAGCCTTGCTTTTGATGGCATCCCCTGGAGCTGAAAATGCGACTCAAATACACAACCAGAAGCCTGTATTTAATCAGTGGCCATAAAGAAGGAAATGATTTACCTTGGCGCAGAGCACAGGGGGCCTCTGATTCATTTATCTGAGCCGGCCGGGCTGGACGTGTTTTGGCTGCAATGTCAATTCATCTTGGGAAGGAGCAAAGCGTTTGTGAAGTGTGTGGGGAGCCTGGGACCAGGATTGATTGCCAAGTTTGTGACAAGCAGAGATGCAAAGGCTAAACTGTTATAATACAGAATATAGGTGATGCTTGGCCGGGAAACGTTGGGGTGGGGGCCGGTCAGGCTGACAGTGATGATAATTTCTACCAGCCTGAAGGGGGGTGATGGAAGGTAGGACAGTGCAAGTTGTAAATAAAATGTTGCTGTGACAGCGGAGAAAAAAGACTTGGTTAAAAAGCTTCCTCAAAGTTTCGGACTGATGAGAGTTTTTGAACTACAGTATTTTATAAAAGTGGCCAAGAACATACAACAGTTTAATAAGACAAGTTCCATTTAGAACAGGCCTCATCATGGTCGACCAAAGAAGTTGAGTGTTTGTGCTCAGCATCATATCCAGAGATTGTCTTTTCAAAATAAATATGAGTGCTGCCAGCATTGCTGGCGAGGTTACAGAGGGGGATCAGCCAGTCAGTGCGCCGCAAATGGCAACAAATTGGTTTGCATTGTCCCCTCTTGTAAGGATGATACGCAAGAAAGCCAGCAAACAGTTTGCTGAAGACAAGCAGACTAAGAACATAAATTACTGGAACCATGTCCTGTGCTCTGATGACACCAAGATAAACTTATTTGGCTCAGATGGTGTCAACCAAGTGAGGAGTACAAAGACAGGTGTGTCTTGCCTAAAGTCAAGTATGGTGGTGGGAGTGTCAAGGTTGTGACATGGGCTGTGGCTGTGGGGAGCTACAGTTCATTTAGGAAACCATGAATGCAAACATGTACTATGACATATTGAAGCAGAGCGTGATCCCTTCCTTTCTGGGCTGCAGGGCAGATTCCAACATGATAACGGCCCTAAATACACCTCCAAGATTACCACTGCCTTGCTAAAGAAAATTAGGCAGTGGTGCTGGACTGGCTAAGCATGCCTCCAGACCTAAACCCTATTGAGCATCTGTGGGGCATCCTCAAACAGAAGTTGGAGGACTGCAAGGTCTCTAACATTCACCAGCTCTGTGATGTTGTCATGGAGGAGTGCAAGAGGATTCCAGTGGATGCAACCTGTGAAGCTCTAGTGAACTCCATGCCCAAGAGAGTCAAGCCAGAGCTGGAAAATAATAGTGGCCACACGAACTATTGACACTTTTGGCACCATTTGTTCATTTTCACTTAGGGGTGTACTAACTTTTGTTACCAGTGGTTTAGACATTGCTGGCTGTGTGCTGAGTTATTTTGAGGGCACACCAAAGTTACACTGTAATACAAGCTGTACACTGGCTACTTTACATTGTATCAAAGTTTCATATCTTCACTGCTGTCCCAAGAAAATATATAATACAATATTTACAAAAATACGAGGGGTGTACTCAGTTTTGTGAGACACTCCATAACGTTTGTGCAGACATTAGAAAATGATTATGTCCTTCTTGGATGTTACCTTATATCAGTAATACCTTCAAGGCTATCGTTCATGGAAGAGGGAGCCTAGCACCAAAGTCTTTGTTGCTGGGACTCCAAATGAACAATCTGGAATTGGTCTTCAGGACCCTTTGCTTGATGAGCCCCATTTGGATCACATTAGGAAATAAAACATTATGAATATGATTCAGTATTGGAGTACTCAAGCCATATACGCTCCTTAACATTGAAGCTTCAACACCAAAAAGGAAAAGTCTTGGAATTAGGGAAATCACAGGATGGATAGAAATAATAATGATATGCAAGTGATAAGAAAATGGTGTTCAGCAGGTAACTATGAACGTACAGGAAACGTATGACAGAGTCAGCAGCAGTACAGCAGCCAAAGGGTCAAGCTCTTGTGCTGGATACACAACAACGAACTGACAACCAGGCTAGGGCAGGAAGCAGAGGTCACAGGTCAATGGGCCGGACCAAGGAGCACAGTCTCTTAAATAGAGTGCAGTGCCATGCGCGCGCCACTAGACGGAGCATGTGTGCGCACAGGATGCCAGGGAGCTGGAGATAGCAGGGATAGTGAGGCTTCAGGAGTGGCAGGAGCCAGGACAGGTGTGTGCAGAGAGCCAGGGAAACACAGGGAATGTCGCAGCAGTGGCCGGGACATGAGAGACACGGGCACGCTGACGGTTCGTAGCAGGGCCCGCGGTGTGAACTGTGACAGTTTCACAACAAATCAATGTAATACTGAGCTGTTACTGTACCTGAAATGAAAACTAGAGGTGTCTGGTAAGCATACATTAGGCTACCCCACACCATAAGCCCAGAATTAGGACTGGTGTGTTTTTTTTCTTGTGGAGTCTGTCTCATAATGTTGAACTACAATGATTATCACTGATCTTGAGATTAACATGGGAATTATCACTGAAAAATACAGATCTTTATTGCCATCTTGCTATGCACCATGATAGCCTTTGAAGTAGGGACATGAGATCAATGAAACACCTATAGCTGGAAGTTTGGTCATAACCCAATAACAAGCAAATGCATTCTGATGGTTTAAATTAACTCAGTTTGCCTCCCTTGACTTGGGATGTGATGTCCGATTTTACTTGCAGCACAGAATGGAGTACTATGCGCCATTCTTCTAAGCACACAATCCACCAGTGCAGAGGTTTGCCTCTATGCACCTCTTTCTGTCATTCCAGTCTGTTGTTGTTTTCCCAGTCACCAGGACACATGTTGAATTGTGCTGACATCTTGGTCTATTCACGTAGCGATTTGCCGAAGTGATAAACCAAGGTCTCTCAGTTCAAGGATTCTGTCTCTCGTAGTCTGCAACACATGGCGATAACTGGCACATCAATGAACAGGAGGTGTCGCACAATCATTTCCCACTACTTTCCAGCATGTTTGAGGTTTCATGTGGCCAACAAACTTTGCTTTTAATCCGCCTTTTGTACCACTCAGACATGCCACTGAAAGGAGATAGGTGCTTGAAAATGTGATCATTTGCAGATCTTAGCAAGATCCACTTCTTTTCTTCATTTGAATAACCGTATGGTTTGTCCTTCTTGTTGTTCCAATGTGAATGTTAATGAGAGTGTGTGTGTGTTCTCACATGTGTGTGTGTTCACGTGTTTCCGTGCTCACGTATGTATTTCAAGTCTGTAAAGAATTTGTTGTCAGACAAGTGAACGCTGGGTCAGATGTTGTTTTCCGCAGTACAGAGAAGAGGGAGACATTCATTATCTTACATTAGACTCAGAGCCACTCTCTCACCACCTTGTCAGTATGATCAGCACCATGCTCAAATGGACAGCGTCAGGCAGAATAAGGGCAGATTTTACAGGCTGTGTATACATGTTTGTGTCCTCCTATGAACTCACATAAATTACACTGGATAATGACACACAATGAATATGATTGTACGTTTAGAGCCTTTCTCTGGTAAATTATTGATTTCCATAAACCTTAGTACAGAGATAGCAGATTCATCTCTTCCCCTCCTCCATTGATTTTTTATGCTTGCCGATTGTGCTTATAGCTTAAAGGGGTTTTACCAAGAAGTGAGTTCCTTACCTAACAGGCTGATACTCCCCTCTCAAGTCTTGAAAAAAGGGGTGTTGCGTTTCTGTGTTTAAAAAAAACAAGTACCTCCTCTGTGATGTCATTGCTCCTCCTCCCATGTACGCTCCTGATATTCGGTCTCTGTAGCTGAGCAAACATGTTTGGCTAATCCACAGGGGATAACTGTATTGTGCAGAAGCTCTACGGGTTTTGTTTCTCCCTCTTATCTGCTCAGGAGAGAAGATAAGCTCCGAGCAGACAGCGTTCACTGGCTACAGACGGGGGGAGGAGGGAGGGAGGGCTGAGCAGGGAGCGTCTGCATGTTTACTCAGATAATTACATTACAACCGGTGGATTCTCTATACAGCAGACACAGGATCTTTTCTCCCCAGTCCCTTCAAAGCTCGTTCATGTTCCCTGCCATCAGATAAGAAGTGCAAACAGCACAAGTGCTGCCAGATCAGCTCCTGTCAGCTCCTGGTCATACCTAATGTAAACAGTCAGGAAACTAAGGGCATGTAAGGAAGGCTGTAGCTGTCACAGGCTTCACTTTTTTTAATCACATATATTTAAAAAAGTGATTAAATACCCATTTTGGAGGATCCCACGTCAACATTAGATTGTGGCAAAACCCCTTTAAAGGGATTTTCACACTACACTGTTTAACTGAGTCACAAGCAGTTTTACACTCACTTTGTCTCATCAGGCTGTGGGTAGTTCTATAGCTATGAAGTATATTTATCTTCTCTGTAAGTAGCTAAACCATTACACTGACAAGTGCAGGAGATGTTATCTCTTCGGTAAACAAAGGTACAATTGCTGTGAAGACTGAAAACAATTGCTTATCTGTAATCTTGTTAAGGATAATTAGTTTGCTCTGGACCAAGCTCTAGGGCCATGGTGATGTCACTCACTGCTTTCTGCTCTCTCAGCTAATCAGATAACAGTGTTATGGTCAGGCAACCAGGTAACCACAGAAATCTGTGTGCACTCCGAGCACATAAAATATTTCTTATCTCATGACTAAGGTAAAATCTATTGACCAATGTATTTAGAAATAGTCTTTGGTTTCTTGTCCCTTTATATTCAAAGCTAATCTTTGTAGTGAGAAAACGCCTTTTAGTAAATTTGATGGACTGAAGCCAGTCCGTGTCACCTGGGGAGACAGTGTCTTCACAAAGCTACATGTACTGCTCGATAGAAAGCCATTTGTTTCTAAAGCCACCTAAAGCTCTCTCTTTTTAGTACACACAAGGAGACAGTTAAATCATTGCCATTATCAGTAGCGTTGAGAAAAAATGACCAGTTGAGGGTTTTATTGCCGAAACTAAGCGCTACTCAATTTTACACTCTTGGCCTAGAAGTGTCTTGCCTAGAAGTTGTCTGTCACTGGCTATGTTCACTCCCATTCTCAATGCATCCTCTGTTCTGTGTCAGAAGGTCACTTTCACACCTTTGTTAATAGCCATTCTGCATTACCACTGCCACTTCTCTCACCAATGGGAATTGCATGGAACATTTCTTCCATGGCCCAGAAAGCATTCTCACAGGTCAAAGCTCAATCTCCTCTGCTACCAAAGCGAGGTGGTTGTCACTTGCCTAGCACAAATCCTGAGGATATTAAACAGCCTCTCTAAACTTTTTTTATACCCTCCTTCACTCACAACCATGAGTAATTTTTATTCCTATATGCTACTATGAACCAAGCCTCATCTGATCTACAGCTTTCATACACGCAACGATGGAAATAAGATTTTCACATTACCCTATATTAATTTCCTTACCAGATGGCACCATTACTTTACCAAATGGCACCACTGCTGCACTTTTATCTCCAATGAAGTCTTCAAATGAGAAGCCGCAGTGAAAAAGTTACATATGACCCATGTAGTCTAAATTAAAGTACACCAATATGCAATGAACATATCTCCTAATTGCTTGAGGGGTTGTGGATCTGGGCTCCAAACTACATGTGTGGCTGTTATGCCCCAAAGTGAAATCATTCTGGAAACAGGTGGTCAGCCTTATATCAAGATTACTGGATAAAACCTTTCCACCTAACCATTTGCTCTTCCTTCTTTTGGCAGATAAACCTTTAATGGCTTTCAATCATATCTTGATCCAAGCTGTTATTGCCAGTTTCTAGAATAATGTTACATGAAAAATAGTTGTGGCTGGCTATGCCACTGGGAATTGACATGCTGTGCAGTGTGACATGCTAAGGGGGAGCACAACTAAAATTAGGACATAGTGGATTACCCTGTGCCTTCAGAGTTTTGCTGTCATATCAGCTGGCTATATGGCCATATAATATCAAGTTTATTATATGGCCACATAAGTAGTCAAACTAACATAAAATGGTAGTACAATTCACAGACTGGGGCTGGGGAAGTCAGAGGGAACTAGACTCTCGTTTAGGAAGCCCACATGGGAATTATCTGGCTCCCCAGTGGATTACTGTACATACAGGATGTCTCAGGAGGCTGATTTTGTGGATGGCAGTGACACATCCAATCGTGTTTTGTTTTGTCTGTAAACACTTTACTATATATTTATATATAGATGTGTGTATACACTCTCTAGTGCATGCACATATATATATATATATATATATATATATATAATATATATATATATATATATATATAATAATATATATATATATATATCACAACATCATATATATATATATATATATATATATATATATATATATCCACACACATATATATATG
This sequence comes from Phyllomedusa bahiana, assembly GCA_025379985.1. Taxonomy (NCBI): domain Eukaryota; kingdom Metazoa; phylum Chordata; class Amphibia; order Anura; family Hylidae; genus Phyllomedusa; species Phyllomedusa bahiana. Next base: position 112,993 of record JAODAL010000021.1, read on the forward strand.
TATATATATGTACACACACACAAACTGTTCAGGTAAAGACTCCCTCACATCCTGATTTTATACGATATTTCTGCGATTTACTGTTGGAGGAGGCTGCACACTGCGGGCATGTATAAGAGACCACCCACCTTATGCTGTATACAATGCATCTCCCTGGAATTGCTCCTGTATGTTGTGTCCTTGAATTGATTCCCTGGGCTTTGTCTATAGAGCTGCTGCATTAAACATAAAAGATACAAGAGAATACAAGAGCAGAAACCTGTTTCTTCAGTATTCCCTATGGCTGCAGTGTAGACTGAGATCTGCATCTTTGTGTCGTGCCTATATTTCTGCATATTACTATGTGTTAATGGTAGACGTCAGGCATATTTAAGCTCATCAATATGCATTACTCCTGAAGAACATGCTTCACTAATATAATAGGTCCTTAAAGCACTGCATCATGGGTAGAGATATTGAAATTAAATTTTAACAGCAGCTACAAACCATATATCTATTTTTTCATTATCACATGTTGTAAAAGCCACCTTTGCAACCAGTATTGCTACTGTGCTTCTAAAATCACATCAGTGATTTTTATTTTGTGAATACATTTCCTATGCACTGCTGTGCATCACCATGGTTACAGACTACATACAAACCCTGCGTTGTCTGATCCCTTCCCCTAAGTACAGCATTTCACAAAAGTGAGTAAACCCCGTACATTTTTTTTAAGTATTGTATTATATCTTTTCAAGGGACAACACTGAAGATATGACACTTTGGTACAATGTAAAGTAGTTAGCAACAAAAGTGAGTACACTAATAAGTGAAAACTTTATTTATTTTATTTTTTTAAATTTAACATTGAGTCCCCCTAGGACGCTTCACCACTAGGGGTCGCGATCATTAATACAGCCTAATGCATTGCATAGACAATGCATTAGGCTGTACCAAGATGGCGGTTTCGGCACTTCCTGCCTGGAGCCAGAAGTGGGGCAAACCAGAACATGGCAGCGATGGAGGCCTTCACAAAGTTTCCCACTGCCATGTCCAGGCACTGGATCCCCGCAGTTACACTGCAGGGACTCTGATCGCCGTGAAGAACGGTGTGTGGCAGCACCGTTTTTCATTCATTTAGATGCCGCAGCCATTTTTGCCGCGGCGTCTAAGGGGTTAAACAGCATGGTCGGGTTGGCGCCGCCTTCCCGCGCTGTAACCCCTGGGTGTTAGCTGCGATCAGCCGTGTGGCGGGGTCACGCAGCAATCCCGCTGCAAAGCCCCTTAACGACCCTGGGACGTACTCATACATCCAGGATCGTTAAGGGGTTAAAGTGCCATTATACAACCTCATTAATAAGCAACTTCCAAAGTAAAACCTTCTATATATTACTTATAGCTATATACTAGGGTGGCTCTTAAAAATGAAAGTTTAAAATTCATCCCTTCAAGCTGTTTCAATTGATGAGAAAACTATTTGGTAAATTCTGTTTACATTTTGGATAACATTTAGAGGTGGCCCCAGGGGTCTACATTAGGGTGTCCCTTAGCACAAGGTGAAAAAAATGAAAGTGGTTAATTCAAATGTCTCACCCCCTGAAGTTGTTCCACTTATAAAGAGGAGAATTTGTGTGAATTGTTTTTGCAATTGGACAGCATTTACAGGTAGCCCTTGCATTTTCAAAAATTGCAAATTACGAATTCCAATAAGGGCCACCTGTAAATGCTGTCCAATTGCAAAAACAATTTTCACATATTCTCCTCTCCATAAGTGGAACAACTTCATGGGGTGAAACATTTGTACTAAGCACTTTCATTTTTTCACCTTGTGCTAAGGGTCACCCTACTCTATACTTACAGTTTCTGTATACAATAAAACATAGAACATAATATTTAAATATACATTAATTAGCATATAGAAACAGATATAAAGATTTACTGATGTGCATTATAGTATACAAGTGTACAAATGGGCTACAACTATGGAAATAAAGGTGCAAGTAATCGTGCAACTATTACCAATTTTCTGAAACAGATTTACAGTGATTCATGCACGACATCCTGTCTTTGGGGAGCCTAGAGCACTAGTTTTACAGGTGAGTGATCCGACTTAGCCCATCAACTGAGTTGCAATGTTTTACATACAGCTTGCACATGGATGGGTCAACAATGGGAACTATTGTATCCAGTAATGTAGGATTGCTAGTGTGTCAATAAGATGCCCTAATTGGAAACAACATGACATATTCCCTTCCATGTGTGATAACCCAGTGCAGATATGTGTTTGGATGGTTATAGGAGTAAGGGTATTATATTTTTTCTTTAATGTGAAGTCATTGAAAGGAGTCCTATTATGCGTTCACATTGCATGTTGTTATTGCTTGATAACTAATGTAAGGTATTTGTAAGCTTACTCCCTATTGGCTGTAATCAGCCCATTCACTATAATGGCACAAACTTCTGGAAAGTGCATGATCTTGTGGATGTGTTGTCCCTAGCTCAGCCTCTCTCTCAATATAGAGAGTCAATTTGTCAGTCTATTGGTCATTGGTCGGTTGGAAAGACCGGTGTGCAGACAAGTCTGCTCTGACTGTGTGTCTCCATCAGCCCACAGTTATTCATCTTAAACACTTGTCTGGGGAGCTCAGGAGGACCGCACAGACCCCTGCAGAGATAAGGATCTCCGGTCCTTAACTCCAGTCCCTACTGAGGAAACATTAGGATGAAAAACTGACCCGCATCACCTCCATGGAAGGAGTGAAATTAGAGGGGAGAAGCTGATTCAACGACCCCTTTGCTTGTCTGGTACCCAAATCAGGCTTCTGTTTAGGACCAGAGTTTTGTGGCTATCAAGTTGTATTCCAGCTAGACTGGCATCCTGTCATAGGATATTGCCACTCATTATCTGTGAGTACAAATTGATCACATAGAAGTATCCCACCCTAAGCCAAGAGGTGAAGGTTTCCTTAGTGAAGTAATCCAGGATTGTGTCAGGCCCAAGTAAATGCAAGGCAAAGGGAGTGAACTGTCTGTCTAGTATTTTCCCCACAATTGTTTCGACTGCCTACTAGCTAACAGGGAATTCGACTCACAAGTGTCAGCCACTTTTTGTGCTCAGAGACTGCATTGTATGCATCCCAGTAAAATAAAAATGTTTATGTTTTCACCTTATTCCTGGTGTCTGGTCACTTTATTCTGCACATTACATCATGGACATTCTCGCCCGAAAACAATCTTTGATTCGGCACATCCCAAAATCATTTCTTAAAATATGTGCATAGGTGCACACCGATGTGGCAGTAACATGCATGTTACTATGTTATTAAGTTACTGCCAAATCAGTGTGCACCTATGCTCATTTTTTCAAAAAAGTTTTTGGGATGTGCAGAACCAAATATTGTTTTCTAGACTGTTGGCATGGGGGGAGTGGCTGCCCCCTCTTTGGTTTTTTTGCACCCTGCCCACCTGCACAGGTTTCTAACTCAATGCAGAGTATCTTGTAGCTGAAACCTTCTCTCCCTGAAATGTGGAGGTCTGAACAGACACTAAGGGCCACATGTATGAAAACGGTTTAGGTCTAAAACTCACTTTGTTGCCCATAGTAACCTATGGGCAACAAAGTGAGTTTTAGACCTAAACCGTTTTCATACATGTGGCCCTAAGAGAGGTAACGTTAGAGTAGGTTCCTACCTGTATTGAGGTCCCCTTGCTGATTGGGAAGTGGGCTTAAGCAGTTTTGATCAAAAATGTGAACTAAGAACCGCAAAAATGTTTCATGTATTCTAAGTAGCAGAAATGCTTTTTCCAAAAATTCCTATGTGCCTTTTGATAGTTTTTAGTGTTTGTAGTGTGCTACTGATATTGGATTGTGGACCTTCTCTCCAGTCACCAAGCATATTAATCTAGGAGTGTCCCGGGGGTCACTTACATGTGCAAACCCCTCTATTTGACAAAAGTGTGTGTGCATGCTTCAGGAACGTGCCCCCAGGGCCTGTGTCCCACTCTAGCTGCCGTGACCATTGTTTAGCTGTGTGGAACTACAGATCCCAGCAGGTCCTCCAAAATAACATCTGCACATCTCCTCCCGATTGCCACACATGGACTGTACAAGTCAGATTTTTTTTGCCGTTTAGTGCCTTCTTTTATTGGTCATTTTCACTTGCCTGGCTGAACCCTACTAATGCGAATACAGCAGACTGATTTAGGTGATTCTATAAATGATCCTCATTACTGTTTAGATAAAGAAGCTGCAGAGCGTCATGCAGATAGTCATGGGCTGACATGGCAAGGGCACCAACCTAATCAGCTGTGCCTTTTAAAGTTCATGCTAGCAGCAGCAAGTGATAAGAAGTGACTGCGGAGAAGCTCAACACTCAGCTGGAGATCCCATCCCAAATAGCACAAAGCCCTTCAGGTAGAATAAAATGTCAGGCGTGGGACTCAGGGCGTGCTGGGTGTAGCCTACATGTCACATTCATTATTCACCAGCTTCCCGATGGCAACTTAAATATATCCTCTCCTGCATCACAAGGCCAGAGCTGTCTTACTCATAGGCCACTTAACCCTTTCATAGGCTTAGAGAACTATAAGAGAGTTTAAGGGTTTCTCCACCATTAAGCACTGATGGCATATTGGTGAGATATATACAGTTGAAACCAGAAGTTTACCTACACTATATAAAAAGACACATATGCATGTTTTTCTCACTGCCTGACATGAAATCAGAATAAACCTTACCTGTTTTAGGTCAATTAGAAACCAAAATTATTAAAATCTGCCAAATACCAGAATAATGAGAGCGAATTTTTTAAAGCATTTTTATTACTTTCTGCAAAGTCAAAAGTTTAGATAAATTTCATTAGTATTTGGTAGCATCGCCCTTAAACTGTGTGACTTGGGTCAAACGTTTTGGATATCCTTCCTCAAGCTTCTCATAATAGTTGGTAGGAATTTTGTCCCATTCCTCCTGACAGAACTGGTGTAACTGAGCCATGTTTGTAGGTCGCCTTGCTAGCACCTGCCTTTTCAGCTTTGTCCAAACATTTTCAATAGGATTGAGATCAGGGCTTTGTGATGGCCTCTCCAAAACATTGACTTGGTTATCCTTAAGCCACTCTGTAACCAGTTTGGCAGTGTGCTTCACGCATTGTCCATTTAGAAGACCCATTTCCACCCAAGCTTTAACTTCCTGGCTGATGTCTTGAGATGTTGCTTCAGTATTGCCACGTAGGGCCACATGTATGAAACTGTCTAGGTCTAAAACTCCCTTTGTTGCTCATAGCAATCAATCAGAGCACCCCTCTCATTTTTCCAGAACACTATATGAAATAAATGGGCACTCTGATTGGTTGCTATGGGCAACAAAGTGAGTTTTAGATCTAGACAGTTTTCATACATGTGGCCCATAATCTTCTTTCCTCATGATGCCATCTATTTTGTGAAGTGCACCAGTCTTTCCTGCAGCAAAACAACCCGACAGTTGGGATTGAGTTCTTAGGCTTCCAAGCTTCTCCCTTTTTCCTCCAAACATAACAATGGTCATTATGGACAGTTTCATCAGACCACAGGACATGTCTCCAAAAATGTAGGTCTTTGTTCCTGTGTGCATTTGCAAACATTAATCTGGCTTTTATATGTTTCTTTTGGAGTAATGGCTTCTTCCTGGCAGCAGGGCCGTCTTAACAGCACTATGGGCCCCTGGGCATAGAGGTGTACTGGGGCCCCCCCCTCCCCTCCCACCCTAACAAACCCCCCCCCCCACCCAACCCAAAAAAAAAAAAAATACTCAAAGAAACAAATATAAACATTACCAGCTCAGGTCACTATTACATGACAGAGACCACAGCACTAATCGAATATAGTAGCAAAATAACCCCTGACACCAGGGACTCACCGGAGGCGTTCTGTCTTTTCAGTCGTTCTCTGAATCGTTCTTTTTCCCTTTTCCTTTCCACCATAACCACTTCTCCCGGCCGCCACTCGTCCCTGCAGAATGTAACGCAAAAACATCTTAGTAATTAGGGCAGGCAGGGCCAGTAATTAGGGCAGGCAGGGCCGGTATATAGCCAGGCAGGACCGATATATAGCCAGGCAGGGCAGTATATGGGCAGGCAGGGGCAGTATATGGGCAGGCAGGGCAGTGTATAGCCAGGCAGGGGCAGTATATGGGCAGGCAGGGCAGTGTATAGCCTGGCAGGGCAGGTATATAGCCAGGCAGGGCAGTGTATATAGCCAGGCAGGGCAGTGTATAGCCAGGCAGGGGCAGTATATGGGCAGGCAGGGCAGGTATATAGCCAGGCAGGGCAGGTATATAGCCAGGCAGGGCAGGTATATAGCCAGGCAGGGGCAGTATATGGGCAGGCAGGGGCAGTATATGGGCAGGCAGGGCAGTGTATATAGCCAGGCAGGGCAGTGTATAGCCAGGCAGGGGCAGTATATGGGCAGGCAGGGCAGGTATATAGCCAGGCAGGGCAGGTATATAGCCAGGCAGGGGCAGTATATGGGCAGGCAGGGGCAGTATATGGGCAGGCAGGGCAGTGTATATAGCCAGGCAGGGCAGTGTATATGGGCAGGCAGGGCAGTGTATATAGCCAGGCAGGGGCAGTATATGGGCAGGCAGGGCAGGGTATATAGCCAGGCAGGGCAGTGTATATGGGCAGGCAGGGCAGGGTATATAGCCAGGCAGGGCAGTGTATATGGGCAGGCAGGGCAGGGTATATGGGCAGGCAGGGCAGGTATATAGCCAGGCAGGGCAGTGTATATAGCCAGGCAGGGCAGTGTATTTGGGCAGGGCCAGGGGCAGTAATAGCCAGGCCGGGCTGTGTATATAGCCAGGCAGGGCAGGGTATAGCCAGGCAGGGGCAGTATATGGGCAGGCAGGGCAGGGTATATAGCCAGGCAGGGCAGTGTATATGGGCAGGCAGGGCAGGGTATATGGCCAGGCAGGGCAGTGTATATGGGCAGGCAGGGCAGGGTATATGGCCAGGCAGGGCAGTGTATATGGCCAGGCAGGGCAGGGTATATAGCCAGGCAGGGCAGGGTATATAGCCAGGCAGGGTATATGGCAGGCAGGGCAGTGTATATAGCCAGGCAGGGCAGTAGTTTTAAAAAATAAAAATAAAAACTTACTCAGCCTGATTCCCTCCCTTCTCGTCCGGAGCCGGTGGCCGTTCACAGCAGGACTGCATGGCCGCGGAGCAGGCGCGCGATGACGTCATCAAATCGCGCGCCTGCCCCGCGGCCTCCTGGGAGCTGAACAGACGGGATCAATAGATCCCCGCTGTTCAGTCTCGGCAGCTGCCTGCACTGCGCGGTGCAGGCGCGGCCGGATGGCTGCATGGCTGGGTCTGTGACCCGGCCATGCAGCCGTGGGTATGAAGGGGGACCTGCGCTACAGGCCGGCGCCGGTACTCGGGGCCCGCCAGGGGGAAACCCCAGCCTCCTGCGGCGACGCTCCGAGCCGGCGCTGCGGCCCGAATCCCGGCTGTCGCTCCACTGGGCAGGGTAGGCGGCTGCCCGGGAGGGCCCCTGAGATCGTGGGGCCCCCGGGCAATGGCCTACCTGGCCCAATGGAAGAGATGGCCCTGCCTGGCAGAGTGGCCTTTCAGCCCATGTTGATACAGTACTCATTTTACTGTGGATAATGACACAATCTTACCAGCTTCTGCCAGCATCTTCACATCGTCTTTTGCGTTTGTTCTTGGGTTGATATGAACATGTCGGACCAAAGCTTGTTCATCTCTGAGACACAGAACCCGTCTCCTTCCTGAGTGGTATGATGGCTGGACATTGCCATCTTGTTTTTACTTGTGCATAATTGTTTGTACAGATGAACGAGGCACCTTCAGGTATCTGGAAATTGCATTCCCATGATGTCACACACAGAAGTGGTGTGTTTCTGTTGTGCATTAAAAAATTCATCTGCAGATGTGTCTCTAATTAAATCAGATGTTGCCAGTAAACCTAAGAAGCTTCCAAATACATGACATCATTATATGGGCTGCCCCAAATTGTTTAACGGCATAGTGTAGTGTAGGTAAAATTCTGACTTTGCAGAAAGTAATAAAAATGTCTTTAAAAAATTCTCTCTCCCTCATCATTCTGGCATTTGGCAAATATAAATAATTTTGGTTCCTAATTGACCTAAAACGGGTAAGGTTTATTCTGATTTCATGTCAGATATGAGAAAAACATGCATATGTGTCTTCTTATATAGTGTATGTAAACTTCTGGTTTCAACTGTATATGCGGTATAAAATGGACAAATCCTGATATATAATTATATATGTGCAGCTGGTATAAATTATAAATCTTATTGTGATATGGACCATGCTGCTATAAACTGTGCATCTCCTGTATATCATTATATATGTACAGCTAGTGTAAGTTATATATCTTCCTGTATACAGTGATATGGACCATGCTGATATAGCCTGGGTATCTTCTGGTATATAATTATATATGTACAGCTGGTGTAATTTATACATCTTCTTGTATATAATGATATAGACCATGCTGGTATAATCTGGGTCTTATCTGGTATATAATTATATATGTACAGCTGTTATAAATTATACATCTTCCGGTATATAGTATATATGGACCATGGTGATATAACCTGAGCACTTTCTGGTATATATTTATATTTGTACAGCTGGTATAAGTTATACATCTACTTGTATAAAATTATATGGACCATGCTTTGATAACCTGGGTATCTTCTGGTACATAACTATATATGTACAGCTGGTATAAATTATACAGCCTCATGTCTATAATGATATAGACCATACTGGTATAACCTGGGCATCTTCTGGTATATAATTATAAATGTACAGCTGGTATAGTTATACATCTTCTTCTATATAGTGATATAGACCATGCTGTATAACCTGGGGATCTCCTGTATAAAATTATATATGTACAGCTGGTATAAGTTATACATCTCCTGTATATAGTTATATGGACCATGCTGGTATAACCTGGGCATCTTCTAGTATATAATTATATATGTACAGCTGGTATAAGTTATACATCTTCTTATATATAGTGATATGGATCATGCTGTATAACCTGGGCATCTCCTGTATATAATTATATATGTACAGCTGGTATAAGTTATACATCCTCCTGTATATAGTGATATGGACCAAGCTGGTATAACCTGGGTATCTTCTATGTATAATTATATATGTACAGCTGGTATAAGTTATACATCTTCTTATATATAGTGATATGGATCATGCTGGTATAACCTGGGCATCTTCTGGTATATAATTATATATGTACAGCTGGTACAAGTTATACAACCTCGTGTTTATAGTGATATTGACCATCCTGGTATAACCTGGGCATCTTCTGGTATATAATCATACAGTATATGTACGGCTTTATTAGTATAATTGGTTAACTGTAGATATGCAGCTTTGTGACTGTCACTCGGTGTTATGACAGTTTTTCATGTGAGCCCCTTTATATGTCTCTTTACTACGCTCTGCACTTTTGACCATTCTGTGGATCCGGTAGAAAAGTTGGGATGGCAAATTTCAGTGCTAGCAGAAAACACAATAATCTCAGCAGGAGCCTTCAGGTCCCGGTATCTGAGTCACTGTTTAATCCTTAGCAGCAGAGCCTTACAAGCCATTTGCACCCCAGACATTATTATGTTCTTGACGTTTAATTGAAATTTCTTTTCATTCTGCGGTAGTGCTCTGGACGGGTGGGTGGAGAGTAATACATATGTGCAGGAGGGTTATTTCCTACCCGGCCTGTCGATTAATGGGCTCCCATTTAGTTAATGATCAAAAATTGTAGGAAGAGACAATCAGGCAACGTCAAAAATGAGTCAATAGCTCTCTGCAAGCAGCTGCCTGGAGAGACTTTGTAGAATGAAATACCGTTAGGCATAACTCAAATTACATTGCTGCAGGAGGGAGCATATAAGATACTGCACCCAAACGTTTTATTATAAAGTAGGCCCAATAGCAATGGGGCCTCCAGCTGGACCCCCTGTGTGCCAATTGCTATAGGACAAGAGGACTATTCATTTGTTTAACATTTTTTCAAAAGACCCTTGTGTGGTCCCTTGAGCATGTTGAGCAGGGCAGCATTATAGGAAGGGTACTCAAGGCTTCCACCACAGAGAAGGAAGAAGGGCTATCAGGAGGCCTTGTTTTGACTTAAAAGGCTCTTCAAACTTTGACATGCTTCAGTGACATCGTTACAGCATCCCCACATCTATCCCATCTCTGAAGTACAGTTTTCAACATACAGCTGACTGGGAGACCATTGAGCTGTGGTATGCCGTGGTGTCACACACATTTGGCTGTAAATTTAGAGGAAGCTTGCTGATTATGCATCAAACATATCACTGCAGCACTTGCTGTTTAATACACTGGATGCATGTTCAGCTCTTTATACCAACTCTTGAATGGTGTACTTTAGACCAGTTTCATGCACCTAAAAACTAGTGCAGACTTAGTAACTGATGCACATAGCACAGATCCAGCTCACAGTCGGTAGGGGGACCTGTCACAGATTTTACACTGCACCTAAAGAGCTTTAATGGAGTTATTTTTAAAGAGCCTGCTCTTCACAGCCAGCTTCATGTTCAGGCTGTGGGTGGTTCTACATCAATGAATGGAATATCAGCTCTGCTATTCTTAGCTGAGCCTGTTAGAGGGACATTGGTGATGGAAGGGTTTTAGCAGCAGGACACAAGGCTATAGAGCTCTAAAAGGTTAAAGTTTGTAAGTAAGAAAGATACAAGCTTCTGTGCTGCTAAGACACAGCAGGGAGTGACCTCACCATCCTAGACACTGCCAGAGCAGAAAAAGGTCGTTGGCAGTCTAGGAAACCTTCTGTTAACAAGCAGGAGATAAGAACTGCTCCAACTCTGAAATGAAGCAAAATCAAAACATCAATGTATTTGGTATTAGTCTTTACCTTTTCCTATATGTTTAAAGCTAATCAATGTGTTGGAAATACCCTTTTAGACACTTATCGATGTCTACTATATGCAGAGCTCTAAATGCTGTGGGTGCCAGGTGCATATAACCACTTTAAATGCTCTGGTCGGTACAGAAAAGAGTTAGGGAAGGCCCACACGTCTGTTTTTCAGAGCTGAATCAACATCTAAAAACCACAATGATACAATGCGGTTTTTGGCTGCAGATGTGGTCTTGAAGTGGTTTTTAGAGTGTTTTTTTATCAGCATAATTTTGGATGTGGTTTTTGGATGCTGTTTGCAAGCACTTTTACAGGTGATTTTGCTCTATGCAAGCTATTTTGAGGTGGTTTTGATGCTGTTTTTCTGCTTACTATTGACTTCTATGGGCATTTTCATGACTGCAGAAACATTGCTGAAACTACTATTTTTTCTGCACTGTTTATTTTCCAGACTAAACCACGCCGCTGTTTTTGCATGGGATAGATAAGTTTTGACATACTCATAGGGCAATATGTATGAACGGGGCTGGGCCAGTTTTCTGGCGTACTTTGAGCCAAAAAACTGTTGTAGACCTGTCCGACAGATATATAAATACTCGTAAACTCAAAACTTAGCGCAGTCTGCTCTACTTGTGAATGTACCAAAAATGCACAAAGTTTGGCACAAAACACAGGCGCATAACACTCTTTCATACATACCATTGTATTCCACACTCCTCTATATCGATTTAGAACTGGCGGTGCCCATTTTCTTACATGCCGTCCCTGAATGTCTCTTCCATCATGTCTCAGGAAAGACCACATAGTTCACAAATTCTTCATACAGAGAGGAGCTTCTGGCGGTGCTCACTGTTGTCCCCTGCTGGAAAATTAAACGTATGTGACCACTGAGGCATGCATTTGGCTACAGCGTCACGTGATAACTGATCATGAGGTCATCAGTGGGTGCACTGCAACCACTGCCAGTGCTGGAGCAGAGCGAGTTTAAGAAGCAAGTTTTTTTTTTATATTTTACAACCTCCCCGACCAGCTGTTGAGCATTTTGAAAAACTGGAAAGCCCCTTTAACTCCTTAACGATCGCCTACCATCTTTTGACGGCAGGCATTTCAGGTCGCTTTCGTCTGCAGCGACGTCTTTTGGCATCGCTGCAGACATCAGAGTTCGCGGCTCCCGGCGCCGCAGCAGTGTTGAAAATGGGGCTTTAATACACAGTCCTGATCCCAGCGCAGCTCCTGCAAACACCGGGGAGCAGGGGAAACCTCTGCTCCCCGGTGCTTTAACCGTTTGATTGCCACAGTTCGTCACCACAGCGCAATCAAAGGGTTTTCCTGCTCTATCAGGTGATTGGGACTCCCAGTGACCCGACAGAGCCCAGGAAACGGCTGCACAGTCAGTCCTTTGGACCAAGAGTAGCCCCAGGGCTGTCTGTGTAACAAGCCAGTGATCAGGGCAGACTGTGTGCTGCCCTGATCACTCCCTGTATGAGACTAACACAGATTATAATGTATTAGCATATATGAATATATATGTATATATATATAGCATATGTGTATATATATAGCATATAATATAATATGTAAAAAAAAAAAATAACAGTTTTCCCTTCATGAGATTTAAAAAAAAAAAAGTAAAAAACCTAAAAAAGTGTAAAAAAAAAAAAAAAAAATATAAAAAATAAATACAAATAAATAATAAAAAAAAAATTTATATTTAATAAAAAATAATTGTGCGTACAATTACACACACAAAAAAATCCCTACACACATTAGGTATCGACACGACCGTAATAACCTGTACAATTAATTTAACAAGTTATTCAGTGTGAAATGTGAGTGGTGTCAACAAAAAATTTTTTGCAATTATGTATAAGTGAACTTAAACTATTCCCCCATAAAGTACAACTCTTCTCGAATAAAACGAGGCCTCATCCAACTGCGTAATTGAAAAAATAAAAAAGTTACAACTGTTGAAACGCAAGGAGGCAAAAACTAAAAAAAAATTCTGGTCATTAACTACTTTTCAGGCGTTCGGCTTAAGGGATTAATAATACAATATAGATCCAGTTGGGTCATAGAGGTCCATTGGTTTCACTGCCTGGCTAATCACCAGCTAGTAGTTATGTAGAGGAAGCGCACTATCTGAAATGGAGGGACATTGAGAAGGCAGGATAAAAGGTTTAGGATAAAAGGGAGCCCTAAATTGGCAAAAACTTTGAATCTTAGGACATGAAAAGCTGGAATAAAGGTTCCACTTCTCTAACAGTTATCTAGAATATTAGGGTTTAGTATATATAGATGGGATGAGTGTGGTACCAGGACGTTAGCAATTTATATTGATTTTTCTTGCAAATGGAGCAGGTTTCTGTGGACATGTTTGTCACCAGAAATCTTCTTATTTTTCTACATACACATGTCTAGATGATAATTTGGCAAACAATAAAAAATATTTCATAGGTATCTGATCAGAATCCCTTGGTGGAGGTTTCTATTTTGCAGATTTTATCAAAATTAGTGGGTGCGGATGCTGTTGCTGTGTTAAAAAGATATTTCCATCCTGGACATTTATGGCATATACACAGGATATCCACAGGACTAGTAGAGTAAGTAAGTGGGCTGTATTCAGAACTCCCATAGCAGTGAACCATCAAGAACATGATTGGGGCAGAGCAGCCCCCATTTGTGAGATAGGAGTGGGTCTCAGTAGTGGGAGATTGCTCAGTGAACCAGGGTTATCTCTTAGAATATACCCACCGGATATCTCCTGCAAAAGGAATGGGACCCAGTAAAGCGACATCAAATTGTGTCCAAGAGGTTGACCAGATTAGAGAATTGGGGTGTACAGGAGTAATCCAGCGCTTCTCAATGTCCATCCATAACATGTATGTTAATAGTGTTTACCAAGTTAATATTCTTTTTGGACAACATAATAATATTTTAAAGTATCAGACCCTGCTAGGCCTCCATTATTTTTGCTTATTAGTAAAATATGTTGGGGGGGGTTCCATGTTGTCTATGTGTAAGAATAGAAGCCTGGGAGAGTTTTTTCTATTCATTCGAGCCTCCCAGGTATATTTTTTAAGTAATTTATTTTATTATTTTTTATATTATTTTTATAAATGAATTTCCTACTCTAGACCATCCTTTGCCATAATCACTACTAGGGACTATGGATGTCATAAAGGAGGGCCCAAGCAGCTCTCTTTTTGGCAGCAAATAAAAGTACATTTTCCAGCAGGGAACAACAGTGAGCACCTCCAGAACCTCCTCCCTGTATGAAGAGTTTGTGAAATATGTGGCTTTCCTGAGACATGATGGAAGAGACTTTCGGAGACGGCATGTAAGAAAATTGGCACCGCCAGTTCTAAATCGATACAGAGGCATGTAAAATTCAACGGTATGTATGAAAGAGTGTTATGCGCCTGTGTCTCAGTCATGGTAAGGATTTGTATGGAAGTTTCGCGCCAAACTTTGCGCATTTTTGGCACATTCACACTACATTCATTTTTGGAACATTCCCAATACATTCTTAAATACTTGTACGCCAAGTTTTGGTGTACGAGTATTTAGACATTTGTCGGACAGGGCTACAACAGTTTTTTGGCTCAAAGCAGGCCAGAAAACTGGCCCAGCCCCATTCATACATGTTGCCCTACGAGTATGTCAAAACGCATTTATCCCATACTATTTAAAACAAAAACACAAAAAGGAGGGGTCGCACAATAGTGAAGTAATTATGGAACAAGGATCACTGATAGTAACAAGGTAAGAGTATGCTCACCTAGTTTAGTTGTGCAATTTAGTAGAGGCACAACACTCATTAAAGTATAGGAGGTTCACGTCCGAGCTAGAGAAGTGGCAGCTGGCATAGATTAGATCCCACACGCCGAAGAGCTTGCAGGTAGGAGTAGACAACTGAAGGAGAAACATGTATCCGCGGCGCACACAAGCGTTTCGCACCAGAACAGGCGCTTCTTCAGAGATACACGTTTCTCCTTCAGTTGTTTATCCCATACTACATAAGAATGTTTTCTGCATCTTTAATTATAGTTTGGTTATAATGACCTGTGACTGGAACTACCCTTTAATTGCAGCTGACTGAACATCTTATATAACCAAGTACTATAATATGAGGAATTTTTAGTATTAGCATCCCTTGAGAAGGATGGAGGAGCAGAAAGGGTCTCTAAATTACAAAGGTTCCATATATAGCTAATGATTCTTGATGGATTCCCAGAACATTTTTCACTTTGAAGGCAATTTTCTTTACAGTCTTCTTGAGGTGACTGTCACCTATGTTAAGTGTACCCAATTCTCTAAAAACAGAAAGTGCTGCTTTAAAATGACTGATGCCCTTGAGGGAACTGTGCCCATATTATGCAGCTTGCTCAGTTATCAGTTACAGTAATAGCCTGGGGCTGTCCCTTAGCTGTGCTTTATATATGCCGAGAACAGGAAAATGTGTAAAATCCAATCAGACAAATGGGCCAGCCTGCTGCGTAATAATTACCTCATAAAATACGACATTACATTTATCATCGCCTGGTCACACATTCTGGATTGGACTATCTAGCAACGGTAGGCTGAGTGGTTGGGTATTTGTATAGCATCTGAGGGTCTGGCCCCTCATATGCTGCTGTTGTAAAAAACTGAGATGCTGTGCTGTCTATAGATTGAAATATTAGCTGTCAGTGAAAGGGTTAAGGCTTCCCAGTTGGCATTGTGTTCTTGTAGGGCCTCAGACAAATCTCTCATTGTTTAGTGAGTGACTGTGACTTTGCCCATTTGTCCTCAGGAGAAATAATTACAATTTGTTTTATAATTGAATTAGCCAACGCTATGTAAACGGTGGCACAAAGAGACGCTGGAAGAGTCATATCATTCCCGATAACTCAATGCTTAGACAGCTCGAGCAAGTGGACAAAATGCACAAATATAGGAGGAAGTCTTACAGCCATGGTTACTGTACATTCTTAATAAACTTAAGTACATGCTTTCATATAAAAGAAGTTTTCTCACCATATTGATTAGCTTTAAACATGTAGACAAAGGTAAATAAAGACAATTACCAAATACATTGCTTTTTCTGATTTTGCTTTCAAAGCTAGACCAGTTCTTATCTCCTGCTTGTGTACACAATATTCCTAGGTTAACAACTATCTGTCTGCAGTGGCCATGGTGACAATTGTAATGTCATTCCCTGTTATGTCGTATCACCAGCAGAGGAGCTTATTTATATTACTTACTTAAAACCTTTAATCCATTAATTAAGAAGTAGACTTCTGTCTTGCTGTTAAAAGCCATTCAACACCGATGTCCCTCTAACAGGCTCAGCCTGGGATAGTAGAGCTGATAAGCCAATCACCGCTGTACAACCACCCACAGCCTAACCAAGAAGTGTGATTCTGAAGCTGGCTGTGAAGAACAGGCTCTGTGAAATAACATGGTGAGCATGGTCTAACATTACCCAGTTTGTGACAAAAAATATCTCTGTACACACCTTGGCTGTTAACCACATTAGACATGTGCATTTGGAAAGCTCTTGGCATATACACAAGATGTATTCCTAGGCCACCATGCTCCCCGTGGGTAAGTCAAAGGAATGTTCTTTTGTGCCAGTATGCAGCAGTATTTTTTTTTTTCTGTATAGGAAATTCTAGTCTGTTTTGATTTCCTACACAGAGGCTTACAGAAAAAATGTTGATTTAAAAATGGAAGAAAAGAACACAAAGAAAGCGCTTCCTTGTGTGATATTGTAAGAACTTCTACAGAAAGTCTACTTTGATCCCTAATCTAATAATCAAATAAAACTATTACAATATTCTTAATGTATATATATATATATATATATATATATGTATATATATATATATATATAATATATATATATATATATATATATATATATATATGTCATTAAAATTATGACATGAGTACAGGATTACAATTATGTTCAGTACCTAAACACGGTATCAGAACCATGCTCAATTACATACAGCATGTAATTACATACAGCACAAGAACCAAGCTCATTACATACATTAAATGACCCAAGCTCATTACTTATAATCAGTACCAAGTCAAGCTTACTAATACTAGAACTACCTTTATTACCAGGGGCGTTGCTAGGGTCCTAAAACACAAAGGGCCCGGGCCCCGGATGTTAAGTTTTGCTCAGTAGGGGTGTGTTTCCACAGCATTTTTCACATTGTGAACTGCGGCATGTATTTTTACAGACATAAAATGTATGTTCTTGTCACTAATTTTATGCGTATTCCACATAGATTCTATCCATCACCTCAGCAGTCACTGTACAATGAAAGTCATCACTGAGAAATTTGCTTTTTCAAAAGCACTCACCAATGACAGTGTAATACCTTATAAATATCAAAATACCAGTCACATCTATACATGGAGCAAATATACCATACAAATCCTTGTTACTAAAAAAAAAAAAAAAAACAAAACCTCCAATACCAAGACCCAAAACTATTACTACTTAAGGATGAAATAATACTGCCAGAACATGACAAAACGCCACCACCACATGTGTGTTATACACAGGCTCTGAAGACATATATTACCGCCATACAGTGACCATATAGTGGTAGAAACTAGTTGTATGTAGATGCTCTGCAGAAATATGCAGAAGTGATTACACTGCAGTTACATTTAATGACTTACAGGAGACGTCTATTCTGATCAGAGTCGTTAACTTTCCCTTCTCTTCTCCATCCGGCCCAAACAGCCATGATCACTTCTCCCGGCCACAACTCACCTCTGCAGAATTTACCACACAAATAATTTAGAATCCTCACTTTTACAGCACATATATTCCTACCTACCTACCTATTGGGGGGTTTATATAACTTCCTCCTTAATGGGGGTTTATACAGGAAAGCATGGTGACACCACATCCCTACAGCAACTGGCTTTTCTATGATAGAAAAGCCAGGTGCCTGCGGTGGCGGATGGGGAGTCACCCATCATTCCTTTATAGGCCCCCATTAGGTAGATATATAGACCCCTTCCCAGTGGGTAGGTATATAGGTCTCCTCAGTAGGTAGTTATATAGGTAATAGGGTCCCCCAGTAGGTATATAGTTAATAGGGCCCCAGGGTCGGTATATAGGTAATAGCCCCCCTAGTATGTAGATAGGAAATAGGGTCCCCCAGTCTGTAGATAGATAATAGGGTCCTCCAGTATAGATAGATCGGTAATAGGGCCCCCCAGTAGAGACAGATAGGCAATAGGATTCCCCAGTATAGATAGGTAGGTAATAGGGCACCCACTATAGATTGATAGGTAATAAGGCCCCCAGTATAGATAGAAAGGTAATAGGGCCCCCAGTATATACATAGGTAATAGGGCCCCCAGTATACATAGGTAGGTAATAAGGCCCCCAGTATATGTAGGTAGGTAATAGAGCCCCAGTATATAAAAGTAAGTAATTGGCCCCCAGTATATGTAGGTAGGTAATAGGGCCCCCTGTATATGTAGGTGGGTAATGGGGCCCCCAGTAAAATAAAAAAAAACAGTGCTCACCTTTCCCCTGCTCCCTGAAGCTCCCGCTGGTCTCCGTGTTCTTCCTGGCACAGACAGTGTGACATCATGCCGCGCAGGCCACATGATGACGTTCTCACACCACCTGTGCTTTATACTCTGAAGGGCTGCAAGCCTGCTTGTGGATCACCAGAGTACTCTGCGGAGCAGGGAGCGCTCGCTCTTTGCTCTACGGAAGTCTTCAACTGTATGTGCATTCAGAGGACATACATACAGTTGAAGAGCCCATCGGCGCTCCAGGCTCACAGCAGCAGCCTGAAACCCGTCGCGGTTGGTGGCACCAGCATTTTTATTTGAGGCACAAGCTGTAATTTAGACATGTTATAGCAATTACTCTTGCACACTGTATGTTATTTTATTGTGGCACTATATGGTACACTTTAAGAAGGAGAGCATCAATACAAGATTATGTATCTAATGCATAAACCTTATGATGGACCTAATAAGAATTTGAATCTCTTCTCTGTAAATGCATA
This sequence comes from Phyllomedusa bahiana, assembly GCA_025379985.1. Classification (NCBI taxonomy): domain Eukaryota; kingdom Metazoa; phylum Chordata; class Amphibia; order Anura; family Hylidae; genus Phyllomedusa; species Phyllomedusa bahiana. Next base: position 131,955 of record JAODAL010000021.1, read on the forward strand.
ATACTACTTCTCCAGTACATACAGCCTGTGTTATACTCGAGAGCTGCACGCACTATTCTGCTGGTGGAGTCACTGTGTACATACATTACATTATTTATCCTGTACTGATCCTGAGTTACATCCTGTATTATTCTCCAGAGCTGCACTCACTATTCTGCTGGTGGAGTCACTGTGTACATACATTACTTATTCTGTACTGATCCTGAGTTACATCCTGTATTATACTCCAGAGGTGCACTCACTATTCTGCTGGTGGAGTCAATGTGTACATACATTACATTACTTATCCTGAGAAGGAACACTATATCCAATAGGTGGCATTCTAGAGTCCCAGCTCATTTCCCATATTACTGTAATTCAGTGATGACCTCACTATTATGCTAGTGGAGTCACTGTGTAAAGATATTACATTACTTATGCTGCACTGATCCTGAGTTTCAACTTGTATTATACTCCAGAGATGCACTCACTATTCTGCTGGTCCAGTCACTGTGTACATATATTACATTACTCCTCCTGTACTGATTCTGAGTAACATCCTGTATTATACTCCAGAGCTGCACTCACTATTCTGCAGGTGGAGTAACTGTGTACATACATTACATTTATTACCCTGTACTGATTCTGAGTTACATCCTGTATTACACTCTAGAGCTGTACATTTAGAATCACTGTGGGCATACGTTACATTGTATACTGTATCTAGTACTGATCCTGAATTACAAAATGTTTTATGTACTTCAGAGCTGTACTCATTCTGCTGGTGGAGTCACAGTGCAAATAGATTCCATCATTTATCTTGTACTGATCCTGAGTTATAAATTGTATTACAGTGCTTTGCGAAAGTTTTTGGTCCCCTTGAACTTTTCAACCTTTTGCCACATTTCAGGCTTCAAACATAAAGATATAACATTTTAATTTTTGTGTGATGAATCAACAACAAGTGGGACACAATTGTGAAGTGGGACAAAATTTATTTGATATTTTAAACTTTTGTAAAAAAAAAAAAAAAAAAAACTAAAAGTGGGGCGTGCAATATTATTCGGCCCCTTTACTTTCAGTGCATTAAACTCACTCCAGAAGGTCAGTAAGGATCTCTGAATGATCCAACGTTGTCCTAAATGACTGATGATGATAAATGTAATCCACCTGTGTGTAATCAAGTCTCCGTATAAATGCACCTGCTCTGTGATAGTCTCGGGGTTCTGTTTAAAGCTCAGAGAGCATCATGAAGACCAAAGAACACACCAGGCAGGTCCGTGATACTGTTGTGGAGAAGTTTAAAGCCGGATTTGGATACAAAAAGATTTCCCAAACTTTAAACATCCCAAGGAGCACTGTGCAAGTGATCATATTGAAATGGAAGGAGTATCAGAACACTGCAAATCCACCAAGACCCGGCCGTCCTTCTAAACTTTCATCTCAAACAAGGAGAAGACTGATCAGAGATGCAGCCAAAAGGCCCATGATCACTCTGGATGAACTGCAGAGATCTATAGCTGAGGTGAGTCTGTCAATAGGATAACAAATCAATCGTACACTGCACAAATCTGGCCTTTATGGAAGAGGCAAGAAGAAAGCCATTTCTCAAAGATATCCATAAAAAGTCTTGTATAAAGTTTGCCACAAGCCACCTGGGAGACACCAAACATGTGGAAGAAGGGGCTCTGCTCAGATGAAACCAAAATCCAACTTATTGGCCACAATGCGAAACGATATGTTTGGCGTAAAAGCAACACAGCTCATCCCCCCAGAACACACCATCCCCACTGTCACACATGGTGGGGGCAGCATCATGGTTTGGTCCTGCTTTTCTTCAGCAGGGACAGGGAAGATGGTTAAAATTGATGGGAAGATGGATGGAGCCAAATACAGGACCATTCTGGAAGAAAACCTGTTGGAGTCTGCAAAAGACCTGAGACTGGGACGGAGATTTATCTTCCAACAAGACAATGATCCCAAACATAAAGCAAAATCTACAATGGAAGGTTCCCAAATAACCGTCTCCAGGTGTTAGAATGGCCAAGTCACAGTCCAGACCTGAATCCAATCGAGAATCTGTGGAAAGAGCTGAAAACTGCTGCTCACAAACGCTCTCCATCCAACCTCACTGAGCTCCAGCTGTTCACAAACGCTCTCCATCCAACCTCACTGAGCTCCAGCTCTCCATCCAACCTCACTGAGCTCCAGCTGTTCACAAACACTTTCCATCCAACCTCACTGAGCTCCAGCTGTTCACAAACGCTCTCCATCCAACCTCACTGAGCTCCAGCTGTTCACAAACGCTCTCCATCCAACCTCACTGAGCTCCAGCTGTTCACAAACGCTCTCCATCCAACCTCACTGAGCTCCAGCTGTGCGCCAAGGAAGAATGGGCAAGAATTTCAGTCTCTCGATGTGCAAAACTGATAGAGACATACCCCAAGCGACTTGCAGCTGTAATCGCAGCAAAAGGTGGCGCTACAAAGTATTAACTTAAGGGGGGCCAAATAATTTTGCAAGCCCCACTTCTCAGTTTTTTATTTTTTACAAAAGTTTAAAATATTCAATAAATTTCATTCCACTTCACAATTGTGTCCCACTTGTTGTTGTTTCTTCACCAAAAAATGTAAATGTTATATCTTTGTTTGAAGCCTGAAATGTGGCAAAATGTAGAATAGTTCAAGGGGGCCGAATTCTTTTGCAAGGCACTGTATACTCCAGATCTGCACTCACTATTTTGCTGGCTTCTGAACTTAAATCTAAGAATTCTGTGCTTTCCTTCTACCTCGCTTTCCTTGGTTCATTGTAAGACAACTCCCATCACTCCTACTGTACCGAAACTGTGTCTGATGTCTAAGACTCATGTTATGGGTAATCACTTAGCACTATCAGAATCTTCTGGTATCTCAAAGAAGCCCAAAAACTTTAAGGCCTCGGTCACCCGGCTTATGTCGCCGCGGATTTGCCGACGGATTGACGATCGTCAATCCGTCGGCAAATCAGTCAGAAACAAGTAACAGCCTATTTTCTATTGATTTCAATAGAAAATACGGCTCGTCGTTCACACGACGCGTATTTCCGTGCCGGATTGATGACGGCAATCTGGACGTAAAAACAATGTGCATGTCAATTATTTACGGACGGATTCACCACCTACAATGAATGGAGATGGTGAATCCGTCGGGAAATCAGTTACAAATACGTGCCACACTTAGCTGCACTTATTTGCAACTGATTTTCAACTGATTTCAGAACGTATTTACCATCGGCAGTCCGATGTAAATACGTTCTAAGCCGTGTGAACATAGCCTAAGGGACAACAGGCTCTGCAACAGGATGTACAGTATTACATAGGAAGTGCAGCAGCAACTATTACATGAGCACTGTGAAGAGCACTATTACATGGGCACTGCAGCAAGAAATATTATATGGACACTACAGTAGACTCGGACTGGCCCACAGGGAAGCAAGGGAAACCCTCTGTGGGCCCCTGGACATGGTGAGAACAAGGGCATGGTTGTCCCCTGGCCATGATGGCCTGGTACTGCTTTTTTAGGGATAAAGACAGAGAAACAGAGGCAGAAAGCAAAATACATATGCAGCATGTGTAGTCATGTACACTAATTGTAAGGGGGGCACCAAGGATCAACTCCACTGGTGGGCCCTAGGCAACCCAGTCCGACAACGCACTGCAGCACGCACAGTGTATGGGCATTGCAGGAGGCACAATTATGTGGCGCTATGGCAGGCACTATTATAAGGACAAGGTGGCTGGCAATATTTTGTGTAAGACCACTGTTATTTGGGGGATTGTATGGCAGTTTTATGTGAGATTATTTTTGCATCTTGTTGTACCTCTCAAACTGTCAGTTTATAAAATCCGCAGGGACCTGCAACATTCAGAGAACATGCACTTAAATTGTGATATCCGTCTAATTAACGGCAGACTAAGTCACTTGTTAAATTTAAACTGATGGTATCAGTGTGAGTTCTAATGCATGGTAAAGCAGAAAGAAGGAGGATGGTCATTGTATAGGATTTACAGTGTGATAGCCAGGAGAACATCCTCATTACTTGGGAATCATGCAGCACAGTGTTATGTAAGAGACCACGGTGAGATGCCAGTAAGATTTGAGCAATAGGAGATTGATGCCACTGCATGTAACATTGATTGCTCATGAAGCACCAGCATCCCTGCAACCTGTATATTGCAGAAAAAAGACATCTGCCAGGGCAACCACTCGTTATCATGGGAGACTGTTGCCCCGCAGGAGAGACATTGGGGCACAAAAACAAAGACACTATATAAGTTGTGTATGTCCATTAAAAATAGCACAAGTGATGTGCACCATGGACAACATGTATGAATTTTGGCGCCCAGACCCCATTTTTTCGCGCTTTAGTAGCGTAGAATGCACCTGAATCTATGAACCTGTTCTACTGCGGGTCATAGACTTAGTGCTTTCTAGCTACCAAGTGACACTTCTGGCTCAGGTAAACCAATTTTAAAGTGCTCTACCTATTCCAGTAGTAATGCGCCTGGATGTGTAGTTTCATACAGTTGTAGTGCAACACGCCTCCAGCTCGCCCCCGATCTCAGGCGCATTACAAAGTAACGCGGGCGCCTAATACTGGAGTGCGCCTGTTTAAAAATAGAGCGAACGGGGCTGTGTTAGTTTTTTGGCTAAAAAGACGCCAGACTTCTGGCGCAGCCCTGTTCATGCATGTCGCCCCATATGTCTAAAAATACCCACCTTGTACCACTTTTAAATTTGTTCTATGACTTACAAAGAAGGGGTGTATTAAAGGGGCATGGCAAACCATTGGATAGATTTTTTTGTGCAGAATCCACGCAGTTAAGTCACATTATTATGACCACCAGCTAATATCGCAGTAGGTTGTCACAGGTATCTGAAGCAATGCTGACTGCATCCCACAGCTGCTGGAGGGTGTGTGGGGGAGGATCCATAGAATGAATATGACAATCAAGGTGGTCCTACAGCTGCTCAATTGGGTTCAAGTCACTTTGAAGTCTTGGTCCTGCTCTTTCAACCAATGTCAAACACTTCTAATGTGTGACATCTTGCATTGTCTTGCTGGAGGATCCCATGCGTCCCAAGGAAGACCATCTGCATTTATGGGTGTACGTGATCTGCAAGAATGGATTCATACCCAAATCAGCTCAGAGTGTCTTACACATGGATGAGTGGATCTACAGAATGCCACAAAACATTCCCCAGACCATAACACTGCTACCCCCAGCTTGTTTTCTTCCAGCAGTGGTTTCAGGGTGTTTGTTCCCTGATGTTTCTTGCCTGACATTCAATGAAGCCGAAAATGTAATCAGAGAGGGCAACCCGTTGCCAATCAGCAGTGGTGTAGTTCTAATACTGTTGAAATTGAAGACTTTTTTTCCCAGAGTAACTCCATTAGCAGAGGTGCAGCAACCATCCCTCTGCTTCATAGCCCCATATAATAATAAATTTAGCGCAAGTTGCTTTAAAACCCACAACTTTCATCTCTTCTAAATTGCCTGTTACCAGAAATGTGCCCCATTTACAGCTATGGGAACAGTACAGTCTCTTATCAGTATACATTGCAGTCTGATTATGCTTCATAAACTGAGCAGAAAAAAAGGTTCATTGCATTGCACTTATCCCCATGGACCCTGAGCTATGGTAATGCTCAAACATATAAGCCAAACCCATCCCTCTCTTCCGACTCTGCAGCCAGGTGACAGGTGCACTTTAAATATCTGAATCCTTCCTCTGGAATCGCTGGCACAATGCTTCATCATTTTATTTTGCCCTTATCTGAAAGGAAGTATTACGAAGCAGATGCATCATTGTGTCGACTTACATCTTCATCTGCCCCCCCCGAGAAAGTTCTTTTGCGAGCAGATGGATTAACCCTATCATGCCAGCGCTTCTGGCTCCCAATGAGTTATTGTAGCCGCCGCAGACTGCGCACTTTGTGGTCGCTCAGAGCAGGTGCCGCTGAAAAGCAAGTGATGAAAAGCTAATCAGCGCAGTAATTTGTGTATATTCCATCTCTTCTTCTCGCTGCCTTCCTCCAGGTGCAGGGTTATACAAGTACATGTATGATACACAGTAAAGAGAAGAATACCCTGATCACGAACAGTCACTGATAATTACAGCGGGGGTGCCAGGCGCTCGACACCCCTCACAATATCCTATACCGAGGCTGCACTTACTTCCACCAAGAATAGAGACAATTACATTGTTTTAAGAGGCAGATGATGCGGAAATAGCAATCTCTTCTATGTAGTGACCTTGCCTGGATCCCTCTATGCTGAATCATTTATCTTTTCTGACTTTAAAATGGAAAATCAGCTCTGGTCTTCTATACCCAGGGTCTTGGTTGAGAATATAAAGAGTTTACCATGCAGATAATTACATTAGCAGACAAGTCAGCACACTTATTTCCTCACAAACTGTGTGCTCCTCGGGAGAACATTGTCTTCTCTTATCTAGCTCATTCAGTCAGTGACTTCCTCCTTGTCACTGTCATGTGCAGCCCCAACAACACTATTGGACAGGTCACCGATGTTCAAATGGCCAGCATACTCCTCTGCTAAAATACTCTGCGCTTCTTCTTCCGTTATCTAACCCTCAGGCTTGTGCTCGCTAAGAAAATGACTGTAGGAAACAAGTTACTGACTCCTCAAATGAGCTCAGGACTCTTCTGTCCAGAAATCTTCTGTGATGCAGGGAGAAAATATTCCTTCTATAGTCTATGTAGCAAGTAGTTAAAGGGGTTGTTCTACCAAACACATTGATGGCAGAGGTGGCACCCTCACCTATCATTGATTAGTGTGTGATAGGTGAGGGTGCCACCCTAGGAATGGGCCCCTGAAAGCGTTGTTGGATTGCGGTGCCTGGGACCCACTAGTGGAGTTGATTCTTGGGGGCCCACCAGTGGAATTAATTCTTGGCGTCCACCCTACAACTACTGTACATGACTGCACATGACTCTACTACTCTGCCTCTTTTTCTCCCTGCCTTTCTCCCTGAAAAGCAGCCCAGGAGCCAACCAGGGGGTTTCCCCTATTCCTGCCTTAAAGGGGTTGTCTCACTACAGTGATTCATCTCACCTCAGTCCTGTTTTCTTGGTTTCATTTTTAATTTAGCGCCGTGTTTACTGGTTTCTACTAGGCTTCAGTAGAAGCCAGGTCTGTAGCTATAGCAACCAGTGCTGGCAGCCTATCATGAGAGATTGAACAGGTCTGTAGCTATAGCAACCTGAGGAACTAATGCAGCCCATACAAGAAGGGATATCTTAGAATAGCTAGGACACTGTTAATGGACATATATTGCAAAGTGACTTGTTTTTGCAAAATCTTTAGCATTAAAAGCAATCCTTGTAGCAAGACAACCCCTTTAAAGTCTCAGTTCACCATGGAGAGGTGGTCGAAACTCCCATTGAAATCAGTGGGACTGTTCCAACCATATTCTCTGTTCAAAACTGAGACTTTGTGGGGCCAGTTCTCAAGATAAGCATGGGATTTAGATGTGAGGCCCACACCAATCACACATTAATGACATATCCTATCAATAGGCCATCAATGTTTTTGGTGGTAATACCCCATTAATGTTCTAAGCATTGGCTTGGGGGTGGGATCTGCCAACAGGTTTGGAGCTCCATTTTGGACAGGAGGCAGTTAAACAATCTGCTTCTATTGTGGTAAACCCAGTTCTTCTCGCTGCGAGAACCGAGACGCAAATAAATGAAAGCAGCTTGTAGAAAAGCATTAAAGAAAATACTGTGATTGGCATTGCCCAGCTCCGCACACTATGGAAATCAGCAGATAATTATCAGGTCCTGAGCCTGTACAGGCGGACGGCGGGCTTCGCAGACCTACAGAGGTGTAATTATCAGAGTTATCAGCTCAAGCCGTGGTTATTGCCTTAATATTTTCACCCTGTGCTCCATCCGGCCGTGAGAGCACAATGTAATTCTGCTTGTATTTATAGGGCAGGCGAGGGCTTTTTTAATGTCGGGGCAGTTGCTGGAGCAGCTCCATTGGAGCCAGTTAATGCAGCTTCATACAGTGGGTGCTGCGTCGCCTCTATAAGCCTATTGAGTCTACGGAATAGGAATGAGGAATGCTGACTGCGATAAGGCCCCCGAAGGCTGGACGCCGACTCGCTCCTGAGCCAGCCGCTGAGATAAGCCAGATTCTTGGAGTGTTTGTACCCAATGTGGACTTATTAATCGGTACAAGAAAATTCAGCCACAGATTTATTAAATCTCTTTATCAGGGATCCCCAGGAGTGCACAGAAATGTGGACCCATGTACAGTGTTGGCGTTACTCAGCTGCTCCTCCAACAATGATGTTCTTAACCTTTAATGAGCTGCACATATAGTACATTGCCATTATAGACTCATACTATACATACTATAAGGCTGTAACTAGAAGTCATTGGGCTTCACAGCAACCACAGGTATATCCCCCAACCTAGTTTTACTGGAGTAGCCATTAGGCTATGTTCACACAGCTTAAATTGGGATGTATTTCGGCCCATATTTCGCGGCGTACTGCACTCAATATGGGGCGAAATACGTCCCAATAATTACGTTAATCCACAGTTCTCATAGAGAACTATGGATTACGCCCTCTCTCCCGCTCGGACAATACGCCGTGGGGGGAGATATGTCAATAGAATGTCTATAGGGCCGGGGTGGTGCCGGCCCCCCCGCCTCGTGGGAGCTCCCGATCACACGCCGTTCTTGCGGGGCATAATTCAGGCCCCACTATTATGCCGTTTGAACTTAGCCTTAGGGGTAGCATAATAATGTTCTATAGCAGATGATCTGTACAATGGAAAACCTCGATGTATAGAGCTAGAGAGCCGGACTGGGACCCTGAATCTTTTGGATCTACAATCGGTAGCAGTTTTCCTTGGTTTTTGCATTTGTTAAAGGGGTTTTCTCCTTGCCCAATAATTTTTAAATTTGATTCTTTAAACAACATACAGCTTTGCAAATATGTTTTCCCTTCCAATGTCATTACTGGAGTGTTTAGTAGCCCTGGGCAGATGTTTACTTGACTTAAGCCCCCTCAAATTTCTGGTGCCGCCGCTGTTGATCCATTATTTAATGGATGTCACGGGATGGAAAGAAACTCATCACCTATAAGAAGGTCCCCAGCAAGAGAGCCCTCCCGACGAATGCCTTCTGGAGGGGGAGGAAGGACTTGGCCGTCTTTGGTGCTTTGGATTAACTCTGTGTGACATGCCGCATCATTGACTCTCAAAAGTTGATGTTGACATGCACCAGTTTCACCATGACAACAGTTCCCCTATAGAATCATGGTATTTTTTTGGAAGACGGCAAATAAAATCCGCAGCCATTATACATGGGCGCATTGTGAGTATTTTGTTGCCTCACTTTTAATATAGTGTCTGAAAATCCTGAGTAATGAAATTACCTGGGCCCTTGGTTGATTTGGATACTGGGAGATTGTGGGACTTTTAAGCTATTGCAAGGGGCCTATAGGAACACATTCTCTCGCCTCAGGCCCATGTAGGGCATACGACAGCAGGGCTTCAACATGACCGGACTCCACCGGGATCAGGCCCCTCTCCTGGGAAACAGAAAGCCCTTAAAGGCAGGCTCACACAGGTGGACTGAGAGAAACCCCCCCCCACTTTTCCCCCTTTTAAAATGTTACGTTTGTACTGTTTGCTTGGAGGGAGGGAGGAAGGAAAACAGGGGAGAGAAAAGAGGTAAAGACAAGCTAGGTACCCTCAGATACTCAACTGTACCCAGGAGAATTCCACTGACCTAGGCCCTGATACACTGTTAATGAGACAACTGCTTTAAGCTATCTGCAGGTCCTTGGCCCCATATTTTTTATACCATTCCCGATGTTACTTATATTTTCCATGAATACAAATTTTGTTATGGTATTTTCCCGATTTTTCCAAGTAACCCAATTTAAGTTAAGGCTATAAATTTTGACCATCTGATGTAACAATACCTTAAGACCCTAGGGGAGCAGGACCTTACTGTAGAATGGAACCTTTTGGGGCCCTCGCAGTTCTACATTTTTATTAGATAAAGATACAGTAATTGTATGATGAAAGACTTCATGGCACCTATATAATGTGTACGTTCTATGTCAAAAGGAGCCTCAGAAATGCTACTTTGAAACTGGTATTGATTTGTCAGACATCTTTGTGCCAAGCTTTGGTGCATTTTTGGAGCATCATCTGATTATGGCGTGACATGCCCCCGCATCATTGATGCATTCAAAAGTGCTGTGTCTGGCGTACAATGCACCAAGTTTCAGCATAAAAACATTCACACATCTATAGTACAGGGCTACGATGGTTTGTTTGGCTCACAGCACGGCAAAAAAATGCCGCAGCCCCATTCATACATGTGGCGCCTTGTGTCCAGGTATTTGGTGCCTCACTAATTAATATCCAGTGTCAGTGTTATACTGAGATACCTGAGGCCAACAGTGAAGTAGATTCTTGGGGCCCACCAGTGAGATTGATATTGGAGGCCCCCTACTGGAGTTGATTGTTGGGGCTCATTCTAAATCCTGCATATTGCACATGCCTCTTGCAATCTGCCTCTTGTTTTTTGAATCACTTTCTTTCTCTGCAAAGGGCCCAGGGCCCGAAATGCTGGCATCGCTGTCCAGGGGTCAACATGACCAGGGACCCACCAAGGGATGTGGCCATGTCTGCACTGGGAAACAGAAAAAGCCATGTAAGGCAGGCTCGCACTGGCCCACCGGGAGATAGGGGAAACGCCTGAGGTTCTGCAGAGCATGGCAGACCTAAGGTTTCTTTTAAACTGTATATACATCCTTGGGAGAGGCAGAAAGCCAGAGAGAAATAGGCAAAAAACAAGGGGCAGAGAATAAGAGGTATGTACAGTAGCTGTAGGGTTGACCCTCAGAATCAACTCCACTGGTGGACCGCAGAAAGAAATTCCACAGGTGGGCCCTAGGCACCCCAGTTTGACACTGATGTAAGGTATTCATGCAATAAGCATCAGTTAGCAAACTGGTGCCTTGGACCCCTATTTTTTTGATAGTTGGACATCCCGAAAGTGACTTATCGGATTTGTGTCTAACATGAATACAAATTTTGTTATGGTATGTAAAAGATTCGTGTATTTCTACATAGTCAAACCTGAAATTTAAGTTAAGGACTATAATTTTGAACATCTGATGTCAACAAAACACTTGAGCAGCTGGGGGCCAGTCATTGGAGGCTTGTGCTGCACTAAGGGAAATGAGACGACTTTGACCTTCTCCAGAGTTTCCTTCCACAATTCTTTACTTCAGTCACAACCACTTAACATGTAATTATTTCCCATTAAACATGACCTGTCTATTCTGGGAGACGACACTGGGTAGGGTAGATTGAGGGATTGGTTTAGCTAGGTCACTGCTGGGCGTTTATACCGAGAAATGTTGCTTGGATATAATGTAGAAAAAGAAGAACATTATTCTGCTTTTTCTTACATCTGTTTCTGGGAAAGCTGTATGTAGGCTTGGACTGGCCAACAGGAGAGCAGGGGACTGGACATGCAGTCCTAAGGCTTCTTTTCATGGAGAAAAGTAGAGAAGAGAGGTAGAAAGCAAGAGGCATGTGCAGTAGATTTAGGGTGGTCCGATAAAATCAACTCCACTGGTGGGTCTAGGTACCCCGGTCCAACACTGGATCAGTAACAAGTAATATGGCTGCCAGTAGTGTACTTACAAGAATTTTCAACATTCCTGAATTGCATCGTTGTCTATATATGCAGAGATGCTATGAATTGGACTGTATTACTGCATAGCCATGTGGTTTTGCTGTTCAGGAATGTAGAAGAGCTGGATGTCAATGTGCTATACTGGTAGCCATATTGGTTGACTTAACAAATAGTTTAGCAGAATCAGTAGGGTTGGCGTAATCAGCCTATTAGGCTGGGTTGGCGCAGCATATTTTAATTTGTAAAATAGAATTTTTATGCTGCAAAAATGCACATAGTATGTGTAAATGTTTTTTATGGAAATAAGCTACATTGAGGCACATGGTGCATTTTTATACGTCATTTTAAGCAACACGTGTTGCATAAAAAAGGAAGTGCATGTCACTTCATGCTGAGTATACGTATGTTTTATGCATATAATTTTACAATGATGGTCAATGGGGATTGCAAAAATGCACCAATTACACATCTGTTTGTTATTTAATATATTAATTTGGCACATTTTTTTGTCAAAAAATGTGCCAAAATACACATTAAGGTTGGGTTCACACAGCATTTTTTAAAGCCTATTTTTCATCAGTAGTTGTAGGCCAAAACTGGAAATGGGTCCCAAATACAAAAGAGGTACAAGCCTGTCCATTATTCTTTTTAGCTCTGTGAGTTAATTCCTCATTTTGGCTTACAAATACTGATGCAAAGTATACATCAAAAAATGCAAATTTGTGGCTAGAAAATGGAAAGCTGAGCAATATTACCGAAATCTGCATCTCGGTTCAGTTTAAAGGGGTTTTGCCATGAAGTAAAATTGACGTGGGAAGCTTACAAATGAAATAACAAACATTTTCACCATTCATTATTATTAAAAATTCTGCACCGTTTTTGTTTTAGCTGCTCCTTTAGTGATCCATTGTTTACAGCTCCTCTCCAGGGGATACGACCAGGGCTGAGAGCTCCTCAGTCCTGGTCAGGCATGCTCAGATATCACCTCTCCTCTCAGGCAGCTACTGAGTGTTCAGACCCCAGGTCATGTCATTCTACTCCTGTCCTCTGTACTCTTTAGTAATTAGTCAAACAGTGCAAATAAATGAAAAAGAAACCTCAATGAGGTTTGTGCATTAATAAAGAGAAAAAAAACACAGGTTTTGTTCCTGCAGGGATTTGAACCTAGGACCCTTGTGCCTTGAGGCAAAAACTTTACTTCACCCCTACTCACAATGCTTTCCATAAAAAGACCACTCTCTGACTACATAGAGAAAAGGCCTGGTGATGTCATCCTATTGGGTCACATGATATGCAATTCAAACAAATCACACACGCCCCCTTCTGAGCACACAGAGGTGAAGAGCTATATACAGGAGGTATGAAATGAGATTGTGGCAAAACCCCTTTAACTCGGTAATGGATGAGCAGATAGTGGGTGGACTGGGAAACTTTTCTTCTGTTCAAAGGACCTGGGCGAAATGAAACCAATATTGGTGCAACAGGTGGTAGAGTGAAATTCTTTCCCACTTGCACATTTATGTTACTGTAAAACATACCTTCACACTTATAAGTGTCACTAATGGTGGTTATCCTCAGTTACTTCCTTCTACTCTGTTTGAAGTTTAGGTTTCTCATATATTCATTAATGTATTTGCCTATCTACACTGGATTTATGTATGCTACTTATTGCACCGTGTCATTATTGTTTTTCCTTTGCTTGGCCTTTGAATCTGAATCTAAGATATGGTGTAGATTTCGGTTATGGCTTGAAGAATATTTCGATAAACATATGTTAAAAAATGCATGTAAATGATGTTTTTACCTTGAAATATGCATGGATTTTTCTGCATCCTTTTTAAATGTGAACTCAGCCTTAGCAAGGTAATACAAACGACTCATTCATCTGGGATCTCCTGTAAACTGGGCTCAGCATGTGCATGCAAGCCAAATGATTTCAAAGTGCACCATGTAATGCTTAGTTTATCCTACGGTGGTGCTGCAGAGGAATTAAACACCTCCCCAAAAGGTTCTCTTCACAGATTACAGCTGATCACTGAGGGCACCACCAGCTATCTGTGATGCACATATTTATGTTAATGAAACAGAAACCTCTGCCTGCCGCCTCCACCTGAAAAATATCTCCCGAATCCGCTCATTCCTTAACTCTGAAAGCACAAAAATGCTTGTCCATGCCCTTGTCATTTCCCGCCTAGACTACTGCAACATTATTCCCTGTGGCCTCCCATCTAGCACTCTCACTCCCCTCCAAACATCCTTAACTCTGCTGCCCGTCTGATTCACCTCTCTCCTCGCTATTCCCCTGCCTCTCCCCTCTGCCTGTCCCTTCATTGGCTTCCCATTGCCCAGCGAATCCAGTTCAAGCTAGCAACCTTGACCTACAAGGCTCTCCATAACCTCTCCCCTCCATACATATCTGCCTTAATCTCTAAATACCTCCCCTCACGCAACCTCCGCTCCTCACAGGACCTTCTCCTCTGCTCTCCTCTTATCAGCTCCTCACATAACCGTCTCCAAGACTTCTCCCGTGCTTCCCCCACACTCTGGAACTCACTGCCTCAACACCTCAGACTCTCCCCCTCTCTCACTAGCCTCAAACGTAACCTGAAAACCTACCTCTTCAGGATTGCCTATAACCAACATTAACCGTGTTGCACTGCTCCACCCCACAAACATGTCTGCCCCTCACCTTCTGTCTCTTCCCTCCTTCCCTGTAGATTGTAAGCCCTCACGGGCAGGGACCTCTCTCCCTCTGTACCAGTTGTTAGTCACTTATTGTCACTTTGTAATTGTTTGACCAATGTTATTTATGTACCCGCCTCAAATGTACAGCGCCCTGGAATCAAGGGCGCTCTAAAATAAATGATAATAATAATAATAATAATAATAATAAATTCATAAAATGTGGACTACCGCTTTATGCTTATCCATTGCATGGTCACCTATCCACTGAAACCAGGGACCATGTAGCAATTGAGGTCCTCTCCTTTTGGGATCACTGGGTGGGGGGGGGGGGGGGGGGAGTCTGAATTTATATTTCAAGTTAATCCGAGGAAAATCTCATAAAAACATTTACAGGTCGAACTTTGTGATTTTAGACGGGATTTGTTCTATAAAGAGAATCTGTGGTAATTACTAGCATGTCTGTTTTAGTAACTACTAATATTTTTTCCTTAAATCTACATATTGTTTGGCTACCCTTTTATTCCTCAAGAAATTAATTACCAATCTGTCAGGTAGGTGTAATCAATTAGGGGTGTGTCCTTGCACTGTCTAGCATTGTCCAATCAGTGCTGGCAGAGTCAGTGTGTGTAAGGACACAGCCTTTCAAAAACTGGAATGGTGACACCCATCTGACTGATTCAGTTATACATTTCTATAAGGAATAGCAGAGAAACAGCACAACACAGATATATAAGAGAAGATGCTCCAGAATTGTTATTTCACGGGGAACATAAGTATTTACTAAAACAGACAAGTCAGAAGAAGCCACAGGTCCTCTTTCAGAAGTAAAGAAGATCATGCTGAGATTTGTAGTGTGAAACCAATACATTTTCATTTTTATGTTCAACCACCCCCTACAGCATCTGTGCAGAATCTTGGGAGTGCAGTCTCTGATGTTAGATTAGGCTCTAGTCTCCATTCTCAGCTCTTGCCTTTGAATCTCATTACCCGCCACTTCTTCTTTGTTTAATTGCTTATACTTATATCTCATCTTCTAATTAATTGCAGCTTATTATCATTGGAGACACAGATTCCCCATATACCAGAGTCACAGCGAGACCAAATAAATCATTGAATGTGCTTAAGGGGAAGTCACACGTTCCTGCTTCCAGCCCAATGGTTTTCTCAGTGTGATCCCTATGACTAGGGGCCTGTTCACACCACGCATTTTGTTTACATTTAGCTTACATGCTGGGAAAGTTCCTGACGTACATGTTGAACGTGTCCATAGCCTTCCATTGCCAGAGGGAAGGCAAAAGAGCATCCTACAGTGACAGCACTATTCTATCCTGCAGAGTCCAGTAAAAACAAAAAAAGTTCTTAAAAGTATGCTTATTTTCTACATAGTAGACTATGTGTGGCAGATACCACTGTTATGTTATTAATCACAGGTATGCATTAAATGTATGTCTCATTTTTAATAGCTTTTCATGACTTGTACGTTAAATAGATGCTATAGTAGTATATGGGTAATAAAGGCTTAAACTGGATGCTTAAAGGGGTTTTGCCACAATGTAATGTTGACGTGGGATCCTCCAAAATAGGTATTTAATCACTTTTCTAAATATATGTGATTACAAAAAGTGAAGCCTCAGAGAGCTACAGCATTTCTCAGTCCCCCTTAGTTACCTGAAAGCTTGCATTAGACACGACCAGGAGAGCTGACAGGAGCTGATCTGGCCGCACTTGCGTAAAACACTTATCTGATGACAGGGAAAATGAATGAGCTTTCAAGGGACTGGGGAGAAAGTGCAGTGTATGAGCCTGTGTCTGCTGTATAGATAATCCACTAGTGTAATGTTATTATTTGAGTTAAGTTCTGAGACGCTCCCTTATTCCTCACTCCTTGCTCACCCCCTCCCTCTTACCCCTTCAGCCTTCATTACTCAGCATGATTTGTTTATATTCTACTCTGTGCTGATAAGGTGGTAAGTAACTCACGTCCTGGCAAAACCCCTTTAACAGTGACACCATCACTCATAAGCTATAAGGGTATTTGTTAAAGGGGTATTCTCACCACTCACATTGATGACATATCGATAGGCACCCATGGGAACCACACCTATCTCAAAAACAGGCCCTGGAACCTCTCTATTTTGAACAATGAAGTGGTCAGAACTCCTCCTTTGATTTCATTTTGAGTTCCAAGTATAGACAAGCAGCGTGCTTAACGGTACCTGGAGGAATCGAACACCAACCCCAAGATTCTCCTCATAGATCACTGGGGGCACCATCAGCAGCGCCATATGTGATGCATATACTAATGTTATGGAATGGATTCTAAAAATGTGGCTTACAGCTTTATGTTTGTCCAGTGCATGGCCACCTATCCAATTGTGGTGCGCTTGGCTGTACTTTGAACTCCTATTAAAATCAGTGGGAGAGCCTCGACCACCTTTCCTTTCAAAACAGTGAGGAAGCCCCCTTTAAAGTCATGAAAAGTTATTGAAAAGCTCATGACGTATCAGTCCTTTGTTGACATTCTAGCCTACGGGTGACACATGCTACTGTAAGGGGCTATTAAGATTAAGCTTCCAACATATACGTAAAACGAAGGAAGTGACAGGCGTCTAACATTGGTATTCATCACCCATAGCCAATAATGGCATCAATTTAACATATAAATCATAGGATTTTCCATAGCTTTTCATGACATAGAAGATTAATGGATGCCATTATAGTCTATGGGTGATCAATGCCACTGTAAGGCAGGAGTGCACAACCTCGGAGGTCTACATTGTCGGAGGGAAACTATATGGAATATCATTATGCCATACATATCGGATAGGTGACAGCTCCACTTCCAGGACTCCCACCTATAGAAGGAATAGAATAGAGGAAGAGACTAATCATGTATATACTTTATGTAAGTTCCTAAAACAGCTAAATGTTTCACATTCATGAGCACCTGTCCAATAGGACACGCTATCAGCCTCCATCTTGAAATGGAACAATATAGACATTCTTTGCTTGTACATTGGGAAATTTCCCACTAAATCTACAGAAAAAAACAATGGGCCTCATGTATGAAAACTGTCTAGCGGTAAGACTGTCTCTGTTGCCCATAGCAACCAATCAGAGCTCAGCTTTCATTTCACATTGTGCTTTGGAAATATAAAAGCTGAGCTCTGTTTGGTTGCTATGGGCAATAAAGACAGACTTACTGCCAGACAGTTTTCATAAATGAGGCCATTATGTGAACATAACCTAGGCTAGGGGGACCTCCAATAGGATTTGATGGGACTGCCAATTTTACAACTATGGGCGACATGTATGAACGGGCCTGCGTCAGCCTTCTGGTGCACTTTGAGCCAAACAAACTGTTATAGCCCTGTTCTATAGAGGTGTCAGAGGAAATATAGGGTTAAGTGGTTTCTCTGGTTTCTCTATTATTCACTAGGCTTTAGGGGCGACATGTATGAATGGGGCTGCGGCAGATACCTGGCGTCTTTTCAGCCCGATATCCAGCAGTGCCCCGTTCATAAATTTTTAAATGGCCGGCACGCCATTATCAGGCGCTTTATAGAGCGTCCACGGCACTTTGTAATGTGCCTGATTTGGGGAGGCGAGGTGCACTAGAACTGTATAAAGCTATAGATTTATAGCTTCAGTACGGCATTTCTAGGTGCATTACAGCTGGAACACGTATATCACTTTCAAAGTGGTTTACCTGAGCCAGAAATGTCGTCCTAACACTAGAATGCACCTGATATATGACCCTCTGTATAGCAGGTTCATAAATTGTAGGCTTTTATTTAGCCTGTTTCCCCGAAAATAAGACATCCCCTGAAAATAAGACCTAGTGCGATTTTTGTTTATGCAATTCAGAGTTTGGCTGCTTATGCTGATGTTTGTGATGAAATCACTACAGTATATTAATGCATGTTGATTTTTTTGTTCAACAATAAATGTGAATTCTTGTTCATGGAAAAATAAGACATGCCCTAAAAATAAGTCTTAGCTCGTCTTTAGGAGCAAAAATTAATATGACACTGTCTTATTTTTGGGGAAACAGGGTATGCGCATTAAATTTGTTATTTAAACGCCAAATATCATACATTCCACCCTAAATGTTCACATTTCTAAGACTTAGAAGACTTAGGAATTTGTTATGAAACGTCATACCCCAATACTTGGTGCAATCTGCGCCAGATGCAACACTTTTGAATGCGCCAAAGATTTGGGAGCGTGTCACACCAGAGATATACAATGCGGCACAAAAGCGCCAAAATTTGGCTCAAAACAGTCTTACAAATCTTCACCGGTTTCGAAGTGTTATGGCTGAGATGACTTTTGCCGTAGAATGGGACACATTAATAAAGTGCTGTAAGACACTTTCATACATACTGTCAGATCGTACACTTTTAAAGAGGTAGAACTGGCTCAGACAAGTTAACTTTTTGGAATGGGTTAGCCACATTTTCCCTAGATAGGTCTTATGGTTTCTGAAGAGATGTGGAGGTCACCGTATGCCACCACTACTGCAGTGGCCATGTCCTTGTTGTTTCCAATGCCTTTTTGGATATTTCCTTATTCTCTTAAAAGTTCTGTCCAAGCACCAGCAGCAACTAAAAAGGGGTAATCAATGCCCAAAGATTTCAAAAAATCTAGACAAAAATTTTTTACATTTTTTTCCACAACAAAAACAGCTTTAGGGGACGTTTACACGGCGTGTTGGATCCACTTATAGATGCGTTTTTAGATCCGTGTTTTGGACCCTAAACAGACCCAAACACGCATCTAACAGTGTGCAGTGTGACATTGCTTTCAATGTAAAACACGCATCAGCATTCAGACGAGTGATCTCCAATGCATGTTTACATGCGTATTTCTGATGCGTCTTTTGGATCCGTTCAAAGAAATGACATGTCAATTCTTGATCAAAAGACACAGCAGACGCTCTATTTAAAACTATATGGACCATGTCTGCTGCAGTCAAAGCGCATCCAAACACGCACCTGCGTGTTGCATGTGATTTACACAGCACTTTTGAATGCGTTTTTTGGATCCAGAACAGATCCAACACGCTATGTGAACATACCCTTAAATGGGAGGATGGGAAAGAAGTATACTTTCTTTGCCAAGGAGCATAATCAAAGAGGAATACCTCCTCCTTGGCACTAGTTTTATTGGGGTTTTGATCCTACCTCTTCTGTCTTCCATCACTACACCTGACCTAACCTTACCCTTAGGGCGCATCCACACGGCAGTGGACAAATACCGGCCGGTTCGCTGGCCGGTATTTGTCCTGTTTTGCGGCTGTCCCCACGGCCGCGGGGGGGATGGCTTTTCTCCGCGATGAGCGGAGAAGAGCCCTCCCCCCCTCCCATTGAGAAGCACATCTTCCGTCCGGAAACCGGACGGAAGATTGTGCCTCTACAATGTTTTGCCGCCGGACCGCCGGTGGCAAAACCGTCCGACGGCAAAACCCGTGCAGTGCGGACTTCTGCACGGGTTTTCCATAGAGCACAATTGTGCTAATTTTCAGCCGGTTTTTCAGGCGGTCTGAAAAACCGCAAACCGGCTGAAAAACCATCCGAAAACCCGTGCAGTGGGGACATAGCCTTAACCTCCTGGCTTACCAGTCTCCTTTAACTGCTCGTTATGGGGACCCACAAGTCAATGACATGTGCAGCTGTGTTATGCACTTCTGATATCAACTGATCCTTCCGTCTAAATGTAAGCCCCTGCAATGCAATGTCTGGTCATCTTGTTTTAGGAAATATTGTAAACATAGGGTGAGGAACATGATAAGAGATGCAGTATTTTGTGTCTTTATGAAACTGTATCATGATAAGCTTAGATCCATAAGCCCAGAAGTCAGTATCATACATGCTAGTCTAAAGATGGCCCCACACATTAAATAAATGTCAGACAAAACGTGCTGACTTTCGTTTAAGCAGCCAATCACCTTATTTGTATGGTGACCTACCAACTTTCTTCCAATAGAAGCGAGATAAGGATCAGCTAGTAACATTTCGACTGTAATATACTTTTGCTCTCCGAGCAATAAGCCGCTGCTAAAAGTATATTTGCCAACTCTTCTGGAATATCTGGGAGACTCCTGGAAAAAGGAAAGTCTCCCTGAAACAATTGGCAAATCTCCTGGGCGTTGCTCAGATGGTTCAAGCTCAGAAGTTGTGTAGTAAGGTACAGCTAAGGGCTCCTAATAGCCAAGAACAGAACTATCAGCTAATTAACCTCCTAGATACCATAGTCCCATGCAGCACCTAGGTGGTTGACAGAGGGAGGATATGGGGTTATCGGAAGAGATCAAGGAATTCTCATTTACGTAACAACTATCTAGGGTATATGGTCAACTTTAGATGCATTGGCTTAGCAGCACAGTATCACACATGATAAGCTATAGCAGCTTAACAAATAGTATCATGAATGATAGAATTAGATACAGCAATTCAGAAGACAGTATCACATGTGATAGGCTTAGATACACTAGCTTATTACATAGTATCACACCATAGGCTTAGATATAGAAGCTCAGCAGATACTACCTAGCATAATGGAATTATATGCATTAGCTCAGCATACAGTATTGAACATAATAGGCTTAGATACACTGGCTTATTAAAGTATCACACAATGAACTAAGATACAGAGGCTCAGCAATTACCATATAACATAATAGAATTAGATGCATTAGCTCAGCATACAGTATCAACCTTGATAGGCTTACATATACTGGTTTATTGCATAGTATCACACAATGGACTTAGATACATAGACTCAGCCGATGCTATATAGCATAATAGAATAAGATGCATTAGCCTAGCATACAGTATCACATTTGACAGGCTTGGAAATACTGGCTCATTACATAGTATCACATAATAGACTTAGATACAGAGGCTGAACAGATGCCATATAGCATAATGGAATTAGATGCAATAGCCAGCACACAGTATCACACTTGATAGGCTTAGATACACTGGCTTACTATGTAGTTTCACACATTGGACTTAGATACAGAGGATCAGCAGATACCATGTAGCATAATATAATTTGTTGTATTATTTTAGCATACAGTATCACACTTGATAGGCTTAGATATACTGGCTTATTACATAGCATCAAACTATGGACTTAGATACAAAGGCTCAACAGATACCATTGAGCATAATAAAATTAGATGCATTAGTTTAGGATACAGTATCACACTTGTTAGGCTTAGATACACCAGCTCAGCAGACAAAATAAATCACTGCAGTATACTGAAGTGACACCACTACAATAGCTCTCCTTATCTGCATCATATCTGAATATGAAAATGTTTCTTTTTGTATCATAGTGTCAGGACTGTAGATAAATCAGGTGAAGTGGTCACAGATGAGCCGTGATGTGTGCACTGGTTTTACTGTTCCATCTGGTGCCATAAATGCTGTTAAACTTGGCTTGCTGTGAATACATGGCACAATACCTGTCATTTTCTGTATTCAGTCTCGGTTCTCCTATCTCTCATAATTAAAGTACAATTATTCTGCAGTATTTCAGTTTGGGCTGCCAAGCAGAGGCGAGCTGTGGCCAACCACATGGTGGCGTTGTCATTCTTATTTCTATCCTGTAGTTTTTACATAGTAGCTGGTTCATGCAGCATCTTTGTGAATCTTGTTTCCTAGAACATCTGAATGTGTAGGATATAATATATATCCACAAGTATTTGGACAGTGACACAGATTTCATAATTTAGTTTCTGTACACAATTAATTTAAAACAAAGAGATCAATATGTGAAGGAAGCGTAGACTTTCAGCTTTAGTTCAAGGGCCAATTTAACAAACATAAACCAAATCGGACTTTGTTCTATTGCAGCCTATGGGCTGGCCATGGCTACATTGTCATACTCATGGAGGTACACTTTTTTACAGCATCCTAATGGGTATAATATCCTGTAAACCTACTTTATCTGCATTTTTTACTCATTTCCATAGGACAATTGCTCAGAAAGCAGCTACATGGTCCGATGTGGCCTGTTACCATATTACTTGATCTCCACATATGTATTTGTTCATGGGACCTTTAAACACATTATGGTCCCAAGAGGTCTGAATGCAAGTGATGGTGCATCATCATGCTCAAAAACAAGGCAAATCTATCAGAGAGATTGCAGAAATTTGATGAGTGTCCAAATTGACAGCACATTCTTAAAAAGAAGGAAGCACTTGTGGAATCAGTAACTCCAAAGGGCTCAAAGGAGCACAGAAAACAAATTAAGTGTATGATTACAGAATTCTTTCCTTTGTAAAGAAAAATCCCCTCTCAACATTGAGCCAAGTAAATAACACACTAAAGTAGGTAGGCATATCACTGTCAGGGTATAGTCATACTGTGTATTTTTCATATATTCATCTGAGAGATTATCTGTACATTACTTTGTATTACTGCAATATTAGATTTTTATTAGCCCTAATATTGGGACTAATACATGTCCTGGCTATTCAATGCAAAAGAATTAATAAGTAACATGTTTTATTTACTGTATAAAAGAAGAATGTCTATAATCAGGTTTGTCCCCGTTTCATATTCTTTCATTAGATGGTTCTGTCATATACATTCTTTCATTATACCAATAGATGGTATTATCATATACTCTACATTAATTCATCTACCCTACGAAGCCACTGGGACCAGCATAACAGTGTAGTATATTTTATACCACAAGATGGTGTAGTACTCTATATTAATACATCAATCCTCCTAAGCCACTAGGAGCAGCATAACAGTGCAGTATATCATTATTCCACTAGATGAGGGGAGAGTGAATCTAGCAGTTAGATACTCAGAAATTGCCCAGATCCTTTACATAGAACTGTGACTGGGAGATGAGCACACAGTGGAGCTGAGACAGCCTTCCATTATACACACACAGCCATCTCAGGCAGCTCGTTTCTCACAGCTCAGAGGGGAGTAAAACGCAGAGTGCAGGGCCGGACTGGGAATAAAAATCAGCCCTGGCACTAAGCCCCCACCAGCCCACATACAATATCCGCTTAAAAAATTCCCCTTGTTCTCGCACCACGGCACTTTCTAAAATAAACTACACTATAAAGCTGCTTTCACACGGAGCGTTTTTGATGCGTTTTTGTGCAGAAAGGCAGAGCAGTTAATGCTGTACATTTCTGCACAAAAAAACGCATCAAAAAATGCACCAAAACCGCTCTGTGTGAAAGCCCCCTACACACAAGCAAGAAAGAAACCGTGGTGCAGAGAAACCCCTCATCACAGAGTCAGGTGTGCACTTTACAATCAGGGACAAGCCCACACTGACACTACATAAGCACCAACATAACCTACAACCCCACCAATCACATCACCAGTAGTCAGGTCACCATCACATGAATACAGCACTGATTCAACACAGAAGTAAACTTACCCCTGACAGCAGGGACTCACAGGAGACGTCATCTCTGATGGAAGTTGTTCTCTTCTCCTTTTCTTCTTCTGGCCCAAACCTCCATGACGTCTTCCCTGATGAGTCGTTCCCTTCCATTTCTTTCTCTGTCCGGTACAGCATGCAATGTCTTCTTATCCCAGTCACTACTCGTCCCTGTAGAATTTACCACAAATACATCTTAGACTCCTCTCTTTTTCAGCACTTTCCTATCAATTCCCCAAACAGCGTATGTTAGACCCTAAAAATTAGAAATTAAAAAATGTCAGATAAGTGGCATGTAAATAGGTAGATCCTCCATTAATTTGGTAGGTAGACAGGGCCTACCCCTGTAATTAGCCCCCAGTAACTAGCCAGGTAGCTGGGGCTGCCCACAGTAACTAGCCAGGTAGGGCCAGTAACTAGCCAGCTAGGGCCAGTAATTAGCCAGCTAGGGCCAGTAATTTGCCAGCTAGGGCCAGTATGTAGGCAGGCAGGGCCAGTATGTAGGTAGGCAGGGCCACTAATAGACAGGCAGGGCCACTAATAGACAGGCAGGGCCACTAATAGGCAGGCAGGGCCAGTATATAGGCAGGTAGGGCCAGTATATAGACAGGGCCACTTATAGGGAGACAGGGGCAGTATATAGGCAGACAGGGCAGGTATATAGGTAGACAGGGCAGTATATAGGCAGACAGGGCAGGTATATAGGCAGACAGGGCAGGTATATAGGTAGACAGGGCAGTATATAGGTAGACAGGGCAGTATATGGGCATACAGGGCTGGTATATAGGTTGCCAGGGCTGTAATATAGGTAGACAGAGCAGCATATAGGTAGACAGGGCAGTATATGGGCAGACAGGGCTGGTATATAGGTAGCCAGGGCTGGTATATAGGTAGACAGAGCAGCATATAGGTAGCCAGGGCTGGTATATAGGTAGACAGAGCAGCATATAGGTAGACAGGGCTGGTATATAGGAAGACAGAGCAGCATATAGGTAGCCAGGGCAGTTATATAGGTAGACAGGGCAGGTACATTGGTAGACTGGGCGGGTATATAGGTAGCCAGGGCTGTAATATAGGTAGACAGAGCAGCATAGAGGTAGACAGGGCAGTATATGGGCAGACAGGGCAGTATATGGGCAGACAGGGCTGGTATATAGGTAGCCAGGGCTGGTATATAGGTAGACAGAGCAGCATATAGGTAGCCAGGGCTGGTATATAGGTAGAGAGAGCAGCATATAGGTAGCCAGGGCTGGTAAATAGGTAGAGAGAGCAGCATATAGGTAGCCAGGGCTGGTATATAGGTAGACAGAGCAACATATAGGTAGCCAGGGCTGGTATATAGGTAGACAGGGCAGTATATAGGCACACAGGGCTGGTAGTTTAAAAAATAAATAAAAGTAAAACCAATACTTACCTAATGTCTCTGCTTCCTCTTC
This sequence comes from Phyllomedusa bahiana, assembly GCA_025379985.1. Taxonomy (NCBI): domain Eukaryota; kingdom Metazoa; phylum Chordata; class Amphibia; order Anura; family Hylidae; genus Phyllomedusa; species Phyllomedusa bahiana. The sequence continues at coordinate 157,224 of JAODAL010000021.1, forward strand.
TCTTGGTCCGGAGTGCTGCCAGCAGCAGTGTGCAGGACGCGGAGCGGGCGCGCGATGACGTCATCACATCGCACGCCTGCCCTGCGGCCTCCTGGGAGCTGAACAGACGGGATCAGTAGATCCTAGCTGTTCAGCCTCGACTGCTGCTTGCACCACGCAGTGCAGGCGGCGGCCGTGATGGCTGCATGGCTGGGTCGGTGACCCTGCCGTGCAGCCGTGTGGCGAGGGGGGCCTGTGATGCAACCATTGCAGCCCCTGTAGCGCGCCACAGACCGGCGCCGGGACTCGGGGCCCGCCGGGGGGAAACACTGGTCCCCACAGCGGGCGATCCGAGCTGGCCCTGCAGCCCAGACCCCAGCGGCCCGCTGGGCAAATGCCCGGTTTGCCCAATGGGCAGTCCGGGCCTGACAGAGTGTGTAGGTAGCCAATCACAGTCCAGGGGGCGTTTCCCATCTGGGGGGCGTGTCCCAACAGGCTGAATGACATATCAGTCAGACAATCACAAAAAGGGGGCGTGTCCTGTCCAGCTGCTGCAGAAATAGCTATAGATCCACAGTTTAGCTCATATCTACTATACTAAGTGACTTAGGTAATGCAGACCAGTTAGAAAAGTGCTTATTTTTAACTGTCCCCATCTTTAGAGATATGATCTTTGTAGTGAGAAAACCCCTTTAATTCATCCACCCTACTAAGCCACTGGGAGCAGCATAACAGTGTGGTATATTATTATACCACAAGATGGTGTAATACTCTATATTAATACATTAATCCTGCTAAGCCACTAGGAGCAGCATAACAGTGCAGTATACCATTACGCCACTAGATAGTATTATATCATATACTCTACATTAATTCATCCACCCTACTGAACCACTGGGAGCAGCATAACAGTGTAGTATATTATTATACCACAATACGGTGTTTTACTCTGTATTAATATATCAATCCTACTAAGCCACTAGAAGCAGCATAAAAGTTTAGTATATCATTATACCACAAGATGGTGCTGTCTTTAATATACTCTATACTATAGGTCATAAAGGTCACATGCTGCGGTATGTGAATAGCTGCAGGGTCATGTGAACAATGAACATGAATTTATCAGCCAGAATTACTGGGCACAGCAGCAGTCTGGGATGAGTGGGTTTAAAAAGTTGAGTTTTGTCTGGTGTTTTTTTCTATTTTTTTTAAACGAAAAAACCAATAAAAAACCCATTTTAAAAATTTTAAGGAAAATAAATTCCGCTAAGCCATAGAGCAGCTTTAAACAGGGGAGTATGTAAATTATACTACTAAATTGAGTAAAATGCAAGACCTTTGGGGAAGGATGCATTCCCTTTGGGCTTTCCTGGGTTATTCCAGAAATTGGCTTTTGTTTCCCTGCACTGAGGTTTTATAAATTTTTTTAAAGGGTTTTTGCCACAAAAAAAATTTGTTAAACGTAGGACCCTCCAAAAGGGAAATTTTAATAAACTTTTCGAAATAAAAATTGTAAATTAAAAAAAAATTGAAAGTCTGAAAAGGCTACAGGTCCCCCTTCCCTGCCCTTCTTTTTCTTAAAAGTTTCTATTTGATACGCCCTTGGAAAAAGGGGCTGCGGGCCCGGGGCTTGCAGAAAACCACTTTTTACCTGTTTTAAAAGGGAGTGAAAAAGGTTTCCCAAGGCCCCTGGGTAAAAATTATGTTGTTTTTTGTATACAAAATTCCCTTTTTTGTGTGTGATTTTTGGGTTTTAACCCCTGTTTAATCTGTTTGGAAGAAAACTTAAAAAAAGTTTTTTAAGCTGCGGGGGAAAGAAAAGGGTTGTTTTTTTCTTTTGTAAACAGAATCCAATAGGAAATTTTTAAAATTAAATTTGGTAAACTTTCAAATTCAGCTCACCCTCGGCTTTTTACAATTGCTTCTTAGAAAAAAGGCACTTTCCGGCAAAAAAATTTTAAGTTTTTTTAAGTGTGTTTTGCCTGCAAATATCTGATTTTGGGTTTTTTAAGCAATTTAAATTTTTTCATATCCATGAAAGGAAAAAAAAACGCACCATAGTTCACAATGTGCAGCCCTTCATTTTCTCACAAAATTGATGGTTTTCTTAAAATACATTCCCTTTGGGTTTGTACAGAGGCTAAAATGATAAAATTTTCAAATCACTGCCCCAATTTATTTCCCTGGACCCAACCTTTTATGACTTTGAATGGTGCAAATAAATTAAATTTAAAAGGGGTTTAAAAAGGGTCCCAGACAATCACTTTGGGAAAGGGTTTGTAAAAGGGCCAGAAAGGGGAAAAACAAACCCTACGTTTACAGTTTTTGTTTTTGGGGATAAATGGAAACTTATGGATTTCTGGGGTTTGGGCCCTCTGTTATAGGGCTTTGTGGCTAAATCCCATTAGGGGAACGCGGGAATTGACACTGGGGATATAAAAGGGGCAAGGGGCCCTGTTTATTTTGGGAACGCATGATTGGAAACCTTAGAATTTTGGAGGGGTTAATATGTTTTGGGGTACTTTGGCAAATCCCCGGGGGCCAATTTTGAAATGAGCAAAAAGAAAAATTTCCCCTTTAAACCCCAGGGGGGTTTCTTTGGTTTTAAAATTTTTTTTCGGGATTTTTATTTTGGGTTACTATATAGTTTACTGTATGACTTACCATTTTTTTAAAATTTTTTAAAGTGGAAAGTGAATGGTGGAATAATTTAGGAAGGGTTAGGTACATCCATTTGGGAAAAATTACCAGGGTGCCCTTATCTTCAAACTTCTTTTGCCATTTAAGTATCCATATACCGTTTTCTTGTTTTCGGGCCACACTTTTGGACTTAAAGGTTTTTAAAGTTTGGGGGGGGGGTTTTATTTAAACACTTTTTATTAGATTTCCTATGGTTAGTTCTTTTATAGGACAATAAAAATTGGAAGTGTTTTTTGGGGTAAATTTTAATTGTACGGTCTTGGAGACTAAAATTATTTAAGGGGTTTGAAATTTTGACAGGTACGGGTTAGGGAAACAGCTAGGGCTTGCTCTAAAAAGGGAGCATATCGGGGGCCCCCTTTAACAATGGGGCGGGTATTAACGGGTTCCCCTTTTTATGGTAAAGAGGTTTTTAAGGGGTTTGCCCTAAGACCCCGGGGGCCCTTTGGGTTTGAACCCTTACCCTCCTTATAGCTACACCCCAGTGCACCACTTCACCCACAAACCCTGGGGTTAAATTAAAAGTTTTTAGTGTGCCCACAATTTTTAAAAACCTCTTTCCAAAAAAGGGAAACATACTTTTAAACCCAATGTGTGTTTTTCCCAAATAGGATAAAAATATGCCTCCACTGGATAGCAGGAGTTATGCCCAAGGCTCATCGGGTAAGTAAAGGCTTTTACCCCAGGGGGGGCCCTGAAGTTTTTTTTTTTTCAAAAAAGGAGTCAGAAAAATATGGTGCAAGTTTTGAAACTTTAATGGGCAAGGGGTTCGGTTTTGTACGGCCCCCTTAATTTTTTCTAGGGGGGCGCCCTCCCCAACACCTTCGTATTTACAACTGCCATTTCCCCGTACAAAACCCAAAACAAACAAGGGTTTTTTTAAAACAGGCAAATCCATCATGAGCGTTCTGTGATGACCTCCACAAATCCCCCTTCCCCTTTGAACTAATCATCTAAGCTGAATCAAATTTAAAAATCAAAGAGGTGGGTCCATTTCCAATGTATTTTTTTTTTTTTTTTAGCATATTTGGGGGCCCCCCATTTAAAAATAAGAAAAAAATTTAAATAGCCCTCCCCCCGGATCCAGTTTTTGCACCATTTCTAAATTCCACCATTTTCTTCTGGTCTTTTGGAACTTTACATCACGCCCCCCTTGGCTCCCAACCCCGCCCAGAGGAAAAATTTTCTTGAACGCTGAAAATTCAAAATGAAAACTTTGGACCCCCCCGGTTGAGTAGATGGGAAAGAAAACGAAGACTTGCGAAGAGTAAATTAATGCACAGAGGGGATCCGAGAAAAGAGGGGAGTCTCATTTTTTTATTTTAAATGGCCTGCAGTGTGCTTAAAAAATTAACTGTATAACCCCTTTTTTTTGGGATTTGTTTCTTTAACTTTAGTTTGGTTGCCCCCCCCAAGAAAACAAATCTAAGCCCACCCCTGGGCCCACACCCTTTAAAAACAGCCCCTCTTCTTTTCAGTATCATGATTTAGTTTTAGGGTTTTTAGCCCCCTTCTGGACCCCCACCAAAATTATTCATTTTTCGGGGGCCCCCAATTTTAAACATTTTGGGGTTTAAAGGGGCTCGGGCTAAGTTTTTAACTTTTTAACCCCCAAAGGGGAAAGGGAAAAATGAAAAACCGGGATATAACATTTTTGGGAGATTTTGACGGGAAAAAAAGAATTCCCCCGCCATCAAGAGTAAATGAAAAGTGCCCCCCCCTTGATTAATCCCCCCACAGTTTCCACCCCGGGAACTGTGTGACTTCATTTTGTGCAAAAGGGATTTAGCAATCTAGATAAAAAAGCCACCATCACCATAACTTGTAACCACAGGTCAATGGAGGACAACACAGGAATTTTTTAAAAGGGTAAACCCATTTTATAAAGCCCAACGAAATTTTAAAAGACTTGACCCCAGAAGCCCAAAGGGGTTTTTTAAAATTCCCTTTAAAGGATTTTCCCCTATTTTTCCTTTTTTTCCACGACCCTCTTTTTCCTTTTCAAAACTGTGGGGCTTTACAGCATGACTTTTCACTCTCGGGTTTCCCTATTACTAGTTGTCCCTTTTTTACAGCAAATTTGGTGATGAAGAGGTTGTAAAAGCAGGGCACACGGCCACAGAGCTCTGAAGGATTAAGGTTTATCAGTAGAAAAGATTAAAAATTTCCTGTGCTGCTGTTAAAGACACAGCATAGATAATAGAGAGCACTCCCAAGTTCTTAAAGCAAATCAAAACATTTATTCATTCAGTATTTAATCCACAAGCTCCAACTAGAGGTGGATAATGCAAATCGTGACAGTTTAGGACGTTTCGGTCATGCACCTTTTTCTAACATGTCACATAATAAAGCGGTAGTGGGGAGAAATAAAGGCAGTAGCCTAGGAGGAAAGAGGAGCCGTGCACATAACGATTGCATTATTCCCCTACTTGGACTTTGGGAAATTTAATATAAATTTAAAAGAATACATATTTTGATTTGGATCAGAACTTGGGAGTGCTCCATTATTAAAGATAATTGGGTTTTTCCCCATACATATTTGATTAGCCCCCAGCAAATTTTTCCCCACCCCCCAAATGCCACAATAAAATTTTGTAAACCCAAACAGGAGAAAAAGGGGCCTGGGGGGCCCCATGATGAAAACTGTCCCCAAAGGGCTTAAAACCCCCTTTGGGCCCAAACAAAACCCAAACAAAAGCCCCCCCTCCCTTTTTTCAGAAACTTTATTAAATGAAAATGGCGCTTTTTTGGTTTTATGGGAACAAAGTGGTTTTTTAACCTAAAAGTTTTTATTTCATTGGCCCATTGTGGCAAGGAACCTTTGGGCCCCTCAAAGGGTCCAAAGGGCCCGGGGTAACTGCCTTTAAATCTGCAAACCCGCAGCTAAGCCCCTTCCCTTTTTTAACCCGATCAGGCACATTTTGCTTTACAGTTTTCATGGGTTTTTTTAAAGGGGCTCAGGTTCAGCCTGCTGCCCCTGCCCATGACATCCCCGTTATCGATCGTGTAATTTGCAGCCCAAAAACTGGCCTCAGCAGTCTTGTTTCAAATTCCCCCAGGGGGAAAAACTGATAAGGGCCCATCAAATTTTGGGCCCAAAGCTTTACAAGACAGAAGAAGGTGACATATTTTGGCCCTGAAAAAATTTTGGGGAAAGGCAGGGCCCTTTTCCCGAGCGCCCAAAGTCCCTTTTCCCTTTTTTTTTATTTTTAAAGGGCTTCTAACTAGCATAGGTTTTTTTAAAACCCCAAAGGGCCGCCGGGGGGGGCGGCTTTTTTCCCTGGTTTGTCCAAGGTTTTGTTTTTTCTGCTGCCCGAAAACCGAAGATAAGAATGAACGCCGGCGGTCTGACAAAACGCTGGGCGGAAAATCCGTGCAGTGGGGACCGCTGCACGGATTTTACATGAAGGTCGGTGTAATAGTTTTTCAGCCGGTTTGCAGCCGAGAACCGGCTGAAAAATCATGCCGTGGGGACAAAGCCTCAGGATATGTTCTCTCGGCGTTTTTGGATACGATTTCGGGTCCGTGTTGGACCTGATAATCGCATCCAGAAACGTAGCGTCAATCAGATCCAACACACAGCTGCGTGTTTGGATCCATGTTGGATGCAACAGGATGGCACCCTACACTATATTATAGGGCTCCTGCTCCGTCTTTCGGACCAAGAATTGACATGTCAGTTCTTGGGACGGATCTGAAAAACTGATCCAACAGATGCAATGTAAACACGCATCAGCGATCACTCGTGAACGGCGTTACATGTTTTACATTACGAGCAGTGTAAAACACACTGCTTATTGTTAGATACGTGTTTGGGTCCGTCTAGACCAGACTTGGGCATTGCACAGCCCGCGGGCCGCATCCGGCCCTCTAGCCGGTTGGATGCGGCCCGCGGCATACGATGCCCAGGTTTAGTAATAGTAGCGTTGACTGCCGCCGCGGCCGGATAGCGCTGAGAGGCCACGGCTGCCTCTCCTCAGCGCATGGAGTAATTACTCTGTGCAGCCGAGGAGCTGCTGGAGGAGCGTCCCGGAACTGGCGACGTGATGACATCATCACGCCGCCAGCCTCGGACAGAAGAGGGAGACGCTCGGTGGGGCAGCAGGTAAGCTGGTAAGGTGAGTATCAGTGTTATTTTTAATTTCCATGTACATGCCTGTGGGGAGCAATAACTATCTATATACCTGCCAATGGGGAGCAATAAATATCTATATACCTGCCAATGGGGAGCAATAACTATCTATATACCTGCCTGTAGGGAGCAATAACTATATACCTGCTTGTGGGGAGCTATTTCTATATCCCTGTCTGTGGGGAGCTATAACTATCTATATACCTGCCTGTGGGGTGCTATATCTATCTATATACCTGTCTGTGGGGTGCTATATCTATATACCTGCCTGAGGGGACCAATATCTATATACCTGCCTGCCTGAGGGAACCTATATTTATATACCTTCCTGCCTGAGGGGAGCTGTACATACCTACCTTACTGGGGGATGTTTCTATATACCTGCCTCACTGAGGGTACAGAGTCAGTTTCCACAAAAATAAACCCAAAAAACGAATTTTTTCTTTTTTTTTTTTTTAGTCCGGCCCTCTAAAACCATCCCACTTTCTCATGTGGTCCCATGGAAAAATTAATTGCCCAGCCTTGGTCTAGACAGACCCAAACGCATCCAAAAGCGTATGTTCACATGGACCCAAAACGCTTTGTGAACATACCCTTCCAGACAATATAGGGGGCATTGTGTTTTTAATCTTTTTTATTTACTTTTTTTCAAATAAAGTAAATATTTTTGTTATTTGAAAACAGTGTGGACTTTTTACATTATATTTTATTATATTTAAAGGGCTTTTACCACCAGCAGGTTTCACATTTCTTTCCCCAGGCTGCTGCTTCTCACTCTGCAAAATGGGGGCATGTTTAAACTAGCAGAAAGGTTGGTTCAGAAAAGTGGCCCTGTGATGATGTCATTGAGCTGCTTGTCTGAACGTGCATGCTCTCAATGCTAATGAGTAGTCAGTATCATCAGCGTTGATAGTGTGGAGAGCTTAGCAGTCAACCTCCACCTCTGCTGCACTAACATTAAGAAATGCTCCATGGCTTCTGCGCTTCCCCATGGCCATAGGAACATCGTAGTGACCCTGCAGTGCTGGCCACTGCTGATAGGTCACACGAATGGTTGTAACCTGGGCAATTAGCTGTCCACACAAAAAACAGCTATTTACTGTGTGGGAAATAAGTATTTGATACACTGCTGATTTTGCAAGTTTTCTCATTTATAAAGAATGGAGATGTCTATAGTTTTTATTCTACGCACACTTCAACTGTAAGAGACAGAATCTTAAAAAAAATCCAGATTTCTAAATAATTAATTTGCATTTTATTGCATGACATAAGTACAATAGAAAAACAGAACTCAATATTTGGTACAGAAACCTTTGTTTTCAATTACAGAGGTCAGGCGTTTCCTATAGTTTTTGATCAGGTTTGCACACAGTGCAGCAGGGATTTTGGCTCCCCCATACTAACCTTCTCCAGATTTTTCAGGTTTCGGGGCAGTTGCTGGGCTACATTGAGTTTCAGTTCCCTCCAAAGATTTTTGATTGCATCAGGTCTGGGGATTGGCTAGACCACTCCGGGATCTTGAAATGCTTCTTACGGAGCCACTCCTTAGTTGCCCTGGCTGTGTGTTTTGGGTCATTGTCTTGTTGGAAGACCCAACCACAACCCATCTTCAATGCTCTTAATTTTGGAAGGAGGTTGGGGGCCAAAATCTCGCAAAACACGGCCCCATACATCCTGCCATCAATATGGTGCAGTCCTCCTATCCCCTTTGCAAAGAAACACCCCTGAAGTACAATGTTTCCACCCCCTATCCTTCACGGTTGGGATGGTGTTCTAGGGTTGTACTCATCTTTCTTTTTCCTCCAAACACGGCGAGTGGAGTTGATACCAAAAAGTTCTATTTTGGTCTCTTCTAAACACATGACCTTCTCTCATGTCTCCTCTGGATCAACCTTACCCCACGAGGTGAGATCTTGCATGGAAACCAAGGAAGACTGACAGTCATCTTGTGTTACTTCCATTTTCCAATAATTTCACCTATAGTTGTTGCCTTCTCACCAAGCTGCTTGCCTATTGTCCTGCAGCCCATTTCAACATTGTGCAGGTCTACAATTTTTTCCCTGGTGTCCTTAGATAGCTATTTGGTCTTGGCCATGGTGGAGAGGTTAGAATGTGATTGATTGGATGTGTACAGGTGTGCTTAATACAGGTAATGAGTTCAAACAGGTGCAATTAATACAGGTAATGAGTGCAGAGTAGAAGGGCTTCTTAAAGAAAAACTAACAGGTCTTTTTAGAGCCGAAAATTTTTGTTGGGCTAGAACAAAACAATTTTTGCAAAAAAAAATGCAAATTAATTATTTAAAAATCATTCAATGTGTTTTTCTGGATTTTTTTTCTGTCTCTCACAATTGAAGTGTACCTGCAATAAAAATTACAGACCTTTCCATTCTTTGTAGGTGGGAAAATTAGCAAAATCGCCAATGTACCAAATACTTTTCCCCACTGTAATGTTTGAGGTAAAGGAGACATATTCAGTAATGCTTTGTATTTACAAAGTGGTCGATTTTACACATCTTACACTCCGAGGACCATTTCTTAAGGTGGGTATACTCCTCTAAGTTGTTTCCTCCACCCCAGAGGACTGAAAACTGAGATCCTTCAATCATTTCTATAATGATCACTAAGGTGGTACTGTTACTCTGTTGAGGGCACTTTTATTTTATGATAATTTAGTATTTTTGGGATATTAAATAAATGTATATTAATTTTATTAATTTTATATTATATAATTTATTATTAAATTCATATAATTACATTTTATATAGTTTGATAATTATGATAAATTACTTTTTATTATTTTACTGGTATAATTTGAGAAATAAGAGACATTTTTTGCCCTAATGGCACATCGAGTTCCACTGTGACTACTCAAGCTCATGCAGAACACATATAATTGGCGGGGCTGTTCGAGAAGCTATACACCTAGATTTACCGTCCCACATTTTTTGCACATTACAAAATAGTGCACAGTGTACCAAACTTGCCTGAATGATGCACCATACATAGGGAAAAAAGGCAAAACACTCACTTTTCAGACCAGTGAAAATGACCCGTTCATACATGTTGCCCTTAGTCTTGTTGTTTGGTACAATAATATGAGGTCACTGCCACAAAACCAATTCATTTAAGGTTCAACTTTCCCACTGCAATGGCCATGGGAACCCTTGTCAGAAGACTCCAAGCAGAGGATTCAGCTGTCTTTTTTTCTGAAGCACCACAAAGTTTCCTGTACTGCATAGCCTTCCCCGCCTGTCCTAGTACAGGGAGAGGACTTATAGGCTCTGCCATAGACTGAGTTTAATTGTTTGCCTATCACATACACTATAACGCATAGAAAAACAGTAATGTGTTGCTTTGGATTATAAACGCAATCAAGTGATCACATAATCACTTGGTATATGTCCCTATAGGCAGGTATAGGCAGGTATATGTCCCAAAAGGCAGGTATATGTCCCAATAGGCAGGTAAATGGCCCGTAGGCATGTAATAGGCAGTTATATGACCCCCATAGGCAAATTATAGGCAGGTATATGGCCCCATACGCAGGTAATAGGCAGGTATATGGCCCTATCGGCAGGTATATGGCAGGCTATAGGCAGGTATATGGCAGGCTATAGACAGGTATATGGTAGGCTATAGGCAGGTATATGGTAGGCTATAGGCAGATATATGGTAGGCTGTAGGCAGGTATATGGTAGGCTATAGGCAGGTATATGGTAGGCTGTAGGCAGGTATATGGCAGGCTATAGGCAGGTATATGGCAGGCTATAGGCAGGTAAATGGTAGGCTATAGGAAGGTATATGGTAGGCTATAGGCACGTATATGGTAGGCTATAGGCAGGTATATGGTATGCCATAGGCAGACTGTAGGCAGGTATATGGCAGACTATAGGCAGTTTAAAAAAATTAAAAAAACAAACACGTACCTTGCTCCCGCAACGCTCCGCCTCCTGGCCGCTCTGCTCCCTCTTCACTCACAGGCAGGGTGATGTCATCAAGCCGCGCACACAGCGCGATGACACACACTGCCTATGCCGGAAACTCTAGACGGCCGCCAGTCAACAGCCGCACGGAGTCCACTGCAGAGCAGGGAGCGCTCGCTCTCTGCTCCGCAGTGGTATCTCTTCCCTGTATGCGCTCCGGAGGAGTCGCATACAGGGGAAGAGACCGCTGACAGTGCCCGGACCTTCGCAGCGTCCGGACACTGTGCGCTCACTCGGCCTTCAGTTATATGCCCACCCTAAGGAGTCGCGTATAACTGAAGTGTCCCTGCTGGCGTTCGGGCAATCGCAGCGCTGAAAAACTCGACTTATACTCGAGTATATAAGCGAATTAAAAGATATTAGAAATATGGAATACTTGACAGTATCGATAAATAAACCCTTGGCTAATTTCAAAGCCACTAATTTCAAAGCCACATATTCCATTACATGCAATACCTAATTGGAGGCCTTTATGACAATACAGTAACCTTCTTGCATGATCAAATGCTTGGGTCCTTAATTTGGAAACCTATCCTTCCCCTCCCTAGTGTGTCCCATCTTTTGTCTCCTTATGCTTCAGTTATTATAGCAGTGTCACTATGTTACAGTTATGTAAATGACTGATTCAAAAACACTTTCCTTTTGTTATTTACAAATGTATTATTACATATGTGCCACAAATGTGTATTACAGTATATGTATCTGCTTTGTAATTTCCTTATTCTAAAACATCAATAAAAATACAGTTAAACAAAAAAAATATACCTCAACATGATACCAATGAAAACGTAAACTTAATCCGCAAAAACAAAGCCCTTACACAGCTCTGAAAAAAAAAGTTCAGATTTTTTAGAATATTGTAACATAAAAACATGATTTGTCTTGAAGTGGCAATTGTGATTTGTAGGTGTGAGGTCAGCCCTGTAAAAAAAAGAGGAGTGGCCTGAACAAGCGGGGGTGTAGTCTGGAAAAAGAGGTGTAAAACTTAAAGGGGTTTTGCCAAGAAGTGAGTTCCTTACCTAATAGGCTTATATTACCCTCTTGAGGCTTGAAAAAGGGGCATTGTGTTTCGGTGTTTAAAAAAAGAAGTACCTCCTCTGTGATGTCATCACTCCACCTCCCATGCACGTTCCTGATACTCAGTCTCTGTAGTTGAGCAAACATTGTTTTGCTAATCCACAGAGGAGAACTGTATTGTGCAAGAGCTATATGCGTTTTATTTCCTTTATTTCCTCTTATTTGCTCAGGAGAGAAGATAAGCTCAGCAGGCAGCCTTCTTTCATTCCTTCAGTAAAGTCTGCAGGAGGAGAGGGAGGGGGGCTGAGCAGAGAGCCAGGGAGCGTCTGCATGTTTACTCCGATAATTACATTACAACCAGTGGATTCTCTATACAAAAGACACAGGATCTTTCTCCCAGTCCCTTCAAAAGCTCTTTCAGTTCCCTGCCATCAATTAAAAAGTGAAAAAACAATAAGCGGGGCCCAAAGGGGGCCAAAGCTCCTGAGTCCCTTGTCTGTCATCTTAGCGGGCTGTAGTTACAGGCTTCACTTTTTTTTGAGACAAAATATTTAGAAAAGTGATTAATCCCATTTTTGGAGAATCCCACGTCAACATTAGTTCAGGCAAAACCCGAAAACAACAGTTCAGTTCCCTGCGCTCCTCCGGGCAATAAATGGAAGCTAACAAGAAAAACGGACTGCACATGGCGAAACAAGGCATTAGAGACATAGGCAGGTTTTTATTTTAGGCAGCAGATATTAAGCTGATTACCTTCTCTCAGCTACAGCATTATATATAATGCCATAAAAAGCAGCAGGTCATATGCTTCCCTATTTTTCTCAGTTTCTGGATTTTGGGGCACTGAGATTTCCCTTTTCTATAGAAGAAGATGGTTTTTTTGGAGCTGCCGGCTTTTGAGCATCAGATATGGGAAATGGAAATTTCAACTTCAAAAGAATTAATCATGTACTAGAAAGTTTGGCATTTCCGAAAAAGTCATCATGTTATAAAAGAAAGTTCTCAACTCCTTAAGATGCTGGTGGTGAAACCAGAAAAAAAATTGTTACAGAACATTCAAGTCAAAAGTACAACAAGTACAATGCGTATGTTTTAGGCCCCCTTTACATCTGGGTCAGGTTTTGTTAGGCGCCTCCATCATAAAATGCTTAAACAATAGTGCAGCCTGCAGTGCAATTTTTCTTGTTCAAATGAGAGAAACCAAGAGGTAAACCCAGCAGACCCCATTATAGTCATTGGGTCCTGTTGGGCGCTGTCTATCATGAAATGGATCCAGAACTGCCATTATATTTGGTTTTCTGTTTCTATGATGGGAGCAAACAAATACAAATATAATCACAGCTGTGAACCAGGACTTATTTTGGTTGTTTGTTTCTGAGTTATCTGAGCCTTCAAGACCAGTATCAGACTAAAGGCAGCCCTACCATGCCCACAACGTTTGTCAACACAAAGTCACTTTAAAGGGCCCTTTATGTGAATTTTATGTAGTTCTGGGATTTTTCATCAAAATAAGGTGTAAAATAAGATGTTTACCGGTAGCTATGGGCCTTCTGGATTCAGTATGCCCCCACATACCGTATGATCACTTTCCAAGGACCATCTGTTGCTCATAGACATTATAGATCATATAGCTTCAGTAATAGATAATTGAGAGACAGTACAGTATTACTGTGTTACCAGTATTTAGCAATATGCGCTCACCCCTTTTGGTATGAAAGAGGGGGCACAAATTCCCGAGGGCCAAAGTGATCACCCTTACAGAAACCTACCAAAGTGTGATGTGCACGAAATGCGTTGTTTTTAAAAAAAAAATTTTCCCGTTAAAATAAACCCAGGGGTACAGGGTTTTCTTACTCCTCCCCCCTGGTTTTTGCCAAACAAGAACCCCGGAAGCTCACCAATCCTCAGCGTATACAGCATCTATTGCTTCAGTAATAACTACAATCATTTTTCTTTGCCTATAGATAGGTAGATAAATATATGTCATTCAGCACAATTACTATCCCTTCTTAGTCTCAAACTCCTGCAGCACTTGCAGTTTTGTGTCTATTTGCCCAGTTCTTCTATCCGTTCCGTCGTGCTCCGAGTGGAAACATTCATTTGGTTGAAGTTTTATACTAATTAGAGCATCTGGAGGATTAATGGAGTACTGAGGCTATGTCCACATTCTGATGACACATACTGAATGAACATATAAAGCAAGTACACGCGTTCACTGGCATCATGACACAATATTTAGGATGGATTTACCCAGAGCATGGATTAGATAGGCTGATAGTAGAGTGACAGACAGGACGTAGATAGATAGATAGATAGATAGATAGATAGATAGATAGATAGACCTGAGATTGATGGGCTAGATAAGTAAGAGATTGGACAGATATTAGATGGAGAGATAAATAGTTACGAGATTGGACAGATAGGTAGACAGACAGATAGATATTGATTGGATAGCTATAAAGACATATAGATATGAGATTGAATAGATAAATATATATGAGATTGAATTGATAGTTCTGAGATTGTATAGATAGATAGATAGATAGACCTGATTGATTAGCTGGGTAGGTAAGAGATTGGACAGATCGATATAAGGTAGATAGATAGATATGAGATAGATAAATAGATAGATATTAGATAGATATGAGATAGATAAATAGATAGATATGAGGGAGAGAGATAGATAGATAGATAGATAGATAGGAGATTGGACAGATAGGTAGATAGATATTGATTGGATAGTTATAAAGACATATAGATATGAGATTGAATAGGTAAATATATAGGACATTGGATTGATAGTTCTGAGATTGGATGGATGGATAGATATTAGATAGATTGATAGCTAGATAGATATGAGATAGATAGATAGATAGATAGATAGATAGATAGATAGATAGATAGATAGATAGACCTGATTTATTAGCTGTGTTGGTAAGAGTTTGGACAGATCGATATAAGGTAGATAGATATGAGATAGATAAATAGATAGATATTAGATAGATATGAGATAGATAAATAGATAGATATGAGGGAGATAGATAGATAGATAGATAGATAGATAGATAGATAGATAGATAGAACAGAGATTGATTAGCTGGGTAGGTAAGAGATTGGACAGATAGATATAAGGTAGATAGAGATAGATTAAATAGATAGATAGATAGATAGATAGATAGATAGATAGATAGGAGATTGGACAGATAGGTAGATAGATATTGATTGGATAGTTATAAAGACATATAGATATGAGATTGAATAGGTAAATATATAGGACATTGGATTGATAGTTCTGAGATTGGATGGATGGATAGATATTAGATAGATTGATAGCTAGATAGATATGAGATAGATAGATAGATAGATAGATAGATAGACAGACAGACCTGATTGATTAGCTGGGTAGGTAAGAGATTGGACAGATCGATATAAGGTAGATAGATATGAGATAGATAAATAGATAGATATTAGATAGATATGAGATAGATAAATAGATAGATATGAGGGAGATAGATAGATAGATAGAACAGAGATTGATTAGCTGGGTAGGTAAGAGATTGGACAGATAGATATAAGGTAGATAGATAGATATGAGATAGATAAATAGATAGATATGAGGGAGATAGATAGATAGATAGATAGATAGATAGATAGGAGATTGGACAGATAGGTAGATAGATATTGATTGGATAGTTATAAAGACATATAGATATGAGATTGAATAGGTAAATATATAGGACATTGGATTGATAGTTCTGAGATTGGATGGATGGATAGATATTAGATAGATAGATAGATAGATAGATAGATATGAGATAGATAGATAGATCTGAGATTGATTAGCTGGGTAGGTAAGAGATTGGACAGATAGATATAAGGTAGATAGACCAGTTAGATAGATATGAGATTGATAGACCTGAGATTGATTAGCTGGTGGGTATAAATCGGATTGATCTGATATAGTAGCTATGTGTGGTATAGATTGATGGATGTTCACCAATCATAGGATTCTATAGCATCAGTTTGCTCCTCTTCAGGAGGGCTGGCAGTTCCTCGCTGCTCCCCTCTTTCCTGGCACCTTCCTTCGTCTGTCCCCCTTCTTTATCTGTTTAGCTACGAGGAAGCTGCCAATGAAGTTTATTGCTGTATGAACAGTAACGACGTGATCTATTTGTTCCACATGTCGCCCTGCCATCTCGGCTGACAGTACGAGCGCTGTGACGGCTGTGAAGTGGGGCAGCTCATTGCTCAGCCTGCGGAGAGCTAATCACAGGCTGCCTGAGCGCACGCTGCTCTCCAACATATCAAACACCCAGAAGAAAGCCAGAACTGCCCCGATCACTTCTTCCAGCTCTTATATAGAGAGAGGAGGAGAGGAGACACATCTGCCCACACAGCTCTCACAGACTCCGCTCTGCTATCGAGCACAAACCCTCCTAGATCAGAGAGAAGAAGCCTCCAGAGCCGAGCTCTGCTCCTCCAAGACCTGACACAAGAGGAGAACTCAGACCTCCAAGACCTAGCACAAGAAGAGAACTCTGACCTCCAAGACCTGACACAAGAAGTGTTGACCTCAGACCTCCAAGACCTAACACAAGAAGAGACAACCTCTGGCCTCCAAGACCTAACACAAGAAGAGACGACCTCTGGCCTCCAAGACCTAACACAAGAAGAGAAGACCTCTGACCTCCAGGACCTGAAAAAAGGAGAGCCGACCTCTGACTTCCAAGACCTAACACAAGAAGAGCCAACCTCTGACCTCCAGGACCTGACACAAGAAGAGAACTCTAACCTCCAAGACCTGACGCAAGAAGGGAACTCTGACCTCCAAGATCTGACCCAAAAAGAGGCGACTTCTGCTGCTCCAAGACCTGACACAAGTAGAGCCTCCACACAGGCAGCTCATGAACAGGGTCAACAAGGTCCTGCGGAGTGTCAGGAGGCCCTCCCGGAGGAAGAGAAGGGAAAATATTAGAGCAGGAGAGGATGAGGAAGATGAGGGAGACCAGGAGAGTGTGGAGGACACTTGTGATGATGGCTTGTGTAGCCTAAGCCTCTGCGTGAGTGGTAAGTAAGACAGCCCTAACACTAAGGTCAGTGCAGCAAGCTACAGCTTATAATCGTACTGGAGCATTATAAGGGGAGTCAGTCACACATATGATGTCTCTGGAGGGTCTCAACACTGGAGACGTGTCATATAAAGTAGTGATCATATGGGCAGAGAGCTTTCTGAACCTCCTGTCCATCATCACACTACAAGTGACTGAAGTGACTGACAACAGGGAACACTGGCTTGCACTCCAGGCCACTGCATGCATAGACTTGGTAGCCTGCTGCTGTAGAGACCCTTTAAAGACCTCATTACTGCAATAGTACCATAGAGTACTTATTGCCTTATCATAGACATGCCTGTGTATAGATGTATTATTATATATCATGAGAAGCTTGTTGTCTGTATACGGTTATTGATCATGTTTTAGTTGCTGCACATTTCCTTTTGTTTTATATTATTGATGCAATGACATAGTGATTGAGTTTTGGATTCTATTCATTCCTTTTTGATTAGATACACATGAAGGTATCGCAGGTATTTGGCTTAGTTCCTGGTTAGTTCCATAGTTTCATGTGCCCTCTGTAGTTTTACAGGACCTACACCATAGTATTAGAGGTTTTCAGGGTGTATTGTGTGTGTGTGTCTTGTATAGTATGTGTATGGAACGTACGTATTAATTGTGTGTATATCATCTGCATATGTATAGTATGTGTATGTAATGTGTTTATGTATCGTGTGTTTGATATGTGTACTTAATGCATGTATGGGCTGTGTGTATGTAATATGTGTGTATGTATGGTGTGTGCATATAAAGTATGTATGAATCATTTGTTTATTTTGTTTATATACTGTATGTAACATGTGCCTGTGTATGTATAGTATGTGCTTATAATGGATGTATGTAATGTGTACCTATGTATAGTATGTATATATAACATATGTATGGATCAGGTGTATTTTATGTGGCAGTATGTATGATGTGCCTGTGTATGCATCATTTGTGTATGTATAGTATGTGTATATAATTTGTATACTGCATTCGACTTGTGTGTGTGTATCATGTGTGCACTTAAAATGTGCTCATGTATAGTATGTGCATATAAAGCATGTACGGATTGTGTGTATCCTCTGTGTATGTATATTGTACCTGTGTATCAGGTGTACATATCTTGTGCATGTGTATAGTATGTGCATATAATGTATCTATGGATTGTGTGTATCCTCTGTTTATGTATATTGTGCCTGTGTATCAGGTGTACGTACAATGTGCATTTGTATGTGTATATAATGTATGTATGGATTGTGTGTATCATGTGCAAATGTATATTATGTGTATACAGTGTATATATGGATAGTGTGTATGAGTCATATGTCGGTATTAGGTGTTTATATCATGTGCGTATGTATGGTATGCGTTTATAATGTATATATGTATTATAATGTATTTATAGACTGTGTGTATGTATCATGTGCATGTGTTTAGTATGTGTATATTATATATTTATGAATCTTGTGTGTATGTGCATCCTGTGCATCCAGTGTTTGTATGTACCGTGTGTGTACATAATGTATTGTTGGTGTATTTGTATCATGAGTGTGTATGCACCATGTGCTTAGGTATAGTATACATATATACAATGTATAGGTTTGTGTGTGTATCATGAGTGTGTATGTAGCCAATGTGTATGTATAAAATGTGTATATAATATGGATCGTGTGTGTGTATCATGTATGTGTATGTATCATGTGCCTGTTTATAATTTATGTATGGATTATGAGTATCATGTGTTTAAGTAACTTATGTATAGATGTAGGTAATACTTGACATTTAACATGTTACATTCCATTTATTTCAAGTGTATGTATAGTTTAATTTATGCATGGATCATGTGGCTGTATATCCAGTGTATGTATTATATGCAAATGTATAATGTATCTGTACACCATTTATATTATGTGTGTATACACCATGTGTCTATATATTGGTTGTATGTCATGTGCGTATGTATAAAATATATGTATGAATTGTGTGTGTGCATATGTATCATGTGTCTGTATTTCAGGTGCATGTATCATGTTCATATGTATAATGTATATATGGATCATGTATATTATGTGTGTATGCATCATGTGCCTATATATTAGGTGTATGTATCATGTGTATATGTTTAGTATTTGTATGTAATGAATCTATGTATCATTTGCATGTGTCATGTATGTATATTTATGATGTGCCTGTGTATCAGGTGAATGTACCATGTGTGTACCCTGTTTCCCTGAAAATAAGACAGTGTCTCATATTCATTTTTGCTCCTAAAGACTAGCGAACATTTATTTTTAGGGGATGTTTTATTTTTCTATGAACAATAATTCACATTTATTGTTGAACAAAACATCAGCATGCATTAATATACTGTAGTGATTTCATCACAAACATCAGCATAAGCAGCCAAACTCTGAATTACATGAAAAAAAATTCACTATGTCTTATTTTCGGGGGTGTCTTATTTTCGGGGAAACAGGGTATGAATAGTATGTGTATATAATCTATGTATGGATTGTTTGTGTGTGTCATGTATGTGTATGTATCATGTGTCTGTGTATCATGTGCAGGTATCAGGTGTGTATGGATTGTACGTGTATTTATCATGTGCCTGTTTATCAGGTGTATGTATCATGTACATATATATAGCATATGTATATGATGTATACATTGATCATTGGTATGTGATGCGTGTATTTATTATGTGCCTGTGTATCAGGTGTATTTATCATGTATGCATAGTATATGCATATAATGTATGTACGGATTGTTTGCATGTGTCATGTATGGGTATTTATCACGTGCCTCTGTATCAGATATATGTATTATGTGCCTATCTAAAGTGTATGTTTATAATGTATATTTGGATTGTGGGTGTGTATCATGTGTTTGTGTCTCATATCTACAGATATAGGAACTCAAAGAAAAATATAGTTCCCGGCGCTCATCTATTCAAAGTTCCAAATAATCCGAGGGGTTAAGAAAAAAAATGTTTAATAAATAAACAGCTCATAAAAAGGTATTACACCCTTGACAAACATACAAAAATTAAAATCACTAACGACGCGTTTCTCGCCGAAACCGGCGCTACCTCAGGAATTGTGATTACAGAAAATGCCGGGAAAAACAGTCATTTAAAAGAATTCAGCACTGCTCATTGGGCGGCTGAGCCGGCCAATGAGAGTGTGAGCGACGGAACACCCAAGTTAGCCTATGGAGAGAAAACCAACCAATCGCTGTGGATCTAGCAGTTCCAGTCATTTAAACATATGGCGCGATTGGTTTGCAAACGAGTGAGCTCACGTTCTCCTAACCAGTCAGGGAGCGAGCCGCACTCCCCTATGTTCTTACTCCACGAGCAGAGAAGAGAACAACACTAGAATATAAGCGCAAAGTAGCTCCGATAAGTATAACCCACAGCGATGCACTGAAAGAGCGTGCTGATGGGATATATAAACAAAGAGCGCCCGGGTAGGCGCATCTCTGGATGTCTTATCAATGGAAATCCACAGCCCAACCGTGATTGGCTAGACTTACGAGGGCTCGTCCTTTAGGACCAATATGAATACGAGCCACTCATAACATTAGGAAGAGTAGCTCGATAAATAGCTGGTTACAAGGAGGAGAAGACTCGACTCCCTCAACCAGTGAAGGAGGGGCACCACTCCATAGGATTGCCCGTGATGTTTAAATTCATTTCACGTCTATGGTGATAACATACTAAAAAAATATATATACATTGGTTGATTCTCATTGAGAAACAGAGAGTTGAAATTGTATCGCCCTGTAGATCTATGGGAAGCTAAATGTACTCATATACTAGCTCAGTTCATGGTTGATCCAGGGCATAATAAACATAGTATTGCCAACAATCAAAAAGTACGGGCATTTACCAAAGCATAATAGCCCAATGGGCAATTGCATTATAGCACGGTGGTCAAACTGGCCAACCGTGCTGATGTTCCTAAACATGAGTATTCAATCTGAGAGCACTCCTATCAGCGCATCTCTATAGTTTTTCTCAATGAACGTCTGCACTATAGACGGGATTGGTCTATAGTGCAGACGTTCATTGAGAAAAACTATAGAGATGCGCTGATAGGAGTGCTCTCAGATTGAATACTCATGTTTAGTGTAACGGTTGCGCCGCGGTCCGGTCCACGGACCACGGTCGCACCCGTGTCCCCCGCGGCAGGTCCCCGGCGGGGACGGGTGCCGCCGGGGTCCCACTGTCGCCCGTGGCTGCAATCCGTCCCGTCTCCTCACCTGACTGCGCTCCCGTTCGGTCCGCGTCCCCTGCGGGGCCGGAATGGCATGCGCGCCCCCTAGCGCGCGCGTTTCGTTCATGTATATTTAAAGGGACAGTGCGCCGTAATTGGCTAATTGCCGGGCGCTGTCTCTTTTTAAGTTTTGGTTCCACGTCACTTCCCCCCTGGATCTTTGTTGCCCCGTGCCTTTGTGAAAGGTTCCGATTGTTCATTTGCCTAGCCGTGTACCAGACCTTGCTCGTTTCTCGACTCCGAACCTCTGCCGCCGCCCCTGACCTTATCGCCTGTCCACGACCACGAACCATTGCCGCCTGCCCTGACCTTCTGCCTGCCCACGACTACGATTCCGGACTACGCTTCTGTACCTCGCTGCACCTGGGGCCGCCACCGCAAGCAAGTCACGTCAGGGGAAAACGACCTGGTAGCCCGCTTTGCGGCGGGCTCTGGTGAAAACGGGGGCTACTTTGATTCCGTTCCCTGGGTGGCTTAATTACCATCGCCTGCGTGGTCCAGCGGATCCACTACCAATCCGTTACAGTAAGATCCAGCCATGGATCCCGCCAAGGTTCCTCTACCAAGCATCATGGATATTACGACGTTTGTTGCCCAGCAAACGCAAAAAAAAATCCACAACAAGGACAGCATTGGGCCAGCTCTCCGCCTTTGATACTTCAGCTCCTCGCATCCCCGCAGCAGTCTCCTTCTCCGTTGTGGCTCCATCTACATCTGCTTCCTTTGGCCACCGTGGGAAACCCAAGCTTCGGTCTCTCTCTACCCACCAGATTAGCCGGGGATCCCAAGCTCTGCCGGGGTTTCATTACACAGTGCTCTATGCACGTGGAGCTGATGGCGGACATTTCCCTCGGAGAGGTCTAAGGTGGCCTTTGTGGTGGCCTATTTTCCCGGGGAAAAGGCCCGGGCTTGGCAACCCCCCCTCTGGGACGGGACGACCCCTGTGACTGCGGGCCTACGATCTTCCTCCGGAATTCCGCACCTTTTTTTGAGGACCGGGCGCGTGCTTCCTCTGCTGAGTCCGCCCTTTTGGGACCTTCGTCAGGGCGAGTCCTCTGGGGCGACTATGCGGTTCAATTCCGTATCCGGGCCTTCGGAGCTGGCGTGGAACGATGCCGCCCTCTGCGCCACCTTCAAAAAGGGTCTGTCCAGCCGGGGGTAAAGGACGCTTGGCAGCAAGAGACCTCCCCGTCCCCCCTTTGAAGAATTAATTCTCCTTGCCACTCGCTCGATATCAGGTTCACTGAAAGGCAGGAGGACCCTTCGCCAAAAAAGAGAGGCTGCTTCTTTCCTCAGGGGCCCGGGAAACGCTTCACCTAGGTGCCGTGGGAGAGGCGGCTCTAGGTGCAGTTTCTTCCTTCCACGTTTGTTGATGCCAGTGAGGTGAAGACTGACGCTGGTTCTTTCGTTCCGGATTTTCTGCCTTCCTGGACTCGGGGTCACCGGGAACTTTATCCATGCCTTTTTGGGGTTATCCCCGGTACCGCGTCCCTGTAGCCCGCCTGGAGAAACCTTTGCTGATTTCGTCGGTTAGTGGGGAGCTCCTCACTGATCCATCCAGTATATAACCGGCCAGTGACTCTCCGGGTGGGGGCCCCTACATAAGGAGAAGGGTCAGGTTCCACGTTCTGTCCCGTGCTTCCTCGGCGATCCTCTTGGGCTTCCCTGGCAGCAACGTCATGCCCCTACGCTGGATTGGAAGACAGGTGAGGTCCTGCGTTGGGGACCAGGGAAAGCCAGAACCTCTGCTTGGAGGTACCACGTCCGTGCCTACCACTTCTCCGCACCCCCTTGCCGAGCTTCGCCAGGGGCCACCGGCGAGTACCCGGACTTTGGGGACGTATTCTCCGAGAAGGAGGGCCCATACGCTGCCACCACATCGGCCTTAACGGACTGCCCCATTGACCTTTTTTCCAGGAACCAGTTTCCCTCCCGGGGAAGGGTTACCCGCTTTCCGTACCGGAAGACTCAGGCCAAAGTCAGCCTAAAATAAGGAAACTTGCGAAAGGGTTTCTCCGTAAGTCCTGCTCCCCGCCCGGGGCCGGGTTTTTCTTCGTACAGAAGAAGGATGGTTCCCGCCGTCCGTGTATAGACTACCGGGGACTCAAAAAAATCACCGTAAAAAAAACGCTTACCCCTCCCGCTGACACAGAACTTTTCGACCGCCTCAAGGGGCTAAAGTGTTTTCCAAGTTGGGACCTGCGAGGTGCCTACAACCTCATCAGAATTCGGGAGGGGGACGAGTGGGAAACGGCGTTTAATACCCGAATGGACATTTGAATATCTCGTAATGCCCTTTGGGCTCTGCAGCGCTCCACAGTGTTTCAAGAATTTGTTAACGTGTCTTCCGGGATCTCCTGTACACCTGCGTTATAGTGTACTTGGATGACATCCTAATTTTCTCCTGATCTTCAGGACGACCGAACCAAGTGCGCCAGGTTCTGCGACGTCTGCGCAGCAATCGGGCTGTAAAGCCAAGCTGGGGAAATGTTCATTCCATCGACCAGCCTACCCTTCCTCGGGTATATCGTTCTCGCCAAGGGCCTGAAGATGGACCCCGCTAAACTCTCTGCCGTGCTGCAATGGCCCTCGTCCTGTCGGGGCTTCGGGCCATCCAGCGCTTCCTGGGCTTCGCGAATTTATTACCGAATTTATTTCCCCACTTCTCCACTTTGGTGGGTCCTATCGTGGGCCCTCACTAGGAAGAACGCGAACCCGAGATGCTGCCCCCCTGAGGCTGAGAAGGCGTTGTTGGTCTGAAAACTGCCTTTCCCCCCGCACCTGTTTTGGTCCGGCCTGATCCCGAGGAAACTGTTTTCCTTGGAGGTGGATGCCTCTTCTGTGGGGGCAGGGCGGTCCTCACACAGAAAGGTCCCCAAAGGGGAAAATTCTCATATGTGGGTTCTTCTCCCAAGACCTTTTCGCGCGGAGCGGAACTATCCATTGGGACCGGGAACTCTTGGCCATCAAGTTAGCCTGGAGGAGTGGGGGACATCTGCTGGAGGGCTAGTCATCCTATCGACATATTTACGGACCATAAGAATTTACTTTATCTTCAGACAGCCCAGCGCTTGAATCCTCGCCAAGCCCGATGGTCTCTCTTTTTCTCACGTTTCGACTTTTGCATACATTTCCGACCTGCTGAGAAAAACGTCAAGGCTGACGCCCTCTCCCGTGCCTCGGACGTGGCCGGGGAAGAACCCGTGTTCACACTCTTTTTTTCTCCCGAACGGTTGGTTCACGTGGCTCCCGCAGATCTCCAGAACGTCCCTACTGGCAAGACTTTCGTGCCGCCGGCACTCAGGAAGAAGGTGTTGGAATGGGGCCATAGCTCTCTCTTGGCTGGTCATTCCGGAGCACGGAGTCCTACGCTTTGATCTCCGGCACTATGGTGGCCGACCTGGCACAGGATGTCAAGGACTTCACGCTGCCTGTATCACATGTGCTCGGAACAAGGTCCCACGCCACAGGCCTGCAGGTCTTTCCCGCATCCACTGGGCCCCTGCCAGAGATCCCCTGGACGCACATAGCCATGGATTTTTATCACTGAAACCTTCCGGCCCTCTGGGGAAATTTGGTCATCTGTGGTTACTGACCGGTTTTTTCGAAGATGTCCCACTTGTACCTCTCCCTGGGCCCGCCGTCGCTCCCCAATTAGCCAAACATTTCTTTCCGTCATGTTTTCCGACTCCATGGGTTACCTTCACACATTGTCTCCGACCGCGGTGTCCAATTTGTTTCCGATTTGGCGTGCACCTATGCTCCCGTCTGCAAGTCAAGCTGGACTTTTCGTCAGCATATACCCTCATCCAATGGGCAGGTGGAGCGGGTTGAACCAGATTCTGGGGAATACCTGCGTCACTTTGTATCTGGACGTCAGGACAACTGGGCCGAGCTGCTCCCTTTTGGGCCGAATTCTCGTACAACCATCGCGTCTCGGAGGCACCCGGGCGTCTCTCCTTCTTTGTATTCTATGGCCGACATCCGCACCCCCCCCCTTCCCCTGCCCACCTATTCGGATTTGCCCGCTGTCAACGACCAAGTTCTGGTTATCAAGGCCACTGGCAGGAGACGCGACATTCCCTACTTCGGGCCTCTGCCCGTATGAAGACTCAGGCGGATAAGAGGAGAAGATCTGCCCCCTCGTAAGTCTAGCCAATCACGGTTGGGCTGTGGATTTCCATTGATAAGACATCCAGAGATGCGCCTACCCGGCGCTCTTTGTTTATATATCCCTCAGCACGCTCTTTCAGTGCATCGCTGGGTTATACTTATCGGAGCTACTTTTGCGCTTATATTCTAGTGGTGTTCTCGTCTCTGCTCGTGGAGTAAGAACATAGGGGAGTGCGGCTCGCTCCCTGACTGGTTAGGAGAACGTGAGCTCACTCGTTTGCAAACCAATCGCGCCATATGTTTAAATGACTGGAACGGGCTAGATCCACAGCGATTGGTTGGTTTTCTCTCCATAGGCTAACTTGGGTTTTCCGTCGCTCACACTCTCATTGGCCGTGTCAGCCGCCCTATGATCAGTGCTGTATTATTTTAAATTACTGCTTTTCCCGGCATTTTCTGTAATCACTATTGCTGAGGTTGTGCCGGTTTCGGCGAGAAACGCGTCGTTAGTGATTTTAATTTTTGTATGTTTGTCAAGTGGGTAATACCTGTTTATGAGCTGTTTATTTATTAAACATTTTTTTCTTAACCCCTCGGATTATTTGGAACTTTGAATAGATGAGCGCCGGGAACTATATTTTTCTTTGAGTTCCTATTGCCTATACCCGCTGCCACTTTTTTTGTGGTTTTGGAGACTAGTTCCACGGCTGCCGCAGACGGACCTGAATTGTGTCCTATACGTGCTTATGAGAGTTGTGCCTCTAGACTAGCCGCACAACCGGACTAGGTGAGTTCATACCTATTAGTGTATTTCACCATATTGTTTCTGACATACTTCACTATAAGGAGCGCCCCTCCGTGGTTTTCTTTTCCTTTCTTCACATATCTACAGATGTAACAAACCCTAGCTTAACATCTTACATGCCATTTATTTCAATATCATGTAGTAAGAGGGCATAGTAACGTTAAATGAGTTTCGAGATTGGTAGATCTGTAATAGGTCTGTGTGTATGTATTTGGTGTATATTTTATGTTCACATTGTGTATGTATGTCGTATATGTATTGAGTGTGTATATGGATGTGCATTAATAAGTTGGTGCATAACCAGTGCTTTTTGGTTTAAAAAAATCAAGTCTGTGTTAAATCATAGGTGATAATAGTGGTTAATAGCCTTTACCAATGTTTGCCATCCATTAAGGTTTGTGTAACCTTTGGGGTCATAAAGAGCACATCAATTATCACAGCATTTGTCACTCTAGGGTATTGGCCTGAGAACTCAGAGTTTGTACCTGTGAGCTTAACTTGGTGCAGTGAAAAACATGGCAAACTTTCTAAGGCTTGGAATAGTCAGAGGTAACTATCAGGAGACCTCCTGATGTTAAACTCCAACATATACCACTGTATAGGTGTAAGGTGGGATACATTGGCATGGTCCTGCTGACAGCCACCCGACACAAAATGTGGGTCAGACCATTGGCAATATCATTGCTTCAGAGGAGGAGACTGATTGGCTTCCTTTTGGGAAGCTCCAAGTGTCTGTATATGGACAGTTAACATTTATAGATGGTTGCATTGTCGGAGCTTTCCAAGGGAAAGGCAGTCACTCCTCCCCTTCTCCTTTTGAGCATTGACACTGCCAACAGCAACCCAGCAAACATTTTAAGGCAAAGGTGAGCAGTGAGAGACTCCCCATGGTTGGAACAAAAGCTTCCAGCAAACAGATAAGAGAGAGGAGGGAGAGAGATGGTTGGTAACCAAGAGAAACTTGTGTGCTCTCAGAAGAGGTAAAGGGCGGCATGTATGAAATTTGGTGTTTCATACGCATAATAATAGCATAGAATGCGCCCACCCTCTACAGCGGATCATAAATCAGGCGCATTCTAGCACTCGGGCGACATTTCTGGCTCAGGAATACCACTTTGAAAGTGGTTTACCTGTTCCAGCAGTAATGCGCCTAAAAATGCTGTAGCAGAGCTATAAATATGTAGCTTCGCTACGGTTCTAGTGTGCTCCGCCTCCTGCACGCCCCCCAAATCAGGTGCATTATAAAGTGCCGCGGGCGCTATGTAATGCGCCTGATAATAGGGTGCAGCCCATTTATAAACGGGTCTGCGCCTGATATCGGACTGAAAAGATGACAGATATCTGGCACAGCCCCGTTCATACATGCCATCCAAAATGTCTTTTATCTCCTCAACAAAGCCACATAAAAACAGCAATGTATTTGATAATAGTCATCATTTATCTTTCCCTACATGCTAACCATTGTAGTGAGAAAAGCCCTTTAAACACATATTCCTCTGCAGAATGTGTGCAGATCAACAGCAGTGACTGAATTTCAGCTCTGCTAGCTCCTATTTTTAGCTAATCCAGTGACAGTGATATGATGGTTGGGTTGTAAAAAACAACAACAATATTGTTGAAGTAGGATGTGTGGCCATAAATGTGAGCTACCTGTATTTGTCATGAGAGAAAGTAAAAGAGAAAAACATAAATTCTGCCAATATACACTGCTGAGTGATGCTGTTATCTTTGGTGTAAATAGAAAGCTATGTGCTCTGCAGACCTGACAGGATGGCACAAGGTTGCTCCCTGGTCAGGAACTGTAAGGGATAAAGTTTTTCTCAGTAGAAAAAGAAAATCAGTGACTGAGAAGTAAGCTCTGTCCTGTTGCTAAGACACAGTAGGAAGTCACCAGCCTGACCTCTGCTAGAGGTGGCTGTTAAATAGAGAAGCTTGTGTACACAAGCAGGAAATAAGAACTACTTTAAAATGAAGCAAATTGGAACAGCAATGTATTTGGTAATAGTCTTTATTTACCTTCGCTTACATGATTAAAGCCATCAATCTGGTGAGAAAACCCCTTTATTGTCTTCTTACCTTTGGATTAACTTTTTGGGCCACATGTTTGAAAACTGTCTAGGTCTAAAACTCACTTTTTTTGCCCATAGAAACCAATCAGAGCACCCCTTTCATTTTTCCAGAGCACTATATGAAATGAAAAGGGTGCTCTGATTGGTTGCTCTGGGCAAAAAAGTGAGTTTTAGACCTAGACAGTTTTCATACATGTGACTCTTTGTACCGATTGTACCGCTCTGTATATAAAATGAACAATAATATGGGGGTAATGAAAAAAAAAATATTAGTTCAATAAATTCATTTTTTTTCTTTATTTTCGTTAGCTAATGATCAATAGTATGGGTGTAACGAAAATAAAGAAATAAAAATGAGTTTATTGAATTCATATTTTTTTTTTTCGTTACCCCCCATATTATTGTTCATTTTATATACAGATCGGTACAACTATGGGAGTATTATCATTTGATTTCGGGCATGTACAGTTTTATTATAGATTGCATTTGAAAACCCATAAGAGCGTCGCTCGCTCTCCCATTGGTCCAAATAACCGCGCCTCTTTTAAATTAGCCAATCACAAACAGAGCTCGCTTTGCATTTCTTTTCCCCATAGAACTCTATGAGAAGGTAGCTCAGCCGCTGATTGGCTAAGCAGGACGAGCCCCTCTTCCCCCCAACCAATCACAGTACTAGAATATTTCCCATAGACAGTAATAACTTTTAGGGCACCCTTCTATCGCGCCCTTCTTTCTCCATTCGAAATAGACGCACTACATATGATTGGTGGATTCATATCTGCCGCCTGGGCTCAACCAATCAGCTCTTTTCTGCCTTTTCACTGTATTTTGACCTGTCTCGCCTTTGAATTTGATTGGTCCATACTTCTCCATAGCTTATAATGAGTCACTGTCGCTCCTATTCTGATTGGCTGGTTTCTGCCAACCAATGAGAAGAGCTTACAGAATTTGAATTACTGTATTTCCCGACAATTCTCTTTATCCCAATTCCTGATGTAGGCCGGAGACGGGGGAAAAACGTTGGGGTTTTGGGATTTTCTTATTTTTTTTTTAAAGGTTTCTGCTCTTTTTAGGGGTTTTTAAATTTTTTTCAATAAAAAAAAATGATTTTTTTTAATTCCTCCCATGATTGAGCACAACGCTGAAGCCGAATTTCATTGCCCCGATCGGCCCAAGCCCCCCCAATAGGCCCAAAATAGCTCGTGCCCCTGATTGGGCCCAGATAGGAAAACCCCCCTTGCCCCAAACCAAAAAACTCTTTTTTGCATTTTTTTCTTGTTTTTTTTGAAATGTCCCCCCCCTTTGGGGTTTTTTTTTGGTAAAAACCCCTTGGTTTTAAAGGGCCTGGTTTCTCCCTTTTATTTGGGTGGTTTCGGGCGAAAAAATGGATTTACTGAATTTTAATTACTGTATTTCCCGGAAATTTTTTAAAATCCCAAAAATTGGTTTTTGGCCCCCTTCTTTTTTTTGGGTGATTTTTTTTTATTATTTTTTTGTAGGTTTTTAGCCCTTTTTTTTAAAAAATTTTTTAACCTAAAAAAGCGAAATTTTTTTTTTTCATCTCCCTGCTGCCCCGACCCTCTTTTAATGATTTTTTTTACTGTTTTCCACCTGTCTCGAAAAGAAATACATGTTCGGCCCCAGTGTCCTTTTGCGCCTAAATCCCCCCCATTTCGCCTTTACACACTGGCGAGGCCCGGCCCGGGCTATAAATGGCTGTAAGAGCGCCCCCTCCCCGAAAAAAAATGATTTCAAATTTCCCTAGAAAACGGCGCTTCCAAACCGGGGAGCTTTATACATGTCCCCCCTTTGTTCTTCCCATTTTCCTTTTTCTTTGGGTTTTTTTGGGTACGTCCACATAACAAAAGTCAAAATACGTGTCGGATACTGAATCCTAAAACCATATCGTTCGAGAAGTATTTTGACATTCATCTTGTGAACAAACCGTTACAAATCAAAGCAATACATGGAAATGGGAAGACACAAAAAGTTAATTCAAAGGAAAAAGGTTGGTGGGAAACTCGGATTTTTTAATTTAGGGGCTATGGGAAGGTTTTACATTAAATTTTTAAAATTTTTTTTAAAAACCCAAACTGGTTTTTACTCCGAAATTGCTTGTTAAAGTGGATGAGCCTTATTCATTTGAAAATTTTTTTTGGGGGATGAATAATTCCAAAAAAATTGGTGAAAAACTCATCTTCACCAAGAGCCACCTTATCATCACTGTTGTCCTGAAAAGGCTAAATTTCAGGGGTTTTGGGGGGATAGTTAGGGGTATGTTTACTCGGGTTATTTTGGGTCATTCCGACGGGATATTTTGCGTACTGGGCCTAAGGTTTTGTTCCACGGCCTTTAAAAAAAGGGGCTTTATTCGGCCCCTATTTCGCGCTTTTTCGCGGGTAAATACGGGCAAGATCCCTCCCAGTCATTAAGGGAAAACCCCAGTTCTCATAAGAAAATTTTGGATTTTAAACTCCCCCTCCCCCCTCCCCACAATTTCCCCGGGGGGGGAAAATGGGCATGTCAATTTTTCACCGTATTGCGCCTTTAATAATTTAATGTCGTGGGGCCGACGGGCCGGGGCCCCCCCTGCCCCGCCCCCCTCCCGGGGCCACTCGTTTTGCGGGGAAAATACGTCCCCCAATTACACCATAACCCGGGGCGTGAACCCTGCCTAAAACGAGCGAAATGCGCCCCAATCATTACCCTTATCCAAGGGTTCCTAGAGAACTATGGTTACACCCCCTTATCCCCTCGTACAATATATCGTTTATACACACAGGGGTTTAAATGACAATTTTTAATGATAAGACAGTTTATGGGGGCCCGTGGGGCCCCCCCCCCCCCCCCCGTGCGAGAGTGCGATCAAATGCGACTCCCCAACACCCCGGGATAATTGCGTGGGTACTGTAAAACCCCCGCAACTAACCGTGTGAAAATACCTTAGGGGGACGGGGAAAGGGGTGTCGAGCTGTGCCAAAACCTGTGGGGTTTTTGAACAAGCGATTTTGGGGTTCCCAAAGGAGCCCAAAAGCCAAGATACCCCCATGCTCCCTGTGCTGGCCCCTTCCCCTCTTTCCCAAACGTGGCTTTCATCTATAGGGGAAGTTAAGGGGTTCGGGGCCCTTTCTGGTCTGGACCTTTCCATCCCCCCACTGTGGGCCCAAACTCTCTGGGGCCCCATAAAAAGATGCAGCCCCTAAATTTGGCCCCGGCCCCCTTAGTTTTATAAGGGGACTTAAAAGTAGAAAAGAAAAGGGGGTTGTAACCCCTAATAACAATGCCAATTTTTTTTTCCTTTCCGGGGCTGTTGTAAACTTTGGGGACAAACACTAAAATTTTTGGCCCCAAGTTGGTAATTTTTAATTTTTCTTTTCCCGTTGAGAATTTTTTACAAAAGGTTTTTAAAAGAATGAAAAAAAATGATTTTTTCTGCTTTCTTCAATTTCTTTTGTTTACCCAAACCCAAAAAGGAACGTTTTGAAATTGGGATCCGGGTCAGTTTACGGGGGGAAAAACCCCTAACGAATTTCACAACTGGGGAAAATCCCCCTACTTCCAGCGCTTTCCCCGTCCCGATCCCCCTCTTTCATAAGATGGGCATGATGGTTTGGTTTTATGATGTCCCCTGTTACTAAAAAAAAACTTGCTAAGGGCCCGGAAATCCCCCACGCACAATTTTACAGTACAGTACCGTGGGATTTTTTGCTTCGTCTCCGTTAGTATTATTAATAAATTACATCTACAATTTTTCAAACCATTCCAACATTTGGCTTTCTGGTTTCATCAAAAATTTGGGGTAAAGGAGTATGGAAATCGCTCCATTGCGGCGGGTGCCAGTGTTTTTTAATTTGCTACACCATGCTGAAAAAAACAAAGGGAAAGGAGCCGGCTCCTGCATGGGTTTTAAAAAAAATGGATCCACGGGGGAACACGGCATCTAAAAGAATGAGGGGTGGTTTCTGCCCATTATTATTATTATTTTTTTTGAGCCCATTATTTCCCGGCGCTGGAAAATTCAAGGGGGTTAAAAAAAAAAACAAAACATAAAAAAAACAAAAAAGTTCAAATGTGACAGGGGGGCACAATCAATGGCACAGATTGGGGAAAACCCCGCCCGCGAAGGCTTTCAATCAAAAAAAAAAAAGAGAAAGGAAGGTCAACATTTTGGGGGGTTTAGGGACAGCAGGGTTCTATAGTTTTTTTACTTCCCGAAAAGAGGGGTTTTAGGTAATTTTGAAAAGGGTTTTAATAAAGATCTGATGTTTGGGGCGTGAGTTCCGAGGGGGGGAACCAAAAGTCTTGGAACGGGTTTTGTGGGACTGTTTAAGGGGGGGGCGAGAAGAAGGTCCGGGGGGAGGAGGGAAAATTGCGTGGGGGGGAATAACGGAGATTAAGGCAGAGATGTAAGGAGGGGAAATGGGTTTTGGAGAGCTTTGTTATATTTAGTTTTAATTTAAATAATTCGCTGGGGAAAGGGGACCCGGAAGGGAAATTGGGAAAAAAAAAGGGCGGAAAGGCACCTTCCCCCAAAAAAGATTTTGGAGGGGGGCCCCATCGGTCACCATGGGATTTAGAAGCCTAATAAACCCTTTGCCTCCATTTTGACATTCCTTGGGTTATCGATATATGCAGAAGGGTGTACAAGCAAACGCTTCCCTATTTGGTCAAATACCAAAAAAGTTTTCATTTTAAAGTAAAAAAAAAAATTTTAAAAGGTTTAATAAAATAATTTAAAAATTTAAAACCCCTTTTGCCATTTAACAAATAAAATTTTTTAAATTTGGGGACAAATTGGTATCACACCACTCCGGAGTTGGGGCCCCAGGGGACCCCGGGGGGTCCCCCTTGGGCCCCCCCCAGCCTTTTTGGGGCCCCGGAAGGGGTGGGCCCTCCTCCCCGGGGCCCGTCAACGCCAAACCCGGGCCCTGAAACGCCCCGGGACCTGGCCCAAAAGGGCCAGAGCCCGGGCCCCGGGGGGGTTGGGGCCAAAAATTTCCCCGACTCCCCGGGGTCCGGATTACGGGGGCACAGGCCACCCGCCCGTGCTCCCCCTGATAACCCCCCCGGTAACCCCATTAGGCCTTTAGCCTGCCGGGCCCCCGGCCCCAAATGCTACGTAGGCGGCGCTTGGACGGGGGGTTTCCCTTTACCCCGCCGCCCTTTTTGCAGGGGGGCAGTTTCGGACCGGCGCCGGGGGCAGGAGCACCCACCAGGTAAGTGGCTTTGGGTGTTGTTTTTTTTTTTGTTTTTTTTAACTGGCTTTCAAGGGGGGCCCTGGGGTACAAAAGGGGGGGCCTGTTTTAAGGGGGGCCCTGGCTTCAGAGGGGGGTCCCCGACTAAAGGGGGGGCCCGACTACAGAGGGGGGTTTTCCCCGACTACAAGGGGGGCCCCGGCACAAGGGGGGGTCTGACTACAGGGGGGCCCCGGCTACAAGGGGGGCCTCCCGAAATAAAAGGGGGCCCCGGCTAAAAAGGGGGGGCCCCCCAATTTTAAAGGGGGCCCTGGGTAAACCCAGGGGGCCCCCGGTACCTACAGGGGGGGGCCCGACTACAAGGGGGGCCCGGGGTACCTTTAAAAG
The DNA here is from genome assembly GCA_025379985.1 of Phyllomedusa bahiana. NCBI lineage: Eukaryota > Metazoa > Chordata > Amphibia > Anura > Hylidae > Phyllomedusa > Phyllomedusa bahiana. Next base: position 190,982 of record JAODAL010000021.1, read on the forward strand.
GGGTTTCCCCGGTACAAAGGGGGGCCCGGGGTACAAAAGGGGGGTTTTCCCCGGGGACAAGGGGGGGCCCCGGGTACAAAAGGGGCCCCTGGTGGGAAAAGGGGCCCCTTTCCCGCAAAAAGGGGCCCCGATACAAGGGGGCCCCCGGTACCTTTGGGGTTTCCCCGGCTACCAAAAGGGGGGCCCCGGCTACCTACCCGGGGGGGGCCCCCGACTTTCAAGGGGGGGTTGGGTACCTAAAAGGGGGCCCGGGGAAAAAGGGGGGGGCCCGGGCTAAAAGGGGGGGGGGCCCCGGCTACAAGGGGGGGCCCGACTACAAAAGGGGGCCCGATAAAAAAGGGGCCCTGCTACAAGGGGGCCCCCGCCACAAGGGGCCCCTGACTACAAGCGGGCCCCCTGGGTACCAAAAGGGGGGGCCCCGGCTACCTAAAGGGTGCCCTGGCCTAAAAAGGGGGGGCCCCTTTAATACATGGGGGGCCCATTTGGCCTACCTAAAGGGGGGGCCCCGGCTACCCAAAGGGGGGCCCATGGCTACCTTTAAAGGGGGGGCCCCGGCTAACAAAAAGGGGGCCCCCGGTACAAGGGGGGCCCCCGACTACAAGGGGGGGCCCCGGCTACCTAAAAAGGGGGCCCCGGGGGACAAGGGGGGGGCCCCGGGTCATAAAGGGGGGGCCCCTGGCTACCTTAAAAAGGGGGGGCCCCGGCTAAATTTTAAAGGGGTTTCCCTGGCAAAAAGGGGGCCCCGACTAAAGGGGGGGGCCCCGGGTACCTAAAAGGGGGGCCCTGGCTACACGGGGGGCCCGGCCCACAAGGGGGGGGGGGGGCCCGGCTACAAGGGGGGGCCCCCGGCTACAGGGGGGGGCCCCGGGGGACTAGGGGGGGCCCGGCTACAAAGAGGGCCCTGGGTTTTAAAAAAGGGGCCTTTTATTACAAAAGGGCCCTTTAAAAACAAAAGGGGGCCCCGGCTACCTAAAAAGGGGGGCCCAAATACAAAAGGGGGCCCTGGCTACCACAAGGGGCCCCCGGGTACCTAAAAGGGGGGCCCGACTAAAGGGGGGCCCTGGTACCTAAAGGGGGGGCCCCGGGGTACAAGGGGGCCCCTAACTATCGTTTTACAACCTAAAAAGGGGACCCCCTAAATGCCCCGCAAAATACCTAAAAGGCCCTTAAATGCCCGTATTCTCTTCCCCTGGGGAAGCCCTAAAAATGCCTTTTACTTCCTTAAAGGGGGGCCTTTTCCCTTTTTAACTTTGCTTTTGCCCCGCCTTAATATAAAGGGGACCCCCAACTTTCCTTTCACTTACCTAACTGGGAGAAAACCCCCTACCCACAGATTGGGGGCCTTTCCTTTTTTGGGCCCACCTAACCCAGGGGGTTGTTACCTACCTGGGAATATAATGGGGAGGGCAGCATTTTCCCTTTGTTGTAAGGGATAATTTCAGGGGTTAGTCCTTTCCCCCCCCTCCAAACCCCTTAATAAATTTGGGCCCCTAAGTTATGGCTTGTACCCCCTCTCCCACCCCGGGAAGTTTGTACAAGGTGGGGAAAAGAAAAGGGGGTGCTGGAAAAATTTTTAAAGGGTTTAAATATTTGTGTGAATTTCTGCAGGGATACTTTGTCCCCGGGGAAAAAAACATATGGCGGTGTGGGGAAAGTTTCAGGGAAAAAAAGGGGTAAGAACGGGTCATAAGGGGAAGGAACCCACTCATCAATTAAAAACGTCTCCGGTGAGGTTCCCCGAATTTTAGGGGGTTTTTTTACTTCAAAAATTGGATCAGTGCTATATTCACTTTTAATGTGATGGACCTGAGCTGGTGTTTGACCTCTTGTGGTCTCTATATGGCAGTGTTTTTGGGGTTATACCTGAGCTGGTGTTGGGCCTCCCCCTGGTTTCTATAAGGCGGTGTTGTAAAGGGTTTTACCTGGGGCTGTGTTACCTCTATGTGGTTTTCTAAACTTTGGGGTTGTAGGTTATACCTTTAAACTGGTGTCTGACCCCTTTTTTATCCCCTATTTGGCTGTTGTAGGTTTTACCCGGCTGGTCTGACCCCCCTATTTTCTTAAGGGAGTGGGTTTTATTTTTTACCTGAGCTGGGTCTGACCTTTTATTGGGCCCCTTTTATGGCGGGGGTTGAAGGTTAAAACCCGACTTTGTCGACCTCTATTTAGTCTCTATATGGCGGTTTTTGGTTAAGGGTTAAAACCTGAGCTTTGGTGTTTGACCTTTAAGTGGGGGCTCTATAAAGGGCAGGTTTTAGTTATATCCTGACTTTGGGGTTTTGACCTCCAAAGTGGGCTCTAAAGGGGGTGGTTTTATACCCGAGCTGGTTCTGATCTTTTTTTTGGGTCCCTATGGTGTTTTTAGGGTTTTTCATTAGCTGGTGTCTGGGCCCCTATGTGGGCTCTATATGGCGGTGTTGAAGGGTTTTTTCGGGTCCAGATAATGCCAAACGTACATGTGTCCCCGATTGGGCCCTGTGAAGGGGTTACACTTTTAAATTTTTCCCGGGTGTTTAAATTTTTGAAGGTGGTGAGGGGCACCAAGGGGAAAAGTGGAGGGGATATTGTATTGGGGGGAGGGGGAAATATTATTTGGGGGGGAGGGGGGTATTGATTTGGGTGGGGGGGGAAAATTGTATGTGGGGGGAGGGGAAAATTGTATTTGGGGCGAAGGGGGATATTGTCTGGGGTGGGGGGGGAAATTGTATGCGAGTGGGGGGGTATTGATTGGGGGGAGGGGGGTATTGGGAAAGCGGGGGGAGGGGGGTATTGGGATCGAGTGGGGGGGGGGATATTTATGTGGGGTGGGGGGGGATATTTATGGGGTGGAGGGGATATTTTTTAAGGTGGGTGGGGGGGGAAATTGTATGTGGGACTAAATTTGGGGGGGGATTGTTTATGTGGGGGGAGGGGGATATTGTTTGTGGGTGGAGGGGGGGTATGGATTTGGGGGTACTTTTCCCTGTGTCCCCATGATTTTGTTTGACTTTACATATGTTTGAAAATTCCCAAAATGTGACTCGCTTTTATTGTATCCAAATTTCATTTGGTGCACACGTATTAAAGTTAAAATGGGGCCCCTTTTATGTCCGAGGGCGGTTTAAAATTTTTTATTTTACAGTTAGGGTTTGGGGCCCCCCAAAAATCAAGTCCCCTGGGGGGCCCCGACCCCAAACCGACAAGGATCACGACGTTATTTCCAAGTCCGATCTATTAAAAAATAACATTTATTTATCTCCCACGTGAACAAAGTAGAAAAAAAAAATTTTTAAACCCAAAATTTCGGGTTTTTTAGTCATTTCACCCCCTAAAAATTTGGGAAAACAAAGCGACAAAAAGCCCCATGTAAACCCAAAAAAGTAACCCCTAAAAAGTACAATTTTGCCCGCAAAAAATGCCCCAAAAAACCCCCCCCTAGGTCCAAAAGGTGGAAAATACACAAATGGTGCGGGAGTGGGAAAGTGAGGATAAAAAGGGGAAACCAACAAAAACCCCAGAAAATTTGGTATCCCCCAGAAAACGAAACAACCCGCAGATTACATTTTATACATCATTTATTTCCCCAAGAGTGGGCCCTAAAAAAAAAACAGCCCCAAACCCTTTTTGCAAGTATTTTTTTTTACATTTCAAACCCCCCTTAGAATTTTTTTTTGGTTTCCCCCCGACTTTCCTATGGTTTGGGCAATTTACACCATTTAAAAAGTACAACTTTTCCACAAAAAAAGGCCCCCCATTTTTCTATATTTGATTAAAAAATAAAAAAAAGGGGTTTTTTGGGAAAAGGAAGGAAAAAAAATTTTAAAAAACCAAAAATAAAGACCCGAATAGGGAAAAGGGGTTTTAAAATTTTTTTTTGGGTTTTTTTATACCTTTTGGGAAGGGGGGCCAAGGAGGGACAAAAACCCCGAATCACAAACCCCAGACTTTACAGGGTTTCTTTGTAGCCTATAACCATGAAGAAAACATTTGGGCTTTTTTGAATGTAGGAAAAAGCAGCATTTTTTTAAAAAATTGCTTGGTTTTTTTAATTTTGGGAAAGCAAATTGACCCTTGCGCGCTTTATTCCCCATAAGCCCCCCAACCACCACCCCCCCCGGGGCTTTAAACCCCTTCCCCCGCTGGACCCCTTGAAAAAGAGCACATTCCCCCACAGGTTGGATAAAAATTGGGCCCAGCCCCGGGCCCTTTTAATTTAAAAAAATTTCAAAAATAAATAAATAAAACCCTATAAAAATTTTAAAATAAACCCACAATTTAAATATATTATAATTTATTTAAAGAAACTCCATCCCCAAGCCCCCCCCCTTCCCTTAATAATTATTTATTTTAAAAAACCTCAACATAGTTTTTAATTTCATACATAACCCAAAAAACCGTAAAACTTTAACTCCAGGAACAACCAAGTGGGGCCCCAAAAGGGCCTTGGAAACCCAACCAACCTAAGACCTGGCGACGAAATTTCCCCCAAGGGGTTCCAAAACACCACTTACCCCCAGCCGAAATCCACTGGCTGGGGGGCCTAAAGCCTTACAAAGATGGCTTTAAACCCCTTTTGCTCCCGCAGGTTCCCCCCTGCAAAACCACCAACCTTTGCCAGGTCGTTTTACCTTCTCAAACTAGGGGGGATATTCCCCCCAATGAAATCCCCCATCCGTAACCCCCTCCTAATTTAAAAAAACCCCGCCCCCCAACCGGCTTTCCACTGAAGACCCCCGAAATTCCCTTTCCCCCCCAAAACCAACTAGGGAGGGTTGGGAAAAAGGGGCCAACGGGCGAAAATGTCCCCGCGGGGCCGGAAGGGGAGGGTATTAAATACCCCCCCTCACTTTCCGCCCCCGCCCCCCGCCTCCGGCCCCCACGTACGCCCCGCGCCCCCCCCCCGCGCCCCGGCCCCCCCGGGTTTTATGGCGCGCCCCCCCCTAGGGGGGGTGGCCCGGGCCCGGCCCCGCTGCTTTACCCTTGCGCGCTTTAAAACCCCTCCCAAGCCCCAACCCCCCCACCCCCCACGGGGTTTTACCCCTTCCCTGCCCCTTTACCCCCCTTGAAATGAGCACATTCCCCAAAAGGTTTGGGTAAAAATTGGCCCCCCGCAGGCCCTTTTATTAAAAAAATTTAAAAATAAATAAATAACCATATAAAAATATAACATAAAAAATTTTACATTTATATTTATTATATATGTATATATGGAAAAAATCCACCAAAAAGCCCCCAAAATACCCTTTTATTTTAAAATTATAAAAATACCCAACCCCAACATAGATATAATTACCCCTAATATACCCCAAAAAACTGTAAACCCTTTAAAATCCAGGGAACCCAACCCAAATGGGGGAGAGGTTTCCCTTTGGGAAACCAAACCCCCTAAACCTGGCGACGAAATCCCCCGGGGGAAAACCCAAAAAAACCCCCTTACCCCCAACCGTACCCCACTGGCTCCGGGGGGCCTAAAAATACAAAATGGCTCACCCATTTTGCTCTGCCAAAGGGGGTTTCCCGCCTGCAAGGGGCCCACCCACCCTTTCCCCCAGGGCTCTTTTACCCCTTCTCCCCAAAATAGGATGGGAATCATTCCCCCAAAGACTCCCCACCCCTATATCCTCGCCCAATTTCCCAAAAACCCCCGGCCCCCCCCAACCCACTTAAACCCTGACGACCTTTAGACTTGCTTCCCCCAAAAACCAAAATAGGGGGGGGAGGGTTTGGGGCAGCCCGGGGTAAAAAGGCCGCGAAAGTCCAAAACGCCCCCCGGCCCCGGAAGGGGAGGTATTTTTAAAACACCCCCAAACACTTTCCCCCCAGGCCTCCCCCTCCGGCCCCGCCGCCCGGGCCCCCGCCGCCCCCAGCCCCCCCCGGGTCAAAGGCGCGCCTCCCCTAGGGGGCGTGGCCCGGTTTCCGGGCCCCGTGCTTGAAACCCCTTTCAAGGGGATCCCTCTAAGCCCCAACCCCCCCCCCCCCACGGGCTTTACCCCTTTTTGGGTGTGAAACCCCCCCGAAATGGAACCCTTCCCACAAGGTTGGATAAAATTGGCCAACCCGCAGCCGTTTTATTAACAAAAAAACAAAAAAATTTTTAAAAAATCATATAAAAAAAATAAACATAAACTCTACAATATATATATAATTTTATTTTAATGTTTTTATGAAAACTCCATCACCCAAAACCCCAAAATACCCTTAAAATAAAAAATTATAAAATACTACCTTTTAAATAGATTTTTAAATTAATAATAATTTCCCCCTATAAACGTAAAATTTAACTCCAGGAACAACCAAATTGGGGCAAGGGGGTACCTTTTGGGAAAACCCAAACCCCCCTACGGGGCCTGGGGACGGAAAACCCCCCAAGGGAAACCAAAAAACACCAAATTAAACCCCCCGCCCTACCCCCACTGGCTCGGGGGTTCCCAAAGCCAAAACCCCCCATTTGGGTCCCCCCTTTTTTCTTGCAGGGGGTTCCAGCCCGCAAAAAGGGCCCCCCACCCCTTTGCCCCTTCCCATTCACCTTTTTCGAAAAAAAGGGGGGAATTTATACCCCGAATTTACTCCCTCACCGTATTCCTCGTCCAATTCCAAAACCCCGCCCCCCCAACGACACCCCTGACGACCTTGACTTGCTTTCCCCCAAAAACCCAAATAGGGAGGGAGGGTGGGTAGCGGGGTGGGAACGGCGGAAAGTGCCCGGCGGGCGGAAAGGGGGGGTTTTTAAAAAACCCTAAAAACTTTCCCCCCCCTCCCCCTCCGGCCGCACGTACGCCGGGGGCTCCCGGCCCCCGCCCAGCCCGCCGGGGGCATGGCCCCGCCTCCCCCCAGGGGGGGTGGGCCCCGGGCCGGCGCGTGGGTTTGGGGGAAAAACAAAGCTGTTTGTAAATGTATTCATGCCCTTTTACCATGTATAGCCACCTCACTTTTCTGCAATTGGCTGTTACATTGAGATTGACATCTGATCTATTTCACACATTAAAGAGGTTGCGCACTATCATTTTTATTTTATTTTTACCCCTTAAACATGTCCCCTTTAAAAAGAAAAAGTTTTTTCTCACTCGCTGTGCATCTTTTCCCGCCGGGGCTTTGTTTACTTCTTTCTTACTCCGAAAGGAACCTAAATGCCTTTGGGGGTTTACGTGCCACTTCCTGACTTTTCTTTTCCAAAACCCGCTTACTTTCCCCGTGTTTAAGTCCAGGGAGTGGCACGTGACCACTACAGCATTGACGTCCAAATTTTAAGGGAAAAGTAAGTAAGCAAGGTGGTGGGCATAAATCTGGATCCCAAGGGGAAAAGTGAGGGAAAAAATATTTATTTTTAAAAAAGAAAAGACCGGTTTTGTAACAACCCCCTTTTTTTAACATATTTTATTGTTTTTTTAAGTATAACACAATAAGAGGAAGAAAAATATATAGTAGAAGTCATGGTAAAAAAAAGACATAAGACACAAAGAAATAAAACCCTTCATTTCATGGAATCCCTTTAAGTTTAATTTGCAGTACGAGGGGTTCCACCCCCGGGCCCCCAAAGGGGGGTAAATTTGGGAAATTTTGGGAGAGGTTCTTTGGCTGTTAGGGGTTTTTCACACAGAGTTTTCACTCCCTGTTTTCAAGCGCTTTTTACAAAACCGTTCCGGGGGCCCAAAGGAAGACCCAAAAGACGGGGTTTAAAACCAAACTGCAGTGAAAATTACACTGGGGGCTTAAAGAAAGGGAAAACGCAGGGGGGGCCGGGGGCGGGGTAAAACCCCTCTTTAATAGAATTATGGGCCCCCCCGGATAGCATGAAAGGGGCCCCCCGTTCCTATACATGGGCATCACACTTGGCCATGCCTTTAAATCCCCCCGGGAAAACCCATAATTTAAAGTCACTGGCAGCCTGCAGCCTACAAGACTATTGGCAGGGCAGGGAGCCTTTTGGGTTCCCCTTTTCCCCCCCTTTTTTCTAACTGCTTGCACCCTGCTAAAAACAACAAACAGTTAAATAAGCAAAGCCTCCAGGGAAATACTGGGTATGTTTTTGTATTCTTGGAATCATACACCCTTGGGGCCCCCATACCTTTGGGGGGCCCCCCGGGGAACTCCCTAGGTGCCCAATGGAAAAGTCCCCCGGGCGGCGTCACTTTAGAAAACGCCCCCTGCGGTTTCCATAGCGCAGCTCGGCTCCGCTTTGAAGAAATCGACATAAAAACCTTTCAAAGACAGACCCGAGTGCGCTATGGAACGATGGTGATTCTCAGTGAAGCCAATGCATTTCCTCATAGCCCGCAGGATAACCCTCTCACTGCTAAGTTTAGATCAGTCTCTGGGCCTCCTTTTGGTCCCCGAGACGGTAAAAAAAGCATTGAAACAGGGATTTAAAATTCCCTAACTACATGGAAATTGGGCATACCCTTTAAAAGGGGTTTTCCCCACAATTCATTTCATACTCCTGCACCAGCTCTTCACACTTTTCTCGGGGGGGGGCGGGGTTTGAATTTGTTTGAATTGCATATCTGTGACCCTGCCGGGATGACATCACCACCCTTTCCTTTCTAGTCAAAGAAAGGTTATTTAGTATAGAATTGTAAGTATTACACTGTACTCTAGGTAACATTTTTTGTTTTAAAGGCCCTTGGGTTGAATCCCTGCTTAAACTTTTTTTCCTCTTTATCAATGCACATCCTCATCATACCTGGTTTTTTTTTTTTTTGCCACTGTTTGATTATTCAAAACAGTCCAAAGGACAGGATAGATGACAGCACCGGGGGTTTGAACACCCCGTAGCTACTGAGAAGAGGGTGATGTCTGGAATGTGTGCCCAGGACTGAGAGCTCCCCCCTGGTCTTCCCTGGAGATGAGCTAAAAACAAGGGAACATAAAGGAGGCTTTTAAACAAAAAAGGTGCAAAATTTTTTTAAGTGAAGGTGAAAAGTTATTTTTTTAATTTTCAAATTTCCCCCACGTCAATTTTACTTCGTGGCAAAACCCCTTTAACAATGGGTCTCAATTCCACTGCTTTTAACAAAAAAATGTTAAAATTGAAGGCTTGGTGATCTCTTAAAGCAAAGTCTTTTTCTGGCACAGAATTTGGGCGCTCAAACAAAATGTCTTTTATATACATTATTTTAACCTAGCATTTTCTTTGTCTCATAAATTTTAATGAGGGTCTTTTTGTCTTTATTACCTCTCTGGTTATTCTATTCCACTGTATCTCCCTTCCTGCGGCCTTAAAAAGAGGACGGTAATTACTCTTCTGCGTTCTGGCATCTGAGAGCTGAAAGAGCAAATTGTAAAAAAGAAAACTTGGTCGATGGAGACAGGAGAAAAGTATAGACCTGGAGCACCTGTCACACTGCAGAATTTGGATTAAAGAGCACATCCACCCGTCTTAAGACTCATGCTGCATTAAACTGTGCTGGCGGCAGACGTGCTTCTGGATTCTGTGTCATTGTGCCAATGAAAATGGCTGACAACCGGAAACAATAGATTGATTTTTTATTTAATTATACAATTTTGGTTGCCTTCAGCCACAATTAGAAGGAGCTCGCTACATAGGAATTTACATCTCCCATTTAAAGTAGTTGTCCAACACACACACAAAAACCAAAAACAAACTTACAAATAATAGCCATTTGTATAATACAGTAAAGACGAATATACATGTTATACTAATACTATTCGGCATTAATGAGGTGTTCCTATCTCACACATTGATAAGAAATTTATAGGTTATGCCATCAATGGAGATAGGTGTGGGTTTCACCTCTGGACTCAAACCTATCGCAGAAACAGGTTCCCCAAAGCCTTCATTCAGAATGGAGAAGAGGTCACGCTCACGCACTAATATTCATGTTCTATGGGGTTTCCTAGTATAAGAGAACACACCGCTCACCTGTACTCAGAACTCCCATAAAACAGACTAGAGAATAGTGCGCAAGCTCTACCTACTCTCTGTTCTGAACGGAGCCTTTTGAAGGCCTATTGACAAAACAAGTGCAAGTCCCAGAGGTGGTATCCATATCTATCACACATTGATCGGATAACCTACTTATATGCCATCAGATGTCTGAGATGTGACAACCCTTTGAAGACCCTACAGTCTCTCCGGTGTTTGTTTATAGAAGATTGGCATGTTCCATTCTATTGGCATTACTGCTCAGTGATAGGAATGGTGATGCAAATGGTACATTAGTCGGTACGTGACCGCTGCGGCCTCAGTGATCATGCTTTGTTCCATCGACATCACCATTCACATCACTAAGCAGTGATACCAGTAGAACAGCATGCGACCACTGACTACACCACCAATTGGCTAAAGCAGTCATGTGCCAACCATATCTAAACAAATACATCAAGGTCACTGCTGAATCTTCAACAATGTTTCAGAAGAGGATTAAAAAGACGAGTATGTTTTTTTTTTCTTTTTGTTATTTTATACAGTCGGATGCTATTCTTAAGTTTTTTGTGTTGGACAACCCCTTAAACTTACTGAGAGCTGTATAAATACAGTGGGGGAAAAAGTATTTAGTCATCCACCAATTGTGCAAGTTCTCCCACTTAAAAAGATGAGAGAGAGAGGCCTGTAATTGACATCATAGGTTGACCTCAACTATGAGAGGCAAAATGAGAAAAAAATCCCGAAAATCCCATTGTCTGATTTGGAAAGAATTTATTTGACATTGGTATTTTTAGGGTTTTTTGCCATTCACCATGTGGGATGAATAATTTTACAACTTATTAGACTGAACTTTTTCATGTGCAACAATGCCAATTATGTTTGTCCAAGTATGTTTTTTTTATTTGAAAAATAAAATAATATTTTACCTGCATTTTTAGTCCCCTATAGGGTACCTGAATATTAGGGAGCACAATCTTTTGTGCACTATTCTACAATACTAATATATTTCAGAATATCATTGAATAAGATGACAGTGCTGTGAACCATGACAACGGTATCCTGTAATTATATTGCTGAAAAAAAACTTGAAACTTACCTACCTATCTTGTGCCTCTTCCACTCCGATGCTCCACGGAATCAGCTCCTCGTAACTTTCAGGTTCTCCTCCCAATATACTGGAGAGGCTCACATTCTGTTGGCAGTGAATAGAGTGCAATAGGGAATCCAAAGAACAGAATCCCAAAATTTCAGTGGTGCAATAAAACGAAACTGTAACTTTTCAAGCATATGGATTAGCAGTATGTCTGAAGGAGGAGGATGAAGCATAGACTGAAAAGGAGACCCCTTCCTACATTGAAGCATGGCGGTGGCTTGATGATTCCATGGGGCTGTTTTGTATCCTCTGGCACTTGAAATCTGCAGCATGTTATGAGCAAGATTGATTCATTCATGTATCAGGAAAACATAGAAGAAAACATCACACCTTCAGTAAAAAATTTGAAGCTTAGCCAACCCTGCAGCTTTCTACTCTTCTTCAGACTGCTTCTGGTCTGTATGTTACTCTGCCCCCATGTAGTGGAGCAGCCTGCTCCTGGGCCATAGCTGGCTTGTGGTCAAGACAATCTCTTAGTGCTGGAACTGGGTGGTGTAATGTGTAAAATAAATAAAGGTTGGTTATAAAGTGATGACTCAGGACTCCTGGCTAATATTGACTGGCTGAAATTGGTCATGTGATATTACACCTGTAGTCACATGCGCTATTCTTCAGGTGACTGTAGAAGAACATAATGTAAAATGTTTACCCTAAACAGAAATATACATTTAGAAATAAAACATAGGCCCACTACTTAAAAAGTAAAGTTAGTCCACCATCCTTGAACTGTATACACACACACACACACACATTAGTCCACTTAGTGTGATCTTATCACACTTACATGTTAAAGGGGTTTTGCCACCATGTAATGTTGATGTGGGAACCTCCAAAATGGGTATTTAATCACTTTTCTAAATATATGTGATTACAAAAAGTGAAGCCTGTGAGAGCTACAGCATTGCTCAATTCCCCTTAGTTACCTCAAATCTTCCACTAGACACGACCAGAGGATCTGACAGGCCGCGCTTGTGTGAAACACTTCTTATCTGAAGACAGGCAAAATGAATGAGCTTTTAAGGCACCGGGTCGAAAGTGCAATCTATCCGGCTGTGTCTTGCTGTATTGAGAATCCACTGTTGTACTGTTATTTCTCTTAAGTTTTGCGTCGCTCCCTTCTTCCTCACTCCTTACTCACCCCCTCCCTCTCAGCCCTGCAGCTTTCATGACTCAGCGTGATTAGTTGACATTCTCCCTGTGCTGATAAGAAGGTGAGTAACTTGCGTCTTAGCAAATCCCCTTTAAGCTAATTACATTTTCCTTTTTGCAGATACCTAAAAAGTTTCTAAATCTTTCAAATCGAACAATTGGGGGGGGGGGAATCTTTTTGACTGCTATTGCACTTATAGATTGTGACCTTTTTCTACCTTATTATGTGAGACAAAACGGAACAAGTTTCTGTACCCTGGTATTTAGATGATGTCCAGCAGGCTGTGTCCATGTGTGTTATTACCCATACAAAGGAAATAATCATATCTTGTAAATCATATCCAACTTTATTGTATAAGGGATCACTGTAGAATTGCAAAGAGAAATTTGGCACTGAAGGTTTGCATAAGGTTGCGGTCCTGATTCGTGCACAAGGTAGAAGCATTGGGATTTCTGATGGAGACAGAGGTGATGAAGGATTGCAGGCAGTTACACAAACCATAACAATAATAAAACCAGACATTTTTTTTACATGGAATGTTCCTCGAGGGAAGCCACCGCTTTATTGCAGCATATATAGGAGAAAATGTCAGACATGGAGCTGAACAGACTGTATATGACTTACACAGAATTAAAACCCAAGTTACTCTGTGAAATCAGATACCTTGAGCAGCTAGATGTCATGGTGATTTGTGGGTGACTAAATGTCATAGTAGAAAAAAGATAGGTGGAAAAATTATCTTACCTTAGCAGTGCTAGTGATTATAGTTTTGTCAATAGCAGACATTATTATACTAGTTATAATCTTGTACATGGGGCAGTATAATAGTAATTATGTACTATAGTAGTTAAGTTGTACATAGAGAGCAGTGTTGTAGTATTAATATTATTGTACATGGGGCAGCATTATGTTCCATTCTTGTTACTTATTTGTACAGGGGGGCAGTATTACAGTAGTTATATTCTGGTAAGTAGGTTGCAATATTCTAGTAGTTATATTCTTGTACATGTGGGCAGTATTATAGACATTAAATTCTTGTACATGGGGCAGTATTATAGTAGTTATATTCTTGCACATAGGAGGCAGTATTATAGTAGTAATATTCTTATACATAGGGCAAGAACTTCAGTAGTTATATTCTTGTAAGAGAAGGCAATATTCTAGTAGTTTTATTCTTTCACATAAGTGTCAGTATTATAATAGCAGTATATTCTTGTACATAGAGAGCAGTATTATAGTAGTTATATTCTTGTACATAGAGAGCAGTATTATAGTAGTTATATTCTTGTTAGTATGAGGCTGTATTATAGTAGTTATATTTTTGTACATAAGAGGCAGTCCTGTAATAGCTATATTCGTGTACGTAGGGGCATTATTATAGTAGTTATTTTCTTACACATAGGGGGGAAGTATTACAGTAGTTATATTCTTATACATAGGCCCAGTATTATAGTAGTTATATTCTTGTACATAGAGGACAGTATTATAGCAGTTATATTCTTGTACATAGAAGGCAGTATTATTGTAGTTATATTCTTGTACATAGAGGACAGTATTATAGTAGTTATAGTCCTATACATAGAGGGCAGTATTATAGTAGTTATATTCTTGTACATAGAGGCAGTATTATAGTAGTTAGTTATAGTCTTGTACATAGAGGGCAGTATTAGATAGCATATATATTTGTAACTAAAGGGGCAGTATTATAGCAGTTTATTAAAAATATATCACTTTTATACATAGAGGACAGTATTATAGTAGTTATATTCTTGTACGTAGGGGGGCAGTACTACAGTAGTTATATTCTTGTTGCATAGTTTGTAAGGCTGAAAAAAGACAGACATCCATCCAGTTCAGCCTATTTTGCTAACGTGTTGATCCAGAGGAAGGCAAAACCTCCCATGAGGTAGAAGCCAATTGTCCTCATTTTAGGGAAAAAATTCTGTCCCGACTCCAATCTGGCAATCAGAATAAATCCTTGGATCAACGACCCTTCTCCAGAATTCTAGTCATTATAACTTGTTATACTATTACACTCTAGAAATGTACATAGGCCTAGTATTATGGTAGTTATATTTTTGTACATAGGGGGCAGTATTATAGTAATTATATTCTTGCACATAGGGCGCAGTATTATAGTAGTTATATTCTTGCACATAGGGCGCAGTATTATAGTACAACAATAACGCCAGCTTTCATCCAGGGAGAGATGCGGTAATGAAAGCTACATATATTTTATTTCAGTAGCTTTAAAAATACATAAATTCACCTTCCACAGGACAAGTTCTGATAGCATAATAAAAGACGCTGACACGTTTCGGGACATTGCCCTTACTCATAACATAGGGCATTGTCCCAAAACGCTTTTGCGTTTTTTATTATGCTATCGTAACTTGTCCTGTGTAAGGTAAATCTATGTATTTTTAAGGCTACTGAATTAAAATATATGAAGCTTTAATTACCACATATCTCCCTTGCTGGAAGCTGACATTATTGTTGTGCATATCTATGGGACATGAAGGAAGTGGCTCTACTTGGCTGTGCATCCACCAGCGGGATCCTGATTATTATTATTATATTCTTTTACCTAGAAGACAGTATAGTAGTAGTTATATTCTTGTACATAGGGGGCAGTATTATAGAATTTATATTCTTGTACATAGGAGGTAGTATTATAGTAGTTATATTCTTGTACATAGGAGGCAGTATTATAGTAGTTATATTCTTGAACATAGGGGACAGTATTATAGTAGTTATATTCTTGTACATAGGAGGCAGTTTTATAGTACTTATATTCTTGTACATAGGGGGCAGTATTATAGTAGTTATATTCTTGTACATAGGGGGCAGTATTAAAAGTAGTTATATTCTTGTACGTAGGGGGAAGTATTATAGTAGTTATATTCTTGTACATAGGGGACAGTATTATAGTAGTTATATTGTTGAACATAGGGAGCAATATTATAGTAGTTATATTGTTGTACATAGGAGCAATATTATAGTAGTTATATTCTTGTACACAGGGGGCAGTTTTATAGTACATCTATTCTTGTACATAGGAGACAATATTATAGTTAGTTATTTGGTATAGTATAGATATGCTGTTGTACTTATTTGTCAGGGCATCTGCTGATATTAACCTTTGTGACAGCACAGTCCATGGCTCTCTGCCCTTTCGCTTCACTTTAGCCTGTGGTGTTAGTGTTAATGTGATTGTTTTGTATGTGACATGAATATCATATGTGCATAGATCAATCTTTACATCAATACTATATAAAAAAAGAAATATTTATTTTACATTGCCTCTCCGATTAGGGTTTGGTTGGGAGAAAGGATGGAATGACTTGTGGTTTACTTGAAGGTAATAAGAGATAATAGGTTCTTGTTACTGCTGCTCACAAGTCATTGCCATGTCCGTTCTGCTACTCAGACAGATTTCCTCTGGTGATACACAACTTCACATTTCTGTTTTATTCTTCTCTCTTTGCTCATCTCCTTTTATGTTCTCTGGGATCAATGATGGATTTGATCCCTAACGGATATACAACTTGTGCTTATGTAGTCCTAACACTAAAATCAATGTCATAAAGAAGCAGCTGCCCAAAAAATAGGATTGCAAATCTGTGATCCGCTTTCTGGCTGCATCAATATCGTCTTACAAATATATCACGTGTTATTGGAGAGAAATGGGGGAGAAGGGTAATAATAAATTAACAACATCCAAGAATAATTTTTGAGATTTTATCCACTTCTGTTTCTGAAAATGACAACCAAGACGATGCTGCCATTAGAGAGGTCATCCCTAACTTCTGTTTTGCAGCCATATTCTTGGTAGGACACTAGGCAAAAAAGATGGTTGACTTCAATGAAGATCAGTTGTCTTCCAGAACCAAGAGACAGACTGAATACCGATGAGCTGTGTAAATTATATACTTAAATTTTTTTTAAACATTTTACTTATTTTTCAGTTAATATTGCTTAGTTCTGTGAAGAAACAAAATCTGTTTCTCAGAAATAAGCATCAAGCTGCTCTTGACAGCTCTGTTATTTTTATTATAATATAGCATGCTATAGGGAATGAGCATGACTGTCTCTTTTATGGCACATTCACAGCCACTAGTAATTGTATGGAGCAGACACGGATTTACCATGGTCGCTCCTCTCTGTAGCACCATGTGAATGTACCGTAACTCCTTAACCACTTCAGGACACAGTAATTTGCTTCTTAAAAGCTAAACTTTTTTGTATCAGCATAGCCATATGAGTGCTATGGTAATTTTGGTAATGATAATTCATTTTTCATGTTTCATTTTGACAGCATTTATCATCCAGTATAACTGATGAGCTAACTTTATTCTGCCAGTCATTACTATTAGGACATTACCAAATGTATATATTTCAATAAAATGGCACAATAATTAGGCCCCTTAAACACTATATGGTTTCTTGGTCAAATTTTCAGATGGTTTGCGGGTTTGGAAACAGTCTCTAAACTGACAAGAAACCATCCCCATAGACATTAATAGAAAATTCTCAGCTGGACGACTTTTGAGCTGCCGGCGTTCCGAAAAACTTGGGACATGCACAGTGTGCAATTCAGTGGTTATGGGGGACGGACGAATTCACAAACTGCGGAGAGAACCGCCCCCCAAAACCATACAAAAGATGATAAAATACTGTCCAAATTCTTAAACAGAATCTGACCGGCATTTTACATATGCCGTGTGGACATACCCGAAATATATGGGTGGTCCACAAGTGACTCTGCAAGGACATTCCTGAATGATCTCGCAGACTCCGCAGCTGCATGGAGATCAGTGGAGTGGAGAGATGACTGTCAGGGACAGCTGGACTCTCTAGAGTCATTACCCTTCTTCGGTAGTGGGTAATGACAGAAGGTGCTGGTTATTAACAGACTCACATCATCTCTGGAGTCTGTTCTGGGTGCTGTATTCCCTACATTGTTGAAAAAATAAGGGCCCCTCATAGGACTTTTTCTGACATTATGGGATATATAATACGTAAAATAAATGAAAAAAAAAGGCAAATTTAAAAAAAAAACAACAACAAAAAAAAACCCAGACCGAAATGCAACTTTAAGCCCTGCCAGTGATAACTTTAAAACTATAATGTCACCTATATAAAAATGTCAATAACAGAAAGGAGGCACAATATTTTTATTTCAGTGGCACTTGGTGCTATTTAAAAAAAAAATAAAAAAAAAGACTTTTTATGTTTACAGTTTTCCCTAATATAAAAAATAATAGAAGTAAAAATTATAAAACAATAAAGCCTTAGGTGTCACACAATAAAGGTGGATAACTAAAGAGATGGCTCAGCAATAACTTTACAGACACAGTCCTTGCAGTTGAAGAGAAGCAAGGTTTACACTGATGAGGCATTTTAGGCTTGGCAGATGCAAGTAATGCCCCATTCACATTATGATTTTTCTGTCAGTTTACGGTATCCATATTTTATATAAAAGCTAATCAGTTAAAGGTTGTTTCTCATTCACTCTCACTAAAAAAAAGTATAATTTTTATAAAAAGAACAAAAAATGTAGTGGTCTCCATTTTTCATCCTCGACAGAATACTAAATGTGATTTGATTGAAGCCTAACATGCAGTACATACAGGAATAGGTGCTTGATATTTTTCACAACTTTAAATACATTAGTTGCAATAGGCAGTCATTCTGTTCTGGCAATGATTTACCTGAATCATTATCTATTCCCTTTAATGGAGGTTTAGCAGCATACCTTCTTCATGATAGGACCTGCCACCAAAGGCACTCAATTACTCTTTCAGCAGTAGGTCCCACTTCAGGGCTCAGTATTGCATAGTCACTGCCCTATTTTAGCGCTACATACTCAGATGTCATAGGTGTCTATGGTATCACCAGTTTTAGGGCATGTCCCCACGGCACCGGTTTCGGCCCCTTTTTCAGACGGTTTGCGGTTTTGCAGACCGTCTGAAAAACCGTCCACAAACTAACATACCGGGCCACTATGGAAAACCTGTGCAACAGCCCGAAAAACATTTAACATGTTCATTCTAGATCGGTTTTCAGACGGAATATGAACATATCAATGGGAAGGGGGAGAGCTTTATTCCGCTCATTGTGGAGAAAAGCCGTCCCCTGGCAGGCGCTAAGACAGGACAAATACCAGTCGGTTTGTCCCTTGCCATGGGGATGAGCCCTTATGCACCCAATTGAGGAGTTTTCTGTAAAAATATATCCTAATAGTCTGCTCTGTCACTTTAAATATTTATTTAGGTTCTTTGGGCTATAACAGGTGGATTTGAGATAACTTCTTATGACAAAAATGGAGATTTATTGCATTTTTCTATAAAGTTGTAAAATTACAGATAAACTTAGAAATTACAGCTTACACTAATTATGTTCCAGTCTTGGATACCACCATATGTGTGTATACAAGGGCCTCTTGTCCTCATGTGACTCATTCTGCCCACCGTTCTGTATCCTGTGTCATGGTTCCTGCTCTTTATAACTTCCACATGGTTTCCACAAGGTCACTCTATCCAAACAAATCCTATTGTCACACCAGCATTACACATCATTAGGACCTGCCCACCACAGGCGCATGCTAACAGCTCCAGCCACCTACTCCAACCTAAGGGGCTCCACGTGCTAGCTGTGCAGTGTGGTAATTCTTTCCCAGCAACATGTTGTGTAACTGCATACAGTACAATAACAGAACAGAGAGCTACACGTCACAATTATATCTCCTGTAAATAAGAGGCATATTAGGCAGCAAAACACAATGCAAACATTATGTCAATCCCAGCACTCTGCAGATATCTTCAAGGAGAGTGACACAGAGTGACAGTGGGGTTTTTGCACAGTGCTGTATACTGTTACACACTTTGCAAATAAGGCAATACTAATTATGTTTGGTTTTGTATTGCAAGCTATGTGTGAGGGGAAAAGGTGATTTTATTCAGTTTTTATTTTTTTAGTGTTGTATACTTATCACAAACTAGTAAACTATTATTGATTACATTTTTGTTTTTTAACTCCTTCCGACAGCTGGTCATAATAATATGGCTCTTCATTTTATTTCTTCCAAGAGCCATAATTTCTTTATTTTTCCATCTACATAGACATATGAGGGCTTTTATTTTGCAGGAAAAGATGTATCTTCTAATGGTGTCATTGAACATACCTTAGAATATACTGGAAAACTGAAAAAAATATTGTAAATGAGGTTAAATGTGAAAAAAATGTACTTGCGTCAGGGGTTTTGTTTTTACAGTATTCACTCTTCAGTATAAATGATGGGTTGTCTGTATTCTGCAGGTTGTATCAATTCCAGCAATTCCAAATATGTAGGTTTTTCGTTATGTTTTAGTACCATAAAAAAAATCCAAACATTCTCCATTTCTTCAATTTGCGCTGCAGCCCATTTTCTGCTTCAAATATCCTTTTGGTACTTCCACCTATGGACCTGAGTGAGGCTGTAATTTTTGTAAGCTGAAGTGTAACTTTAATTGGTACCATTTTGGGACAGAAGCGATTTATTGATCACTCTTAATTCCAATTTTTAGGTGATGGGAAATGACCAAAAAACCCCGTAATTTTGGCATTTGGCATTTTCTTCTTCCACAATGTTCAGCGTATGGGATAAATGATGTTATATTTTAATAGTTCTGACTTTTACGAATGCGGCAATACCAGTCGTGTAACTTTTTTATAATTTTATTTTATCATTTGTAAAATGGAGATAAAAATGGGGGGGGGGATTTTAACTTGCAGAAAGGTGTTTAAAGATAGTGGTGCCAGCACTTCCTGCTTGGGGCAAGAAGTGCTAGACATGCATACATGGCAGTGTTGCACTCGTCTGTAACAGCAGGCGAATGGTTGTACCGAACGCAGTGAGGAACAGTGCGCGGCATCATTTATCATTCATTTAGACGGTAAAAATGTGAGTGCCGCAACGTCCAAAGGGTTAAACAGCAGGGAATGGAGTCGGCTCCATTCCGTGCTGTTACCGGCAGGTGTCAACTGCAATTAGCAGCTGACACCAGCCCTCTTCGAAGTGATCCCGCTACATAGAACTTTACTGGCACCAGGACATACCGATACGTAAATAAAGACTATTACCAAATACACTGCTGTTGTAATTTTGCTTCTCTTCAGAGTTAGTAGAAGAGTTTTGCTAGTTACTCACCACCTCTCTCTGCTATAAAAGGCTGCAGCAGTGGTTGGAATCTTGCCTCACTTCCTGCTGTGTACCTTATCTGAAAGACGAGAGCTTGTTTACATTACTTACTGACAATTCTTAACCTTTTAGAGTTTTGTAGTCTTGTGCACTACTATTTACAAACCCCAGCACTCATATCTCTAACAAGTTTAGCTTTAGTTTGCAGAAAAGCAGTTGTTTTCACTTCTCAGAGCAGCTGTAGCTTTGTTTACTAAAGATTAGCTTTCCTGCACTGCTCCTTGTAATGGCTCAGCTAATTACAGAAAAGCTAAATATGCTAATCACTGCTATAGAACCACCCACAGCCTGACTGGACCAGAGCGAAATAAAAGCTGGCTGTGACTGTGAAACTGCATGGTGAGAAAACATCTTTAAATCCAGTAGAGGACTTGACTATGTAATCACCTGAATACTTGTGTATTCTAGTGTCCTATCCCTGTCATTGTAAAATAGGGATTCAATTAGGTCCTGACACAGGTGTAATATTTGCAAACCTGTTGATTTTTTCAGCAGCATAACAACAGATTGGCGCTTTGCAATCATATTGGGGGCCTAATGGGCTTATGGAGCAAGCCGATCCTTCTCGCTTAGATACTATGTTCATGATTGACCATCTAAGGGTGAGTTCACAAGGCATCTTTGGGGCGTATAGCAACGCATACTGTACACGCCGCTATTAGGGTATGTTCACAGGGCTTAATTTGACGTGGTTTTGGACGAGGTTTCGGAGCGTTTCGGCTTCCAAAACCTTGCCTGAAACATGCTTCTTCAGAAGAGGTTTTAGAGGCATCTCAGTGAGGTTTTGAATGAGGTTTTCGACGAGGTTTTCACCGATGCAAATTAATAGCCAGGACAAAAACCGCGCCGAAAACACGCCAAAAACCGCGCCTAAAACACGCTTCAAGAATTGACATGACACTTCTTTTTCAGCGCTTCCAAAGAAGCGTGTAAAAACCTCGACGTGTGTGAACTACGACAAGGTTTTACATAGGAATCAACTAAATGAACTGTGGGCATTTTGGAAGCATTTTGGACAAGGTTTTGGGCGAGGAAACGCTCCGAAAACCTCGTCCAAAACCACGTTAAAATAAGCCATGTGAACAAGGTCTTAGACGATTGTTTTAGAAGTACACACTGACAAATGCATACTTCTAAAACACTCTGTGCCGGCTCCCGTAGACACCCACTTTTCCCTGTTCATAAGCACCGTAAGGAGTGACATGTCACTTCTTTCTCCCGGGGCACAATACGCGTCGGGGGAAACAGCAGGTAATCAAAGCTCTCAATGAGAGCAATGAATTACAGCAATTGCAGAGCCTACTTTGGGGATATTGCAGCGGAATTATGTGCTGAAATACGCCCCGCAAAGATACCTTATGAACATAGCATATAGGGTTATCTCTGAAGCCATCAGTTGTGGCATGAGCCCAGCTGCTTATATTAACTGCTCTGCTGCTGCCGATCTTGTGGGTACAGTGGCAATATGGATGAGAGCATTGAGCAATATATATCCTTCCTAGAGAGAAAAGAAGCCCTTGCTCATGATATGTATATATATATATATCACCTAACATCCTTGCCAAAATTGTGTTGGGACAGTGTCTTGTTAAAGGGGTTGTCTCATCTCTAAGTTTCATAGGATGCATGAATGAAATAATGCTGCTTTGCTCTGTCATTTCCTGATCAAGCTGTCTGTAATTAGCATATGAGCTCCGTGTATTCAGACTTCTCTGTTTTAGTCTAGATTAAATAAATTACCTTCTCTGAGGTCCGGAGAAGCTTCTAAGCTAATGTAAACAGTAGAGTAATTACTGTATTTTGTCTGAAAGATCAGATAACACACAAGCTCTCACTGCCAGCAGTGACCTGTGTGATGATGTCACTCACTGCTATCAGATAGAACAAACAGCAGGTGAGAAGGAGTACACAGGTCGGTCACTTGGGAAACTAGAAAGCACTCAGAAGGTGATAAAATCACTTGTAGCTCCTTAACAAAAAAAGATGCACAAAGCAATATATTTGGAAAACGTCTTCATTTAGTGTTCCCTGCATTTTGAAAGTTATTCTTTGTAGTGAGACAACCCCTTTAAATGCAGGGGTAATAGGGAGAACAGTTTTTTTTTATTTAATAGACTATTATATTTTGGGTTAATTTAAGGAAAGTATTACTCACTTGAGATGGCATACTTTACAGATGGAGAAAACAGCTATTACCACACCATCCTTACCTAGAACCATATCCTCATTGTTTATAGCAACATGGAGTTGGTTTACCCCATGCCTCTATCAGAACTTTACTTTAGCTGTTTGTGGCTGCATTAGTGGCAGCCTCTGTGAGAAAAGCAATGGAGCTTTGTGAACTGCTGACCAATGACATGTTAAGGGAGCCTTCACTGAAGAATGTGCATGATCACCTCCTATTAATAAGATTCTGTCTGTGCCCTTAGATCAGGGGTGTCAAACTCGTTTTCACCGGGGGCCACATCAGCCTCACGGCGTACCTTAAAGGGCCGACAATTTTAGAACTGTATAAATGGAACGTCTTCTTAACTGTTACATTTGTACAGTTTTGCTATTATAATTAGCCCTTTGAGGGCAACCACGAAGAATATATTGTCCCCCCATAGGTAGATAGGTACATATAACCCTTGTAGGTAGATAAGTGGGTATAAAGCCCCTATAGATGACAGGTATATCTGCCCATGTAGGTAGATCAGAGAGATCGTGGGGGGCCGAGGGCCGGAAAACACAAGGCCGCGGGCCGGATTTGTGCCGGGGGCCTTGTGTTTGACACCCGTGCCTTAGATCCGTGGTGGTTGCACTAGAAGAACTTGCCACCACATTGTTGCATCCATTGACCATAAAATGTCCTGTCTCCACAAACTGCCCCAGTCCCACACAATCACTCCAATAGGGTCCACAGGTAAGCTGACCACCTGTGGCTGTATCTACATCCAGTTTGTAGGAGAAGAGAGTTTGGTCTGTTTTTTTTGTGTTTTGTTACAATAGTAAGAATTTCGAGAACAATATTTCTCCCGGTAGCTGTTCCAGAAGCAGGTCTATAGTTGTCAAGATCAGTGTGGGATTTTGGTGAAGTACTTTTCACCAATCTAATGCATAGGTTATAAATGCTAGGGTTTGACTACTAGAATTCCAGCATTTGCCATAATGGAGTATCTCGGTATCTCGGAGTCTAAATGGAGCTCTCCCGCTTCATCTAAAGACTATTACAGTGACAGAAACTGCCGTGCACAACTGTTTTATTACAAAACAGCATTTAATATCACTGTTATGGCCATTCCCATTTCTTTATACTTTTTTTTAATATGCTTTGAAACAATATATTTTGGTAAACCCTGCACACTGCCCAAAAAAACGCAGCCTTTTAAAACACATTAGTGTTATACTTCAGATTCAGAAGTAGAATACTTAATACTGTAAGTTTCCTCTGTCTGGAAAAATTGGTGATTGGTTGCATGATTTTCATGTGATCATCAACAAAATGTGTGTCAGGCCAAAGTGACCTAGCCCAAATCTGAAACGCAACACAATTCAGAACTACAGTTTAGGTAGCTGGTACATGTCAAAGTAACATCAACTTAAATGGTAATGTTTAAGGCTTCATACCGGAACATTGGCCAGAGCATCATGCTGCCTTTTCGGCCTTGTCTTCTACCCATGATACATTATGGTGCCACCTCTTCCTAAAAGAGGTGACACATACGCACTAAGACAGGGGCGTAACTAGAGAAGCCTGGGCCTCTGATGAAGCGCCTGTGGAAGAAGGTGCGAAACGCATTAGGCTTTTAAGTTTGTTTTAATCAAGCGAAGGATAAACCCTTTGCTTTTTTAGACAATAAACAGTTTTCCGTCGCCAAAACCTCTGGCGTCCTTGATTCCACGTGCACCGTGATCCGCCATTTTGTCTATAGTTGTATCCGTTTCAGAGGAACTCCGCCACTGAAGGAACCGCGGCTGCCGTGTTAAAGGGCTACGGTGCAAAAAAGCCCTGTAGGTGCCTATGAGCGTTGTTCCTCTATAATATATGCACAACCCTACTCGGTGAGTGAATTTTCTACTCCCACCCCTTATATTGTTTTAACATATTTCACAAGTGTGCGCCCCCGTTTCTCCTTTTTTCTTTTCTACATGCTACCCCGGTAGTTACGCCCCTGCACCCAGACATGTGCATGATGTCAATGAAAACACGATTCATCACACCACCTTCTTAACTTGCTCCATGGTTCAGTTTTGATGCTCACATGCCCATTATAGGTGCTTTTGGCTATGAACATACTGACTGTGGCTATGCAGCCCCATATGCATGAAGCTGCAGTGCCCAGTTTTGACACCTGTTAGAGCCAGCAGTAACGTTTATACAGTTTATGCTTCAGTAGGGCTTCTTTGATATAAAATTAGATGGGCTAGTTTCACTCCCCACATGCATCAATGAGTCTTGGGTGCCTGTTGTCGGTTCGTCAATAGTCCTTTTGTGGACCACTTTTGGTAGTTACTAACCACTCCATACCTGGAACATCTCTCAAGACCTCCTGCTCTAGAGATGCTCTGTATCATTTGCTTAGATCCTTACATTTTTTTTTTTCCAACTTACAACATGTCAGTTTCAAGAATTGGCTGTTCACTTGTCACCTAATACTAGTGCATCTCAAAAAAAATACAATATCATTGAAAATTAAAGGGGTTTTCCAGGATTTTTTTTATTTGTTATAGGGCTCAAAAATGTATTCTATTAAACCTTGTAATTCATACTGTAATGAGTCCATACAATATATGGGTTTCTCTATTTGACTTAAATTATTGATATCAATTATCTTTTCAGTGTTATTCTAATTTTTTGAGATGCACTAGTATATCCCACTTCTTTGCAGGTGCCATTGTCACAAGACAATTACAATTACAGTCAATCTGTGTATCTGTACATAGATCAGACCATCTATCTGTTTATGTGTTACTGGATATCTGACCCCAGCTGTCCTGTATATCTACGTAAGACAGACCTATATGGCTGGCAGGATATGGGAGCTAAAACTTCCAGTTCCCCCAATTCCGGGGCGGGGTTTGCATAAGACCTCTCCCTTTTGTGGGCTATTGCAGGCCGCCAGGGATCCTATGGCAGGCCACAAGCAGCCAACAGGCCATATATTGTGGAGGTGTGGCATAAGTCATACTAGGATCAGTCAGCAGCTTACTGATGGTGTCCATAGCTACAAATTTTTCTCTACACAGTAAAAAATGTCTGAATTAAAGTTGTTGTCTCACTACAGACACTGATGACACATTGTTTAATGACTGCTGTGCCCCACTACATTGAATTAGCAGTGGCCTTTACTATGGATGCCACTTTTTCAACACACAGTTGTAGATGCTTATATATAATGGGCATTCATCCTGTGCCTTCTACTTTATGAATATAATGCCAGAATGAATATACAGGTCACGTAACTCCAGGGTGACTCCTAATCTTCCCATATTTTATGGTAAGCTTCTGCTGTATAATGTGATGAGGTCTATGCTTGGCAGCCATTCTCAGCACATATTTTGTGTATGGCTGATACTGATCTGATTTGCTGGAATTTCTGCAGAATATAAAGATTGCATTCGCTTTGTATTGAGAGTGGGAGGTTTTGTGGGGTACGTGTGGGAGATAATTCTGAAACTACCTATTGCCGAGAAATTTACTTGAAAGGGAGACAATCATCTGTCAGCAGTTTGACGGCTTAATAATGCTGAAGGATGGCATTTTACTGAGCCCATGGGTATGGGGGATGGATACCAGGGCTCATGGCACTGAATTCAGCAGTAAAAGACCCAGAACAATGATTGGTAAATTTTTATTCTAGAGGAAATGCTTATTTGAAGGGGATGTTCACCCATTTTTGAGGCAGTTCCTCTGACAATGAGGGGATCCTTGAGGCTCTGGCTACTGGAAATATTGGAAATCAGCTTGCACTGATTTAGCATCAATTTAAATCAATGGCTCTCTATTGAATAACAGCATTTAAAGGGAATGTGCCCTTTTGCTACCATTTTTGACTGATTCAAGGGATTTAAAATAACAAAAGTTAAGGAACTTTTCAAGTAGTCTTGTGCATGCAGCTCCTCTAAGGAACTTGGCAAGTAGTCTATGCATGCAGCTCCTCTAAGGAACTTGGCAAATAGTCTTGTGCATGCAGCTCCTCTAAGGCAGTGTTCCCCAACTCCAGTCCTCAAGACCCACCAACAGGTCATGTTTTCAGGATATCCCACAGAATGCACTGACAATAATGATATCACCTGTGCAATGCTAAGGGAAGCCAGAAAACATGGTGGTGGGCCTTGAGGACTGGAGTTGGGGACCTCTGCTCTAAGGGACTTGGCAAGTAGTCTTGTGCATGCAGCTCCTCTATGGACCTATACATTTCCATAATTACAGATTACAAACAATCTCTGTGTAGTCTGGTCATTCAGACATCTGTTGCTATTTCTGCCCCATCCACTTTATTAACTATTGATAATAATAAAGGAGACAGAGATAGTGGAGTAAACCAATTGCACTTGTTCCCACAAGTTTCTGTTGATCTGTAGCAGATCATGATGAAACCAGTAACCCTTTAATGTACCATAACTTATCTGTACGTCATGGTGATGCTAAAGGAGTATGGAGAAGGCTTAGGGGGGGACTGAAGTATAGCTGACATAGGCAGGGTGTAATAGCAGATCAGTTATATCACTATATATCGGTAAGTAAACAACCATTATTTTTTAATCTTCATTGCTATTGTACAAGGATAAGGGACAGCAAAAAGATGAAGAGACGGCATCCAGGGTGTATAAAAAGATTTTTTAAAAAGTTGATTTTATTCCCCAAAACACAAAAAAATACATGCAACAAGTCACTGGTCAGAACTTACATGGAATATTGTGCACAGTTTTGGGCACCAGTGCACAGAAAAGACAACCAAGATTAGGATTATTTAGTTTAGAGAAAAGATGGCTTCAGGGGGACATAATAAATATATTAAATGTCAATATAAAGATCTCTCGAAAGAGCTATTTATACCCAGGACTGTATCCAGAACAAGGGGGTGTCCTCTACACCAAGAGAAAAGGAGGTTTCTACATAAACATGGAAAGGGATTCTTTACTGTAAGAGCAGTGAGACTGTGGAACTCTCTGCCAGAGGAACTTGTCATGATGAATTCACTAACAGAGTTCAAAAAGGGTCTGGATTTTCTAGAGTGTATTAATATAACAAGTTCTAGTGACTAGGATTCTGGAGAAGGGTCATTGATCCAGGGATTTATTCCGATTGCCAGATTGAAATCGGGAAGGAATTTTCTTCCCAAAATGAGGACAATTGGCTTCTACTTCATGTTTTTTTTTTGCCTTTCTCTGAATCAACAGTATAGCACAATAGGCTAAGCTAGATGGATGCCTGTCTTTTTTTGGCCTTACAAATTATTTAACTATGAATGGTTTGCTGTCTCCCTGGTGCCAAGGTTCAGCATGTGATGGACCGGGTGGATAAATACTGGGAGGGGCTGGCGATGACCCAGCTGTTGTGGTCCATGTGGGAACCAATGACTGAATACATATTAGGTGGAGGATCCTAAAGACCAGTGGATAAGGAGATCAATGTGTTACAAACCAGCATTGAAGATATCGGTACCCACAATATTTACTGTAATCCCATTTCATTGTGTAAAAATGCATGAACTCTAGCAAGGAAAATGGGGGAGCTTGAGGTGCAAGTTCTAGAGGAGCAGATTGATGTGGTTGGCGTTGCTGAGACATGGCTCGACTCCTAGTATGAATTAGGAAGGACAGAGCAAATAGGAAGGGTGAAGGAGTGTGTCTGTATGTAAGGAGTAATATGAAAGAAACTGTGAAAAAGGCAATAGAGGGTGAAGATGGTGAAGATGTAGAAATCTTGTGGGTGGAAATACACATAGAAAAATATTTTTGGTGTAATCTATAGACATCACTGAGGAGATAGAGGATCAGTTATATAAACAAATGGACCAGTTTGTGGAAGATCCCAATAGAAGTGATGTTCTGTTGGATCTGGTAATTTCTAACAAAGCAGAACTTGTTGGAGGAGCGGTCACGGTGTCTGCAAACTTGGTAACAGCGACCACAATATAATTACTTTTAACCTAAACTGGAAAAACAAGCACAAAGCCGGAGAGCAAAAACATTTAATTTTAAAAAGGCCGAATTCCCATTACTACAGGACATAGACTGGGAGCAGCAGTTACCAAATAATAATGTAGAAGCCAAATGGCAGGGCTTTAAATATACTTTGGGGAAATATAAAGCAAAATTTATTTCTATAGGAAACAAATGTAGACGATTAAAATTAAATCCAATAGGGCTTCTACTTTCAGTTAAAAGGGCAATAAGTAATAAAAAAGGTCATTTAGAAAATATAAGTCAGTGTCAGCATTAGCCTTTGAAAATTACAAAGAGATTAATAAAAATTTTAAAAAAGTGATCAAAGCAGCTAAAATACAAAATGAAAGGCAGGTGGCAAAAGACAGCAAGACAAACCCCAAAAAATGTTTAAACATATTAATGCCAAAAAGCCAACGTCAGAGCATGTAGGACCCTTAAATAACAGCAATGTGGAGCTGGTCACTGGGGATCAGGAGAAGGCAGCGCTACTAAATAGGTTCTTGAGCTCTCTATGTACAAAAGAGGAGAGAGTAGCTGATGTGGACGGACCCAGTGCAGATGTTGATGGTGTCAGTAATAATGGGGGAGTTGCTAGAGCCGATGGTGACAGGGCCAGTGCAGACATAGGCGGTGCCAGTACTCTTAATAAATCATCTGATAGAATTAATTGGCTCAGTGTAGAAATGATGCAAGACAAGTTAAATAAACTAAAATGTGAACAAGGCTCCATTGCCCAAATGGCTTACACCCAAGAGTTGTTAAAGAGCTCAGCTCGGTTACTTATGTGCTCCTGTTCATGATATTTAGAAATTCTCTGGTGACTGGTAGGGTGTACTGACACGGTCTAATTGCAGGATGTATTTCGGCACAGAAATTCCGGTAATTCATGGCTCTCATTGAGAGCTATGAATACACAACTTTTTTCCCGGTGTATAATATGCGGCAGGGAAAACAATTGATATGTGAATGGGAGCCGACTGTCCATGTTTTAGAAGTACGCACTGGTCAGTATGCAGTTCTAAAACATCTGGCGTACGCATCACACTACATCGTGTGAATATACCGATATAGTGAAAAAACACCACCATTGTGGGCCCTGTTCACAGCTCAATAGCTGGACTAAACTGAGCCCAGGAGCAGGCATCTAGCCTTATATGCTCCTGGGAAAACATGACAGGTGCATCTGATTGCTGAATAACAACTCAAAGCTCCCACTGCTAAGGGAACAATTAAATGATACAGACTGCACATTAGCTTGGTACCTGTTCACACCAGTATGCAGAAAAACCACAGTATAATGCATGGAGAGACTGCAGAAATACAAAATTACCCATTAAACAACCACTCGCACATCCTCAGGGAATGAGGGGGATGGCTGCCGGTATTACAATTGCATATAGATAAAGCAATACATAAGGGTGCAAAACGTGTGGTGCACCATGCCGGCTTATGCATACCCATATAGTGCCAAGAGATTGGCGCAAGGCAAATGTAGTTTCCATCTTCAAAAAGGGCTCTAGGTCTTGCCCAGGTAATTATAGACCAGTAAATTTAACATCTATTGTGGGAAAACTGTTTGAAGGGCTCATAAGGCACTGTATAAAATTTTTTGTTTTTTTTTTCATATTGGTATCAATATTTTTAAAAATCTTGCAGTCATGCAGTTTTCACTTTGGCCACTGGGCCTCATAATAGTCAACACTTCGGGGCCGTTTATACGGCACAGGACAAATACCGGTCGGTTTGTATTGTTTCCGTGCTGCGCACACGGCCGCGGGGCGGAGGCGGCTTTTCTCCGCGGTTAACGGATAAAAAAGCCCTCCACATAGACATATTCATCTTCCGTCCGAAAACCGGTCGGAAGAATGAACATGTTCTCTGTTTTTTGGACCGCCGGCAGTCTAAAAAACCATCTACAGTGGGGACCGCTGCACGGATTTTCCATTAAGGTCCGTGAAAAAGTTTGTCAGCCGGTTGGCAGCCGGTTTTCAAAACCGTAAACCGGCTGAAAAACAGTGCCATGGGAACAGTGCCTTCCTGTTCTGCAAAGAAAACTTTTCAGCAGTCTCCTCATTGTCACCATAGCAGGGTGAAACTGAAAGGTGACATCAGCTTGTATCGATGACACAGGATCCACCATTCACAATAGTAGATGGTCACAGCTGCTCCTGATTTCTTTAGTGATTTCTTTCTAGGTCACAGAGCATGCCTAGAAAAAAAAAAACTCTTCTATAGAAGTCAACAGGTCTGCTCACAGGCTCCTATGTCCATGGAGCTGCTGTAAAGCATCTCTCAAAATGCTGTTAAAAGCAACCCAGGCAAATAAAAAGCAGCTGAGAAGCAAAGAATATGTATTAGTATCTCTTTTTAATTAGTAAAAAAATATATTGGTAATAGATTTTCTTTAAAGCAGAAGCAATGAAGTCATTAAAAGGGTTCTCTAAGACAAAAATATTATGTGCCTATCTATAACATAGACCATTAATGTTTGGACCGATCAGAACAATGTAGGATTTATAGCACCCCTGCAAATGCAGCGTCCCCTTCAATGTATACATAAGCATAGTGTGGACCATGATGTTCAATAATCTAGTCCTGCAGACAGCAGCCACTGCAGTGACCAAATAATTGACTTTCTACACATTTCAGTTGAAGCAGAGCAGAATGTTTGATGCTGTAATAGCAAAAGCAAAGTGTTCATTGCTGGATTTACAGCGCTCCCCGAACAAGCTTGGAAGATAAATATGTATGCAAAAGCCAGTGTGCAAATCCTCTTAATTTACAGCTGGTATTAGACTCTGACTACTGTAAGCGATGTAACACACTGTGTGTTTTTGCTTAGTGGCGTTAAGATAATTGAGGTGTCGGGATATTTACGGCCTATTTGGGGCTGATTTTAAAAGGGGAATGTTGTCAGCTTTTAAAGGGCTTTAAATTGTGTTAAATATTGCTGAGGCGTGTATAATGCTGGAGCAAAGATGGGTTTGTGGAAAACAGTAAACTAAAAAGATTTGTGAAGTGTACAAATATACCTGAGGTTTTTGCAAAATAATAATGGGGGATTTATTCATACCTGAACTTTCCAGTAACTTGTAAAGATAAGCTACGTATACATGAGCTGCAGCACTAATATCGTATAATTAATTTTTCACCAGTTTTCCCTTCTGCAGGCCCAGCTCTAATTTTTAGTTGGACCTGGGTAAGTGGATGGAGAATGGCTGTTATAAGGTCTCCCATACACTACACACTCCCTCACCCACAGATCCTGCTCCTCTGTCTTCTCTATAGCACACCCCTAGGAGCAGCAGTAGCATGGAGTACATTACAGATCAATAATGAGCAGTATAACCTGTAAATCCAATTGCTAGGGTGGGACAGAAACATGTTAAAGAGCTCTAATATGCGTTCTGTGTCTCTCCCCATACACTACCCCTCCCCTTTCCATAAACCTTTATGGGCAGAATGTAACTTGATCCCTCAATCAACTGACTACTGTCTTGTGAGACAAGTTGGAACTCAGCAGCGTGAATGATGATTTTAGAAAGCGGTGGGGAATGACCCTGCTAAGTGGAGAAAGAAGCATTTTTCTCAAATAATATATTATTAAAATGATTCTTATATACGCATAAACTAAGCTAATGTTGATTTAAGATTGTTAGACATTAGCGTTAATATGAGAATACATAGAGCCATAAACCTTATATAGATTAATATGAATTATGATCTGTAATATAAGAAGTGAGTCAGTTTAAAAATTCATGAAATTACTTATCCTACCCCAAGTTGCAACCTGATTATACTTCAGAGCTGCACTTAGGCCATGTTCACACGGCTTAAAATGGGCCTTATTTCGGTCCGTAATTACGCGCCGGAGTGCGCAAATTACGAGCTGAAAACGTCCCAGTCATTACGGTAATCCACAGTTCTCATAGAGAACTATGGATTACGTCTCCTCTCCCTGCTCAGCGAATACGGCGAGGGGGGAGAAAGTGACATGTGAATTACCAGCGGCGTATACGCGCCGCTGGTAATGCAAGTCAATGGGCCGGCAATGTGCCGGCCTCCCGCTCACTCCCCCGCTCCCGCCACACCCCCGTCCACACGGCGTAATTGCGGGGCGTAATTACGTCCCGCAGTTAAGGCGTGTGAACATAGCCTTACTATTCTGCTAGTGCAGTCACTATGTAAATACATTACTTATCCTGTACTTACTCTGAAAAACAGCTATAAACCGGGACTGTGTATAATAGTAGTAATACATGTGTTGGTGAACAAAATAATAGACAAACCGAAACAATTGCAACACAATAAATAGATTAAAAAATGTGTACCCGTATATACTCCAGTATAAGCCGAGTTTTTCAGCACAAAAAATGTGCTGAAAAATCCGTCCTCGGCTTATACTCGAGTCGGCGCTCTGGCGCTGCAACGGCCCGTGTGCCGGCAGGGACACTTCAGCTATACGCGACTCCTCAGGGAGCGCATATAACTGAAGGCCGAGTCAGCTGACAGCGTCCAGGCGCTGCTGTGGCCCGGGCGCTGTCGGCGATCTCTCCATCTGTATGCAACTCCTCCGGAGCTCATACAGGGGAAGATACCACTGCGGTGCAGACAGTGAGCGCTCCCTGCTCCGCAGTGGACTCCGGGCGGCCGCAGACTCGCGGCTGTCTGGAGTTTCTAGCACAGGCAGAGTGTGTCATTACGCTGCGTGCATGGCCTAATGACATCACCCCGCCTGTGTCTGAAGACAGAGCAGAGCAGAGTCGTAGCAGTGAGGGAGCGAGGTAAGTGTTTGTATTTTTATTTTTTAAACTGCCTATGGGGCCATATACCTGCCTATTACCTGCCTATGGGGGCATATACCTGCCTATTACATGCCTATGGGGCCATATACCTGCCTATTATCTGCCTATGGGGCCATATACCTGCCTATTACATGCCTATGGGACCATATAACCTGCCTATTACCTGCCTATGGGGGCATATACCTGCCTATAATCTGCCAATGGGGGCATATACCTGCCTATAATCTGCCAATGGGGACATATACATGCCTATAACCTGCCTATGGGGGACATTAAACTGCCTATACCTGTCTATGGAGAACATATACCTGCCTCTACATATTTATGGGGGATATTAAACTGCTTATACCTGCCTATGTAATTTTATTGGCATCCATTTTTATTTTTTTAAATTCACCAGTAGCCGCTGCATTTTCCACCCTAGGCTTTTATATTCAAGTCAATAAGTTTTCCTATTTTTATGTGGCAAAAGTAGGTGACTCGGCTTATATTTGGGTCAGCTTATAATTGTGTATATACGGTATTTTTTTATATTAACTTGTTAAATACAAACAATGATATGACCTTAGTGATGTAAAAATCCTTCACCCAAATATAAAAACACGATTACACCATACGATTCCCAGAAATTAATGTCAAGTGTAAGATACATGTATAAAAACATGATTCCAAGAACAATTCATGAAAAATAAATATGTGTCAATGATTAAATATGAAATATACTTAACTTAACCCAGAGTCTGGATGTTTAAATTGGCAATTGACTAGGACTGTGCTGTCCCAATGCACATTTCACCTGCGCTTTGTCAATGCATGTCATGCAGTTAGGATGCTTCACCCCTTACTGACTCTTGAAGGGTATATCGGTTATGATTGGGTGCTAGTTACTGCATACAATGGATATTTCTGTTATATTGGTCTCATGGGTGCTGCCAGCATGTCAACCCTCTACATGCCAATTTTGTGAGTGAGAGTAGGGAGCTGTCTGGCCATCGGACAATTATAGAGGGCTAATGTGTTACCATGGAAGCTTAGGGCCTAACAAAGAATACCAGGTCTATCAATATAACCCCCCCCCCACCCAAAAAAACCCCTCATTTTCACCTTCATTTATTACCAATACAAACGACAGCTCATGCCATAAAAAACACCCAAAACATTAGATAGATAGATAGATAACAAAAAAAGATAACAGGCAGCACTCTTTATAAAAGTTACCAGTCCTAGTAAATATCCATGGAAGACCGCAGCGCTCCTCTTTCAAAACGGTGCAAAAAACTTTATTCCAACGTATCCAATAGCGACGTTTCGGCTACAAGAACCTTTCTCAAGCCTCTTGAAGCCGAAACATCGCTATTGGATACGTTGGAATAAAGTTTTTTTCATCGTTTTGAAAGAGGAGTGCTGCGGTCTTCCTTGGATGGATAGATAGATAGATAGATAGATAGATAATGAGACCACAAGAACCACTATACATATTTGACATCGCTGCATCTGCACTGATTTGTGGAAACAAGATAATGGGGCAGATTTAAGAAAACTGTCTTACATAGGAGCTATCTGTGTTGCTCACAGCCGCCAATCACAGGGCTGCTTTCAAGAGCAGGGTATAAAATGAAAGCAGTGCTACGACTGGTTGTTATAGGCATCAGAAACACTTTTTCATTTAGACATATTCATGAATGTCCTTCATTGTAAACAGTTCAGTACAAGGGCAGAATTGCTATTTTCTTTGCATTTCCATTTCCCTCCAAATAATAAAAGGTTAATTAGTCATTTATATGTACCCCAGAAAACAAGCACTCCTACATCAATGGAAAAATAAAAAAAGTTATGGCTTTTCAATAGCAAAGATGAAAATATGAAAAAAATGACTTGGTCATTAAGGCCCAATCAGGCCTAGTCATTAATGTTGATTTTAGGAATATATCATTTGTAAGCACAGATGATTGCTAACGGCAGAGTATTTTAGCACATCTTTGCTCTTGTGGCTAAACCATAATATCCTCACTGATTACTTTCCAGCACTGTGATAGCAATGAGACAGTGGAATGGTTAATGACAGTCATTATTAGGAAGAATTCCAATAAGGAGGCAAGGAGCAAATAAACATCTTATTAATATTAATGGCGATTCCATGATCTGCTGGACAGAGAAGCAAGACGGATGCGGAGAAGCAAGGATTTCTTCCTGAGCGGTCTCTTCGCATCCCTGTCCTCGGTCTCCTGCGCCTTCCTTTCATACTCCCCAATGCCATCTTTTTAATTCTCTTCTCTTTTCTTTCATCCTCTCTTCCATCCATAGTTCCTGCCTACATTTTACTTTTCTGTTCTTTTTTCTTCTGTTCATTTCTCCCACGGCTCCTGTCCCTGTCATCCTTTCTTCCTTCCCCCACCTGTCCCCTTTCCATTTGTCATTTCCATCTTGTGCCAACCTTGTCTTTCCTCTATTTCTTCTTTTTCCTGTTTTTGTGTTCACCTTCTCACACTTTCCCTTTAACATCCTGTGACTCTTTCCAAATTTGTCCTTCCTTGCCCCTTTTCTTTATTGTTGCTGCCTATAAATTCCTCTTTCAATCACTCTTCCCATGTTACCCCTCACCTGCTCTCTTCCCAGTTATCACACTCCTCCCTCTCTCCTTCTACCTTTCTTCCTTTTTCTCTCTTATTCCCTCTCCTCTCTTTAGTTATCCACTCTCCTCTCCTTCTACCTTTCTTCATTTTCTTTTCTCTCTCTATGTCCGTCTCCCTCTCTTCCTAGTTATCGCACTCCTCCCTCTCCTTCTACCTTTCTTCCTTTTCTTTTCTCTCTCTATTTCCCTCTCCCTCTCTTCCTAGTTATCGCACTCCTCCCTCTCCTACCTTTCTTCCTTTCTCCTTTCTCTCTTTCCATGTCACTCTCCTTTTTTCCCCCTTTATCTTCCTCCCTCTCTATCTTTCTCTTCCGTTCTATGTCCCTCTTTCTCTCTTTCCCTTTACATTTCTCCCTATCGTCCTCTCCCTCTGTTAGTCTTTATTTCTTTCTCTCTCCTATTCTCTGTATCTTCCTCTCCTTCTCTTTCCCTTTGTCTTTCTTCCTCCTTTCTGCTTTTGCCAATACATCATCACTCCTTCTCTTCCTCTCCCCCTTCTCGTCTTCCTTGTTTCTTCCTCCTCCTCTTTCTTTCCTGTCTCTCTATTTTCCCTTATATTCTCTTCCTTCCCATCTCGCTTTACTCGCTGGCATTTTTTATGTTTCCTCATCCAGTGAGGTTATTCCATTATCTTCTGACTGTACTATTCGATCTTTAGAACTCTTTTGCATCTCTTGCACGGTCCTCTGCTTTTCCTCCTCTTTCTTCCTTCTCCCCATCACACTCCTCCCTTTCTGTCTTAGTATGAGCCCTGAGTGACTCCACTGCATGTCGTGACTGACTGGCCCAGGCATAGCACCCCTGGACAGGGCGAGGGAGCCAGCAGAACTGGGCACCTATGTTATCCATATCACTAAAGTGTCGACTGGGGATCATAAAGCGACGAGTGAAAGGTACGAACACCCAGTGACTAGACCTGCAGCTAAAGCCAGACAGGAGACATCAATATATTAACTGTTGGAGGCTCTGACTGACTTGTCTTTAAAGGGTCTCTAAACCTGCAATGCAAGCCATTGTTCATTGTTATCAGCCAGTTCAGGCTGGGGAGAGGCTGACTGTAATGTTAATCAATGGGATGACTGATAGGTAGTGCAGAAATCTACCAGCCAGATGACCATTATCCTGTGTCTAGTGTGGAGATGGTGCTATGCTAGTACAGGCTGTGAACTTTGGTTTAGTGTCCTTTTTAGACCCTTTATTAACACTTGGGTCGTCTATTGCAGATTTTATGTTTCTTCTTCAACTAGGACAAAAGAATGATTAAAAGTCTGCAGTTTCTGAAGAAACAGGCCCGGTGCGCTTTAATGCTAAAATATAGCAACATACCAGATAGTTTATTGCAAAATCAACTCTGCAATGCACCACAGGGATCCGGGGACACGAATAATGGTCGATGTACTGGATGCACTTAGTAAAGGCTTAAAATGCAAGGAAAGTGATGTAGCCAGGTATGCGGCTTTGGCGCCACAGTCTCTGCTGTTGTAGAATACTGATGTGTAGGCTGTTCTGTATTGCTGCATTCTATACTTTAGGCACTTTCATTATAGCTATCACCAAACACTAAATCTGGATCTCAAATGCAGCAATCTGTTATCATGTAATCAGTTCTGTTTGCAGCTACGTTTTAATCTTCAGTTACAACATATCTTATGCTACAGTCACATCCAACGCTGCTCTTATCATCCTGCTTGTGCTGGTTTAGTGCTTATTGTGCTGTGGTTTGTTATGGGATTTGAAGGAGTAAGATGTTGTGCAGATGTTTCCCACAATGCATTACACCAAGGTTAGGGGTAGTCAAAATAGGGCTAACAGATTCCAATGGCAGCTAGCAGAACTGTGAATGCAGCTCTGGATGCAAGACATGACATAACTCCACATCAATACAAGAGAAGTCACTCAACCATTTAGGTTGATTTAAACTTGATAATCAGCAATAGAGCCTTATCCACTTTGGAAAAATCCCTACTTGTTAGAAGACTTCCTTAAGAATAGGATAATCACAAAGGGCGACATGTCCGAAAAATTGGTGTCGCCGCGGCAGATTTTAGGCGCCTTTAATTAGTATAAGTGCACCTGAAAGTACGATACTTTACAAAATCTGGTGTCAGGTATACCTTGCATAGTAAACGTAATGCGTCTAAAAAGGTGCATTGCGTGCGAAAAAGATGCATTGCGCAGTCGCATCGCATGGCGTATCATTGCTAGTGCATGTAATGCGCCTATCGAGGTGCATTGTGTAACAGTGGCGCATTACATATCATTACTACTGTATGTAATGCGCCTCAATAGGTGCATTGTGTTATGGAGGCGCACAGCGTATCATCGCCACTATGTGTAATGTGCCTTTTTAGGCGCATTACAATGTGTTATGCCCGAGATATAATGCATCTAGTTTTGGTATATTACAGTTCATTTATATTGAGAATATAGGGCCACATATATGAAAACTGTTTAGGTCTAAAACTCACTTTTTTGCCCATAGTAAAAAAGTTTTAGACCTAAACAGTTGTCATACATGTGGTCCCATATTCTCAATATAAATGAACTGTAATATACCAAAACTAGGTGCAACTAGGTTAATATGGGCAAAAAAGTGAGTTTTAGACCTAAACAGTTTTCATACATGTGGCCCATAGTGTCAAGAGTATTTTTGGTGCAAAATAGACCAAGAAAATGGCGTTTGTGTATTGGGACATGTCGCCCAACGTGTCCTGCTGCCTAAACTTCTAGCAATTTGCTGGAATCTGTTGGGAAACCTGTCAAAAAAAATGGTCAATTTTTCTGCAGCTCTGCCACAGGGGAAATAAAGTATTATACAGCACCTATCTTTGTAATGCAGGACATGATAGGTCCTCCAGAGAGAGAGACAGACTTTATAAAAGAGATGAGGATCGCAAATAAAGGATCACCCTCTGTTAACTCAGAATTCTCTAATAAATTGTATGAAGATGAGTTTTGCAGACTGGACAACCCCTTTAATTTAAAGCTAAACTTGACAGACTAGTGGTCTGTAGGACTCATTTGCTTACATTTCCAAGCCCCTCAATGGTTACACATTACTGTTACTGTTCCCTACTCCCAGAGGAGAAGTGTCCTTGCATACAATGCCACTATCCAAAAATATGTGCTTTCTTAATTTGCTCCAGGAAAAAGATCCAAATATAAGAACGTACCTTTCTCCCCTGTGTTTTGATAGTTCTATTAGGCTCTGCAGAGGCCAGTAGCCCATAAATCACACGGGAGAGAGGGAGACCAGCATCATAGGGAAAACCCACTGACCTCTGAACATGCAACTCTATAAGTAGAAAGAGTAAGCAGATCTAGACAAAATACAACACAAAGTAGAAATTAGCAAACACCATATTTGCCAACTCTCCTGGAATGTCTGGGAAACGCCAAGTAAAGAGAGAGATCTTCTGGACTTATAAAAGAGCCATCAAATCTCCAAGACCATATACATACTCACCTGTCTCTATTCCTGCACTTCCATCCATGGCCACAAACAACATCATGATGCCAAACAAATTGTTGAGCAATTTGAAGTATAGTAGCTGTTCTGACATACTAAGGAAGCCAGGGCCATCTTTTCCATTCCACACTAGGCAGTTGCCCGGGGGCCCCACAAGTATAGGGGCCCCAAGTGGTGTATGTATGTCACAGGAATGCAAGAAACATACCAAGAATCCCCTGGTTGGCTTTGCTTATTTTACTGTTTGGGTGTTTTTAGGTTGTACAAACATCTACAAACCATGGTGGAGAAGGGAGCCAAAGGCTCCCTACCCTGCCAAATAGTCTTGTAGGCTGCAGACTGCCGGTGTCCAGATATTAGTGGCGTGATAATATGGGTGTGCTTGGGTGGGAGGGGGGCTCCAGGCATGACCTAGTGTGATGTTATGTACTTGGGCAGGGCCCACTGCAGTGCTATGCCCAGGGGCCCATAACTATGTCAAGACGGCTCTGAAGGAAGCTACTCTTCCCTCACCACACGCAGCAATGGACCTTGGCTGCCCTCGACGCTGTCCTCTGCGTGTCCTTTCTTGTGTTACAAATGTTCATCTTCTACTGCTTACTAGATCAGATGAAGCTGTTGCTATAAAAACTCCTGAAACTCCTCTCTGGGCTCTCAGCTGACCAGGCTGCACATGGGAGCTTGATTATTTGGGAATGGTTGATTGCTAGTTCTCTATAAAGCGGAGTTTGACTGGGTGGCCGACACTGTGTATATTGTTAGCTGAGAGATTGTGTTTTGTGAGCCGATTGCATTGTTTCTAGCATTCAGTCCTGTTTTGGTTAGTTATCCGTTTCCAGTTTGTTAGAGTTCCATTTTGTCTTTAGTTCTCTGCTGCTTCTGTTCTGCTCTGTGTCATTTTTGCAATATTTTCTATTCCCGAGTTCTCTTTAGTGGTTCTGTGCTGTTTTGGTGAAGGCTAGCATACCTGAGGGACATTAGTAGGACATTGTCAGAGGTAGAATAGAACAAGGAGGGGGTGAAGTGTTAGGGCTAGTTCTAGGGGCAGGTTAGGGAAAGCTAGTTGTTAGGGTTAGGTGTTTTTTGGTGTCTTGCTTATGGATTCAAGTCAATTAACCTTCCATTTCTGTCCATGTCCTTGTCGTCATCCGTCTTGTCCTTCATTCATTGGTAAGTTCCAATATTTATTTTTAGACATACTTAACACTATTTGCATGAAACTGCAAATATGGCTTTATTTCTATTATAATTTTGTGGTCTTCTGTGTCAACCAGTGTCGTTACACCTTGGATCACTTTTTGCAGGTAGGAACCATTGCATAGAGGAAACTCCCCACAAGACCTGTCATTTTAGAGATGCTCTGACCCGACAATTAAGTCCTTATTAAAAGCTCCCAGATCCTTACCCTTACTCATTTTTCTTGCTTCTTGTTTACCTTCACAAACGAACTTGTTGACTTGCTGCCTAGTATATGCCACTGCTTGACAGATGCTGTTGTCACGAATGAATCAATTCAATTCACTTTACCTGTCAGTGGTTTTTATGTTAGGGCTGATCCGTGTAACTCATCCATGTTTTTAACAAGCACTAGATAACCTCATGTACAAGGAGACAAATATACAATAAGTGGTATTCCGAAGCATCTGAGATTATCTGTCAGGCATTAATGTCTAGTGTGAGGCCTGTAAAGAGGTAGTCTCAGGTCCATATACAGAAGTGTTCAGGTCTGGGATATATACAATGGTGTATGGTCTGGTGTCTGTGTTAAAAGCTGTGGTGTAAAGCTTTATACTGTATAATTAGTCTGGTATGTGGTCTCTATTTTGGGGTGTACTTAATGGGGTACTGTTTGTGATTCAAATGCTAAAGGTATGAGTACTACCTAAATGCTGATTTGTATTCCCTCTGGAATCTCTCCAATGTTCTTTCTAAAAAGTTGACCACTATGGCCACCACCTTAGTAAAATTTTCCAGGCTTAATGGAACATATCTTAAACATTATACTTTGGAGGCCTTGAGGGAAATAGGAAATAGCTGAAATCTGAAAAGTGACGACCAACATGGCTGCATTTACTGGCCACAGGTAAGTGACCACAGATTCTTCAGAGTTAGATTCCTCTTAGCCAATTCTATTTTTCAGATCCTCAGACAGTTCATTGCCAAAAAGTGACACGTTGAACTTCCAGTGATCAATATGAGAGAGTGTGAGAGTGATAACACAAAATTAAACACACCTGCTCCCTATTCACACATGAGACCTTGTAACACTCAATGAGTCACAGTGGAGGGAAGATGGCAAATTGGGCATAAATTATCCATTTTCACTTAGGGGTGTATTCACTTTTGTTGCCAGTGGTTTAGACATTGATGGCTGTGTTGAGTCATTTTGAGAGCACACCAAACTTACACTGTAAGGCCACGTTCACATGGCTTAAACTGGGACGTATTTCGGCCCGTATTTCGCACTGTATTGCGCTAAATATGGGGCGAGCTACCTCCCAGTCATTACAGTAATCCACAGTTTTCATAGAGAACTATGGATTACGCCTCCTCTCCCCGCTCGGACAATACGCCGTGGGGGGAGATATGTGACATGTCAATTACAAGCTCCGAATACGCGCCGCTAATAATGAAGGTCTATGGGGCCAGCGGGCTGCCTCTCCCCTCCCCCGCATCACGGGAGTCGGCGCGAGCTCCTGTAGTCCCGACATAATTGCGGGCCATAATTACACCCCGCAATTATGCCGTGTAAACATAGCCTTATACAACCTGTACACTGACTACCTTACATTGTATCAAAGTATCATATCAGCAGTGTTGCCCCATGAGATAGAATACAATTAGGCAGCTAAGATCATGGATACAAATCCCCTATGGGGAAAAGTGAAAAAAGTGGAAAAAAAGTGAAACACAAAAAATAAAATAAAAACACGTAACCACCCTTTTCCCCTTTACAAACACTAATCGCCCCAAGAATGATCAAAAATAAATAAAAAAAATACAAATATTTGGTATCGTCACATGTGTAACGACCTACCCTATAAATCTGTCATGTTAATTAACCCGCACAGTGAACGGCGTAAAAAATAAAATAAAATTGCGATTTTTGTTTATCCTGCAGCACATAAAATGTAATAAAAAGCAATCAAAAACTCATATAAACACCAAAGTTGTACAAATTAAAAAAGCCTTTATACAGCTCTGTATACGGAAAAATAAAAAAGATAGCGTTGCATAAATATTGTTTTACACAATAAAATATTTTTTTTAAGTACTTAAACATAAAAAAAAAACCTATATAAACTTGGGTATCACTGTAATTATATCGACCCACAGAATAAAAATAACTTGTCATGGATACTGCACGGTGAGCACTTTTAAAAATAAAAAACACTACTAGAATTGCAGTAATTTGTTCACCCTGCCTTCCAAAAAACAGATTTAAAACCGATCAAAAAGCCCTGTCCCCCCAAAAAATGATAGCAATAAAAATGTCAATTCATCCCGCAAAAAACAAGCCCATAAACCGCTCTGTATACAGAAAAATAAAAAAAGGTGTTTTTATTATGTACAAGCAGTAAAACACAAAAAACATACAAATTGGGTATCACTGTAATCGTATCGACCTGCTGAGTAAAGCTAGCATGTCATTTATACCGCATGGTGACCGCTGTAACAAACAAAATACACTATCAGGATTGCTGTATTTTGTTCAAAATGCCTCACAAAAACCCTAATAAAAAGTGATCAAAGCGTCATATGAACCCCATAATGGTACTTATAAAAACATCAACTGATCCCGCAAAAAACAATCCCATATTCAGCCCTGTATACAGAAAAATAAAAAAGTTATGGCTGAATAGAATAAGACAACATAAAATAGCAATTGTTTATAAACGCATTTCTAAAAGCGTAAAAAATAATAAAACTTTAAAAAACTGTATAAAATTTTTTTCATTGCAATTGGGGACCCGATCCAATAGTAAAAAATTGGGCCCCGTCATTTACACTGCACCCGGAAATCTGTTTAAAAAATTGAAAACCCCGAAAAAAATGGGGGAAC
This sequence comes from Phyllomedusa bahiana, assembly GCA_025379985.1. Taxonomy (NCBI): domain Eukaryota; kingdom Metazoa; phylum Chordata; class Amphibia; order Anura; family Hylidae; genus Phyllomedusa; species Phyllomedusa bahiana. Next base: position 234,518 of record JAODAL010000021.1, read on the forward strand.
TGGGTTTTTCCCCCCCCAATTTTTTATCCCCAATAATTTAAAAAAAAAAATAAAAAAACACATGTACGCCTAAAAAGCACAATTTCACCCCCAGATGAGATCCGTGAGAAGTGGGTTTAATCCCAAAAAAGGGGCAACTTTAAAACGTTTCCCCCGCTTCTGCTACTTTGCCGGGTTTGTAAAATGGACAAAGGCACCCACCAAAAATCTGGTTCCCAAAAAACCAAATAGGGGGCTCCCCCCTTATACGGGCCTGCCCTGTGACCCAAAAACAGTTTACCCCCCTATAAATTGGGGACTGCTGAACTTGGAAGAAATTGTGTAACAAAAAATTTGGGGGGGTTTTTTTCCAGAATTCTTTGTTTAAAAAATTTAAAAATTATCAATAAAATTGCAACTGTTTTGGAAAAAAAATATTTAATTTTTTTCATTTTCCCAGCCTAATGCAGAAAAAAATTGTGAAAACCTGTGGGGTTTGATAAAACTCACTAAACCCTGGATATATTTTCCTTTAGGGGGTGGGAGTTTTCAAATTTGGGGAGTTTATTAAGTTTTAGCAGCTAAGGTTGTCTGCAAAACTGAAATGGGGCCTAAATAAAATCATATTGAAAATGAGACCCCAAAGTCCGGTAGGTGCTCCTTCTACTCTGAGGCTTATGGTTTAGCCAAATAAAGCACTAAGACCACATATGGGATATCTCTGAAAACGGAAGAATCTGGGGAATCAATATTAAGTTGTATTTTCCTGATCACATCTACCGTGTCCTTGTGAATAATGGATAAAAATTGAAAATCTGCAAAAAAAAGTGAAATTTTGAAATTTCACCTCCACTTTGCTTAAATTCCTGTGAAACACCTAATGGGTTAATAAACTTAAATGCTGTTTTGAATTCTTTAAGGGGTTTAGTTTCTTCGAAGATGTCATTTATGGGGGTATCTAACATACAGGCCAATAAAAATCACGTTAGATCTGGACTGGTCCCTAAAAAAATGTATATTGCAAATTCTCCTGAAAATGTTAAAATTACTACTAAGTTTTTAAGCCGGACATTATCTTAGGACTCTGCCTTTCATCACTCTTTGTACCATATCATCGGGGTCGTGAGTTTATCAGAACTGCTATGTGTGGCATATTTTTGAGTCTTTCTGTACATTTTCTTTTCCCTGATGAACCTCAGATATTTTTGAGGGGAAACGCGTCGGAAGGTATTGGATGTTCAGGGTTGGACCTCCAATATATTGTTGTGTATGGGAATTTCATCAGCATACCTTTTTCTCCTGTAGGATTACAGGGCTATTGTGTCCGGTATACACCCGACATTGTTTTTCATCCAGCATCTATTGCCTTATGATGTTTTGATGGGATTGATTATATCTTGCATTTTTGGGAATGTATTTGGATACCTATGGCTGTACCTCAAGCAATTTTTTTTTGTATAGTTACTGATCCCGTATACTTTTTGCAAACTGTAGGATTACAGGGGCTATTGTGTCTGTGATTTCACCTTACATTCTTTCATCCAGCATCTATTGTCCTATTATGATTGATGGGATTGAGTTTTTAACATCTAACACTATAAGATTATATCATTTTTCTAATTTAGTACTTTGTTTAGCTGTAGTTTGTAGGGTGAGGTGTAGGAGGTACGTGGGTTTTGGGGGCGCCCTTATCAGGGCGACTTCTCCATCAATTCTGGTTAGGCAGTATCTAAATGGTAGGGATAGTCTTTTGGTAGGGTTTGTAATATATTTTGTGTATCTAATGAAAATTAATAAAAGTTAAAGTTTTAGTCATTTTTTCCTAGGATTTATACAACTTCTGTGGTTTTGGGGTTTTTTAAGTTTTTAAGCCCCCTAATGTCGTAAAAATTATGCTAACCACTACTACTACTATGTAAAATAATAATTTAGAATCTCATTCTCTAACTTCTCAGATTAATCCAGCTACGGTTATCTCTCAAAATGATACACTCTGAACTATTACTGTTTATGTAGTATGTAATTTGTATTTTGATTCAGTTTTCTAAATTTGTATTTTGAAAAATGTTTTCAAATAAAAATAAGTTTTGGATCTGATTTTGGATCTGTTTTGCATCTGAAAATTGCATCCAAAAATGCAGCGGCGATCGGATCCTAAACGGATCCAACACGTATCTAACACGCAGTTGCATGTTTGGATGCGTGTTGGCTGCAGCAGGATCGCACCCTATGGTTTTAAATAGGGCTCCTGCTAAGTCTTTGGGACCAAGAAATGACATGTCAATTCTTGGAACGGATCCAAAAGATGGATCCAAAAGACGCAATGAGACACGCATCAGTGATCATTCGTGTGAACGCGGATACGTGTTTCACAGTAAAAGCAACGTAAATCACATTGCTATTTATAAGATGTGTGTTTGGTTTCGTTTAGGGTCTTATAGATCTAAATATGTATCTAAAAACGTATTTTCACACGGACTCAACGCGCCACGTGAACACACCCTAAAAAAAAAAAAGCATAAAAAACCATACTTACAAACACGTATTTCTGGTGTGAAATAAGCGCTTATTTCGCTGCCAAATAATCATGTAAACATAGCCTTAGCCTTCGTCTACACAGCAGAGGACAAAATACTGGTCAGATTCTAACTAGAATCTCATCACTATTTTACACTCTATTTTCATTTTCTTCCCCATCTTTTTTTTGCTGCAGTTTTCAGGCGTCTTATTCAATACAACACTACTGTAATCTGCTGGATTATAGAACATGTTCGACGGTTTTAAAAAAAATTTAGGTTTTGAAATCCGACATCAGAAAATCCTAGCTGTGTAGACTATGTGGACAATTTACAGTGGGATTTTTGCAGATTCTAAATACTGAATCTGCTTTAACATCCGACTGTAAACCAGTCCTGTATAGACATAGTCTAAATGTTCTTTCTTGGATTTGTTGCAGATTTCCACTTCTCATTTAAAGGAGTTGTCTCCCCACAGGGTTTCAAAGAATGCATGAAAGAAATTCTCTGTCACTTCCTGGTTCAGACTAATTTGCATAAACTCAGTGCTTGTACAGCTCAGTTGTGCTTTCAGATGCTAATTAGATTAGATTAGCTTCTCAAACTACTTGCAGGACTTCTTATCTGATCCCCAAAACAAAAGCCCTAATTACAGAGCTGTTTACTTGAGATAAATCAAGCTTTTTTACTGTCTGGCAGCACAGGACACTGACTGACACTGCAGACCTGTGTGATGACTCACTCTCTGTTATCTCATTGAACAAACAGCCCTGGGAGATTTGTTTACAGGTCCATTACTGAGGGAACTGAAATAGCCACAGAGGTAATAAATTCACTTGTATCTCTTTAGGGAAAACAGAGGAACAATGCAATATATTTGGAAAATGTCTTTATTTTGTGTTCCCTACAATTTGAAAGCTATTCTTTGTAGCGAGACAACCCCTTTAAGTCATTGGAGAAAATCAGCAGAACATCTGTAACATAAAGTAAAATCTTGTGGATTTAAAATCCACACCACAGGTCAGTTTCTGTGCTGAATCCAGGTAGAATTTTTTTTCCACGTTGTGTGAATGAAATTTTATAAAATGCAATTCACTTTGCTGCAGATTTTCGGCATGTGAGTCTGCTGTGTAATGTGTGTAATGTCGTCACCCTGAATAAACTTTTAAAGTCTTGGGTGGAAATCCTATTTAACCCCTTACCGACATATGACATATGAGTACATCATAGTGCCAGTAAGGAGCTTTGTACACAGCCGCCGGGTGTTAGCGGCTAATTGCTACTCCCCCCCCCTCCCCGCACTGTTTAACCCCTTAGACGCCGCGGCAAAGATGGCCACAGAGTCTAAATCAATGAGAAACGGTGCCGCACACCTTTCCTCACTGTGATCGGGGCATGCAGTGAAATTGCAGGGTCCAGATCACTTAACATGGCAGCTGGAAGTCTTGTGAAGGCTTCCATGTTTTTGATTTCTCCACTTCCAGCCCCATGTAGGATGTGGGGAAACCGCCATATTTGTACATCCTAATGCATTGTATATACAATGCATTAGGCTGCAGAAATGATTGAGCGCCTAGTGGTGAAGCGTCCTTGGATGACTCAAAGTTAAAGTAAAAAATAAGTTTTAAAAGTGTAAATTTTTTTTTTAAAGTATTAAAAGTTAAAATCACCCCGCTTTCGCCATTTTACAATAAAAAAAATTAAATAATAAAAAAGTTACACATATTTGGTATCGCCACATCTGAAAAAGTCTGATCTATTAAAACATAACATTATTTATCCTGTACGCTGAACACCATAAAAGAAAAAAAATTCCAAATGCCAAAATTGCGTTTTTGTGGTCATTTCACATCCCATAAAGATTGGAATAAAATTTAACAAAAAAGTTGTATTCATTCCAAACTGCTAGAAATAAAAAGTACACTTCAGCCCGCAAAAAATGCCCCCTCACTCACTGCAGGTGTTAGTACAAAAAAGTTATTGGTCGCACAAAATGGTGCCGCGGGGCAATTGTAAACGATAGAACTTGTTCGTAATTTTTTTAACAGTGCCAAAACATAACGGAAACCTTACATGTTTGGTATTGGCGGATGTGTATCAGCCTGTAGAATACAAAGAGCACATCATTTTTACTGAAGAATAAATGCTGTAAGAGCAAAACTCCCGCAAATATGGCACAAGTACGTTTTTTTCACATTTTGCCCCATTTAGAATTTTTTTGCCGTTTCCCAGTATATTCTATGGTAATATGAATAAAACCATTTGAAAGTACATCTTGTCCCGCAAAATAAAAGCCCTCAAACGTCTATGTAGGTGTAAAAATAAAAAAGTTAAGGCTTTCAGAAGGCGAGGAGGATAAAACATATTATTATGACCGTCCGTCAGGAAGGGGTTAAGAAATTAGTCTTGTGGGATGGTTGCCTGGTCTTGTTGTGTCTCTTATTTCCCTTTGTGAAGAGTAAATATTTTCTCTATGAAGAGGCAAAGCTGCACTTAGGAAAGTGGAACATCTCAGAGAGGAAGGGAATTCCCAGATTCCTGAAGTGTCGCAGGCAACTAAGTGCTTAGTCTCTGGCTGGTGGCCAACACGACAGGTGGGTCGTGTGATCTGGGATTCCTAAAAATGAATGCAAATGCTGGACAGTGTGCTGGCTTAAACCCAACGAGGGTGGTCACCAGGGAATCAGATGAAAAGAACAGAAAGGCGCTTACCAAATACAAGAGAAAACATTACAATAACTGCATTTACTGCTGAATACCTTAGATGTAAGGACAAAAGGTTACCATTCATATGTGCAAAATACAGTGTATGTAATCAGGGCTGCCAGTAGGGCAGTACGGGCAGTACTCCTGTCAGGGGCCCTAATCAAAAAGGGGCCCACTGATATGTTAAAAAATAGGAACTAGTAATGGGTGGAAGCCCCATTTGATTTGGATGTATGGGGCCATGAAACAGTTAATAGAGTAAAGTAATCCTTGTGTAATGCAAGCACTGACAAAAGTGGTTGAAGAGGACAGGATCCATCTATTAGATTACAAATAGGCATTTGAACGTTTTTCGTCCTGTACAGAACTATATTCCCATAGACAGAATTTTAATAATTATATTGTACATAGGGGAGCAGTATTTTAGTAGTTATATTATTGTACATAGAGGACAGTATTATAGTAGTTATATTCTTATACATAGGGGACAGTATTATAGTAGTTATATTCTTGTACATAGAGGGCAGTATTATAGTAGTTATATTCTTGTACATAGGAGGCAGTATTATAGTAATTATATTCTTGTACATAGGGGCAGTATTATAGTAGTTATATTCTTGTACATAGGGGCAGTATTATAATAGTTATATTCTTGTACATAGGGGGCAGTATTGTAGTAGTTATATTTTTGCATATGGGGGGAAGTATACTAGTTATATTTTTGTACCTAAGGTAAATATTGTATTAGTAGTATTCTTGTACATAGGGGACATTATTATAGTAGTTATATTATTGTACATAGGGAGCAGTATTATAGTAGTTATATTCTTGTACATAGGGATAGTATTATAGTAGTTATATTCTTGTACATTGGAGGAAGTGTTATACTAGTTATATTCTTGTAGATAGTGGCCCAAACTAGTAGTTATACTCTTGTACATAGGGGCCAGTATTATAGTAGTTATACTCTTGTAAATAGGGGCCAGTATTATAGTAGTTATATTCTTGTACATAGAGAACAGTATTATAGTAGTTATATTATTGTACATAGGGACAGTATTATAGTAGTTATATTCTTGTACATAGAGGGCAGTATTATAGTAGTTATATTCTTGTACATAGGAGGCAGTATTATAGTAGTTATATTCTTGTACATAGAGGGCAGTATTATAGTAGTTATATTATTGTACATAGGGGGCAGTATTATAGTAGTTATATTCTTGTACATAGGGGCAGTATTATAGTAGCTATATGCTTGTACATAGAGGGCAGTATTATAGTAGTTATATTCCTTTACATAGGAGGCAGTATTATAGTAGTTATATTCTCGTACATAGGGAGCAGTATTATAGTAGTTATATTCGTGTACATAGGAGGCAGTTTTATAGTAGTTATATTCTTGTACATAGAGACAGTATTATAGTAGTTATATTATTGTACATAGGGGCCAGTATTATAGTAGTTATATTCTTGTACATAGAGGCCAGTATTATAGTAGTTATATTCTTGTACATAGAGGGCAGTATTATAGTAGTTATTTTCCTTTCCATAGAAGGCCGTATTATAGTAGTGATATTCTTGTACATAGGACGACAGTATTATAGTAGCTATATTCTTGTACATAGAGAGCAGTATTATAGTAGCTATATTCTTGTATATGGGGCAGTATTATAGTAGTTATATTAAGGTGCATAGGGGGCAGTATTATTGTAGAATTGTATTAGTTAAATAAATTATACTTAATAATACCTGGGTACTGGACAACATCCACTTTAGTGTAAAAAGTTGTCACATCTCCTCCCCCACACCTTGGCAGCTCATACATAATGCATTACTTGCTAAGGAATGCCAATAAGCACAGTAAAACTCTCCTTCCAAGTAGAAGTCGCTACTGGATTCTAAAGCCTAATGGGGCTAAAGGCCCCTATACCACATAAGAGAACATCAGTGTTAAAAAGGGCACATAGGCATATACCCTTTTATAGATTTCGCATTGGGGACCAGAAGTTGCGCCTCTGGTGATAAAAGAGAAAAGTACTCTCAGAGCGGTGTTGTATTTTTTTTTATAGTAAACACTGTTACTGAAGAAGTGTCACTTCATATAAAGGATGTCCAAAATTTTGCGCAACTCCAGAGACGAGCAGCTAAATTAATAAGGGGAATGAATATAAGACATTCATTCTGAAGATGGGCTGTCAGGCCTGGATTTATATTGGAAACGAGATCCTGCAGGGAGATGGGATCATCTTGTATCACACTTCATGACTATCAAACTTCAAATCCAAGCTAGACTCTTCCTCCATGAATCAGAGGCTCATTTGCTGCTTCTGCCTGTATATACTCTGTCAATATTCATACATGGGTTATAGGGAACAAGCATTGTTTGGACTACAATATAGCACTGACACTGTTCTTCGATTAATGGTGTCATACATGTCCTGTTCGAGGGGTCAGCACATAATTGGCTGCTCCAGTGACTTAAAGGGGTTGTTTCACTACATTGATTCATCTCACCTCAGTCCGGTTTTCTTGGTTTTATTTTGAATTCAGGGGCGTGTTTACTGGCTTCTACTAGGCTGCAGTAGAAGCCAGGTCTGTAGCTATAGCAACCAGTGCTGGCAGCCATCAGGAGAAATCAAACAGGTCTGTAGCTATAGCGACCACAGGAGCTGATGCAGCCCTTACAAGATGGGATATCTCAGTATTGGTCGGACACTGTTAATGGACGTATATTGCAAAGTGACTTGTTTTTGCAATCTCTAACATAAAAAGCAGCAATCCTTGTATTGAGACAACCCCTTTAAGCGGAGGTGGGCTGCTGGCCTGTCTTGTAAGGCTAAGTTCACATAGCATAATTGCGGGGTGTACAGTACGCCCGCAATTACGCCGTGTGTTCGGGAGCTCGTTTCGAACGCCGTGTACTTCCGCGGGGCGGGGAGGCTGCAGCCTGCTGGCCCCACGGACATGCATTACTTGCAGCGCGCAAGCGCTGTGAATAATTGACATGACACTTATCTCCCCGCGCATCCTATTGCACGCACGGGGAGAGGAGGTGTAATCCATAGTTTTCTATGAGAACTGTGGATTACTGTAATGATTGGGACGCATTTCGCTCGTATTAGAGCCCAGTACGCTCTCAATACGCGGCAAAATACACCCCAATTTAAGGCGTGTGAACATAGCCTAAAGGTTATAGATGCAGCTTAACGGAGAGTTCTCACCATCTTGTTTTACAGAGCCTGCTTCTAACAGCCAGCTTCGAGCTCCCTCTTCCCGGTTAGGTAGCAGTGATTGGTATATCAGCTCTACTATGCCTAACAGACTGTTAGAGGGATATTGGTGATGGATAAGTCTAAACAGCAGAGCACAAGGCTGTAGAGCTTTAAACTGTTAAAGATTGTCAGTAAGACACAACAGAGAGTGGCGTCATCATTTTGACCACTGCTAGAGCCTCTTAGAGCAGAGAGAGGTGGTCAATAACCTAGGGAAGCTTGTGTACACAAGCAGGAGATAAGTACTGCTCTAGCTATGAAGGGAACCAAAATCAGAACAGCGATGTACTAGCAATAACCTTTATTTACCTTTTGCCTACATGTTTTAGGCTAATCAATGAGGTGGGAATACCCCTTTAAGTCTAAACAAGGAACACTCTCTTGAACAATAGTAGTGACACGTCTACTCCATATAGTTGTTATCTAACACAAGGGCTACTGTTCCTGCCACAGGCTTCTGGGGGTACTCTCTGCATGGCTAGGTGTGGCTCCGTGGTAACCTTAGGACCTAGTTTATAGGTCCTGTTTTGTAGAGAACCAGCTCTTGCATAACACATGGATGGTCCACACTCATGACAATATCATCCTTTCACACTCGTGGCTTGTCCCCAGAGGTCGCAGCACACAACATTTTCTCAGAGGACGGAAATTATCTCTTTTTGAAGTTCAGGGACAGCCAGACTCAAGCTTAACCAGTGCTTGGTTAGAGTTGGTCACTGTTTGGGGGCTCATATTCAGTCTCCATCTGCAATCTTCCATATTTCTAACACTGTGCCTCTAACAGGAGCTCCTCTGTAGACTATCCTGCTTCCGGACCTATATACGAGTGTGCCATATATACCCTGCCCAGTAGACGTTACAGATCCCACCTACCATGGCAGCTCCTGACTCAAAAAAGGCTAAATGAAAACATGGGAAACAGGAGCACCACTGCCATGATTTACTACCGTCCCAGGGGCAACAGCACCGCCAAAAGTAATCACCCATAGCCCTTGATGGCCAAAGGACCACTGTGCAACTGGAGGCATGGATAATAAGTTATAAATTTGATATTGTCCATATCAGCAAGAATGAAAAAGCATTACCCAGTTGGCAATCTATGCTAACCCAGTTCACCTGCTTACACCACCATGTAGGGAGGGAGGAGGAGAGTGACACGTGGGAGTTAAGGGACATGTTGCAAGCATTTTGCCTCCCTGTGCATGACATTGCTGTGTGGGCACTACTGACCTTGTGGAGTTTCTTTGATGGTTCACAGGGGCACTGAGGATGACATTGATATGGGGACATAGTGAATTACCTTATTGCTATAAGGACATTGTGGCTGACTGTTATATGAACACTTTACTAGAAAGAGCCGAGGTTGACTTTGCTACAGGGACATGGATTTAAGCATTTAAACGTTATGGAGACATTGTGTCTGAATGTTTAAAAGGGTTTTGCCACGATCTAATGTTGACGTGGTATCCTCCAAAATGGGTATTTAATCACTTTTGTAAATATATGTGATTAAAAAAGTGTAGCCAGTGAGAGCTGCAGCGTTGCTTAGATGCCCCTAGTTTCCTGACTGTTTATATTAGCTATGACCAGGAGCTGATCTGGCCAGGCTTGCGTTGTTTGCACTTCTTATCTGATGGCAGGGCACATGATTGAGCTTTGAAGGGAGGGGGAGAACAAAGCCTGTGCCTGCTGTATAGAGAATCTGCTGGTTGTAATGTAACTATCTGAGTAAACATGCAGACCCTCCCTGCTCAGCCCTCCTCCCCTGCAGCAGTTTGTGAATGCTGCCTGCTTGGATCTTACCTGTAGAGCTTGTGCACAATAAAGTTATCCTCTGTGGTTTAGCCAAACATTGTTTGCTCAACTACAGAGACTGAATATCAGCCTCTGGAGTGTGCATGGGAGGTGGTGCGATGACATCATGGAGGAGGCACTTGTTTTTTTAAACACAGAAATAAAACGCCCCTTTTGTCAAGGCTAAAGAGAACAGTTCAGCCTGTTAGGTGAGGAAATCACTTTTTGGCAAAACCCCTTTAAGACAAACTGAGATTAACTTTCTTATTGAGGCACTGAGGCCTTCACTGCTGTGAATTGGGACACTGAATAAGTATGATGGGGCCTCTGTAAGTAAGAGAGGGACACTGGCTAATTTTTTTATGGGCAAAGTGGTAGATAATGAATTGGGGCCACTGTGGCTGACATTGTATCTAATGCTGTTATATGGGACAATATGCCTAACACTGTTGGTATTGCAGTTAATGTGGTTTTGAGGTGACTGCCACTATTGTGCCAGGTAGGTCCTGGGCTCAGTATGGTGTGAATGTGTTGCTAGAGATAATTTTAATGGTCCTGGAGCAATTCCTTCTCGCTCTTTGTATCTCTCCAAAAAACCTTTCACTGTACCTACCTTACATATACGTTTTATTCTAGTAGGCTGAATAAGTATGATGTGTTTTCTGCAGGGCATCTCGTATTTGGTCACCTATATCCAGTGCTATATGTGTACCTGCTCAGCTGAAAGCAATGCATCTCCCCATGTGTCAGCTCACATATAGCTATGATGATGATCTGATTGGATGGATTACTGACCTGTAGATATTGCTTACAATAACCTGAACAGACGTGTGCACCAATTTCTCAGCTCCTGCTTAAAGTGTCAGATTGTATAAGTGTTAAAGTAAATGTTACACAACATACAAAACAACCTGAGAGTAACACAAACTGAAGCATATGCAGCCTCCCTGCTATCCTGCTAGCCATTGAGCTCATATATTTATATTTATAACCCATACGAAGCACGGTACTGGCTTGTCATATGAACATCGGCATAGCACTGTAGTAAAAGAAAAGAAAACTTTAGTGTTGCCAGTCTAGGCATATTGTGGTATACAATTATGTATGGGCAGCTGGTATTAAGTATACATCTTTATACAGTTTCTTGTATACAATGATAAGGACCATACTGCTATAACCTGGAGATCTTCTTGTATATAATTATATATGGACAGCTGGTATGTTATACATCTTTTGTATATAGTGATATGGACCATGCTGGTATAACCTGGGCATCTTCTGTATAGAATTATATATGTACAGCTGGTGTAAGTTACACATCTTCTTGTATATAGTGATATGGACCATGCTGGTATAACCTGGGCATCTTCTGTATATAATTATATATGTACAGCTGGTATAAGTTATACATCTTCTTGTATATAGTGATATGGACCCTGCTGGTATAACCTGGGCATCTTCTGTATATAATTATATATGTACAGCTGGTATAAGTTATACATCGTTCTGTAAATAGGAATATGAATCATGGTCTCCTACTTTGGGTATCTTCTGGTATAGAATTATACAGTATATGTACAGGTAGTATAAGCAATGCATCTTCTTGTATATAGTGATATGGACCATGCTGGTATAACTTGGGCATCATCTGTATAGAATTATACTGTATATGTACAGCTGGTATCAGTCATACATCTTTCTGTAAATATGAATATGAATCATGGTCTCCTAACTTGGGTATCTTCTGGTATATAATTATACAGTATATGTACAGGTAGTATAAGCAATGCATCTTCTTGTATATAGTGATATGGACCATGCTGGTATAACTTGGGCATCATCTGTATAGAATTATACTGTATATGTACAGCTGGTATCAGTCATACATCTTTCTGTAAATATGAATATGAATCATGGTCTCCTAACTTGGGTATCTTCTGGTATATAATTATACAGTATATGTACATGACAGGTAGTATAAGCAATACATCGTCTTGTATATAGTGATATAGGCCATCCTGGAATATTTTGGGCATCTTCGGGTATATACTTATTTTTGTACATCCTATATAGGTTATATATTTTCTTGTATGTAGTGATATTGATCATACTTGTATAACCTGGGCATCTTTAGCTACAGTTGAAACCAGAGGTTTACATACATTATATAACATGACACATCTGCATGTTTTTCTCACTATCTGACATAAAATCAGAATAAACCTTACCTGTTTTAGGTCAATTAGGAACCAAAATTATTTATATTTGTCAAATGCCAGAATAATGAGAGATAATTTTTAAGGCATTTTATTACTTTCTGCAAATTCAAAAGTTTACATATATTTCATTAGTATTTGGTAGCATTGCTCTTAAACTGTATGATTTGGGTCAAACATTTTAGATATCCTTCCACAAGCTTCTCACAATAGTTGGTAGGAATTTTTGCCGATTCCTCCTGAGAGAACTGGTGTAACTGAGCCATGTTTGTAGGTCACCGTGCTCCCAGCTGCCTTTTCAGCTATGGCAATAAATTTTCAATAGGATTAAGATCAGGGCTTTGTGACGGCCACTCCAAAATATTGACTTGGTTATCCTTAAGCCACTTTGTAACCATTTTTGCAGTATGCTTCGGGTCATTGTCCATTTAGAAGACCCATTTCCACACAAACTTTAACTTCCTAGCTGATCTCTTGAGCTGTTGCTTCATTATTGCCACATATTCTTCTTTCCTCGTGATGCCATCTATTTTGTGAAGTGCACCAGTCCCTCCTGCAGCAACACAACCCAACAACATGATGCTGACACCCCTGTGTTTTACAGTTGGGATGGTGTTCTTCGGTTTCCAAGCTTCTCTCTTTTTTTCTCCAAATGTAACGATGGTCATTATGGCCAAACCGATTACTTTTGTCAGACCACAGGACAGGTCTCCAAAAATGTAGGTCTTTGTTCCTGTGTGCATTTGCAAACATTAATCTTGCTTTTATATGTTTCTTTTGGAGTAATGGCTTCTTCCTGGCAGAGTGGCCTTTCAGCCCATGTTGATACAGTACTCGTTTCACTGTGGATAATGACACAATCTTACCAGCTTCCCCCAGGATCTTCACAAGGTCTTTTGCTTTTGTTCTTGAGATGATATGCACATATCAGACCAAAGCATGTTCATCTCTGAGAAACATAACCCATCTCCTTCCTGAGCGGTATGATGGCTGGACATTCCCATCTTGTTTGTACTTGCGTATAATTGTGTATACAGATGAACGAGGCACCTTCAGGTATCTGGAAATTGCACCCAAGGATGATCCAGATTTGTGCAAGTCCACAGTTCTCTTCCTGATATCTTGGCTGACTTCTTGAGACTTTTCCATGATGTTACACACATACACAGGTGTGTAAAAGCCTCCAAAGACAAGACATCATCATATGGGCTGTCCCAAATTGTTCAAAAACATAGTAATCCTAATGTATGTAAATTTTTGACTTTGCAGAAAATAATAAAAATGTCTTAAAAATTCTGTGTCTCTCGCTCATTATTATGGCATTTGGCAAATGTAATAATTTTGGTAATCCTAACTGACCTAAAATGGTTAAGGTTTATTCTGATTTCATGTCAGATAGTGAGAAAAACATATATATGTGTCTTTTTATATAGTGTGTGTAAACTTCTGGTTTCAACTGTATATCTTCTTAACTATAGTTGTTCCTCATTTTTAAACGTTTCAGCCAAAAACTTAAATGTATTTTATTGATATTGTATGTGATAGAGCACCACAAAGTAACAAGTATCTGTGAATAACCTGGGCATCTCCTGAATATAATTACATATGTCCAGCTGGTATAAGTTATACATCTTCTTTTATATAGTGATATAGACCATGCTGGTATAACCTGGGCATCTCCTGTATATAATTATATATGTATAGCTGGTATAAGTTATACATATTCTTGTATATAGTGATATGGATCATGCTGCTATAACCTGGGCATCTTCCAGTATAAAATTACATATGTACAGCTGGTATAAGTTATAGATCTTCTTGTATATAGTGATATGGAGCATGCTGGTATAACCTGGGCATCTTCTGGTATATAATTACATATGTACAGCTTGTATAAGTTATACATCTTATTTTATATAGTGATATGAAACATGCTGGTATAACCTGGGCATCTTCTGGTATATAATTATAAATGTACAGCTGGTACAAGTTATACATCTTCTTTTATATAGTGATATGGGGCATGCTGGTATAACCTGGGTATCTTCTGGTATATAATTATATATGTACAGCTGGTATTAGTTATACATCTTCTTATATATAGTGATATGGATCATGCTGGTATAACCTGGGCATCTCCTGAATATAATTACATATGTCCAGCTGGTATAAGTTATACATCTTCTTGTATATAGTGATATGGACCATGCTGGTATAACCTGGGCATCTTCTAGTATATAATTATATATGTACAGCTGGTATAAGTTATACATCTTCTTCTATATAGTGATATAGACCATGCTGTATAACCTGGGCATCTCCTGTATATAATTATATATGTACAGCTGGTATAAGTTATACATCTTCTTATATATAGTGATATGAAGCATGCTGGTATAACCTGGGCACCTACTGGTATATAATTATATATGTACAGCTAGTATAAGGTATGTATCTTCTTGTATACAGTAGTATAGAACATGCTGGTATAACTTGGGCACATACTGGTGTACACTTACATATTTTCAGCTGGTATAACCTGGGTATTTTGCTTTCTGTTTTTATGAAGCTACATCAGTCTATTTATTTTTTATGGGAGGTCACACATCTTTTATGCTGATCTTTGATTTAAGGGGTTAATTAATTTTTTTTCTGGAAGAGAGTGGCGCCTCTCCAGGGATTTAGTGCTGCATAATCTCCTCAGCTCCTTCTGTGTGGTTACTGAATGCTTCAAAGGAACAGCTTAATTAGCAGAGAAATCCAGAGCTTTTTTATGTTGACATTAATAATAAAAAAATTAACTTTGCTGCATGTGTGTGTTTTAATTGCTGCTTACGAGGCCCTCAGTGCATCCGATGAGATCTTAAAAAGAAAATTTAAAATTTGCCTTTTGAATATAAATGCAGCAGAGATGGGATGGGTTTTACCTCCTGAGACTTTGGAGCTTCAGGGTATAGTTTGCAGTGTTAAACGCCCCCTCCAGCAGCCAATATGAAGATCTGCAACTTTTTGTATAAACTTTTTGCTTTGCATCTCACTTATTTTACCTATATTTCTGTATTGGCTAATTGCACAAGTAGCGATCCCATAATATACTGTATATCTATTATCAGAATCGCTCCCTGGAGCTATGTGATTAAAGAGCAGAGAAGCCAAGGCAATAGAAATTTGATTGTATCTATATAGACTGCGTTCACATTGCATTTTTAACATGCATTTTGGGGTGTATTAAATGGAGTGCACGTAAAGTGTCCCATGAGCTATGTGTATTATGTGTTCTATTTTGATGCTTACCATGACATTTAAAAAAAAATGGGACTGCATGTCACCGATCTACATGGCTCCCAAGACTATACAGTCGCAGGAAACACATTGGAAAGTAGGACATGGACTATGCCAGTTGGATGGGGCTAGTGTGAATCCTAAATTGAAGTGAAATCTGCATGTGGTTGAACATTATTTATTTACTTAACAGTGGCACACCAACTTTTTGAGCATTCCCTGACCAGGAACCCTGCAATCCATCAGGTCCACCAGGGTTAGGCCATGTTCACACGGCTGAAACCTGGACGTATTTCAGTCCGTAATTACGCGCCGGAGTGCGCAAATTACGGGCTGGATACGTCCCATTCGTTACGGTAATCCACAGTTCTCAGAGAACTATGGATTACGTCTCCTCTCCCTGCTCGCCGAATACGCCGCGGGGGGAGATAAGTGACATGTCATTTACTAGAGGCGTATACTTGCCAATGGTAATGCAAGTCAATGGGCCGGCGAGGTGCCGGCCCTCGCTCCCGCCCCACCCCCGTCCACACGCCGTAATTGCGGGGTGTAATTACGTCCCGCAGTTAAGCCGTGTGAACATAGCCTTAGTGTGTGCCTCTAGGCCTTGGGTTGATCATTTCCTTATCAATCTGTAGGTGGCACCAGTACACGAGAAGAAGAAACAGGAAGAGAAAAACCACTGGAATGTCAGATGGTGGATTCAGTTGGAGAAAGCAGCCAGAGTAGAGACAGTGGGGCTGATTTAAAAGTCTTACAATGCATCACATTTATCATGGTGTTCATAAACCTGGGCCATGTTAGAACTGTTTCGTCTAACTTTACACCTTTCTTAAGTTGGTTTACTTGCTGCCACTAAGGCAATGTTCACACGGCTTATTGCCGACGTAATTGAGGGGAAGGATTTTGCCCCGCAGTTACGCCGGCTGCCGGCCCCGCGTACACACCGTAAATAATGTGCATGTCACTTTCTCCCCGCCCGGCGGATTCGCCGAGCGGGGAGGAGCGACGGAATCCATAGTTCTCTAGAAGAATGCCTGGGACTGATTTCAGCCGTATTGGAGCGCAAATACGGCACGCAGTACGGCTGAAATCAGTCCCAAAATAAGCCATGTGAACAAGGCCTAATTGTGCCAAAATTTTGGTGCATGACGTGGTATGCTAAATCACGCCCCTTTTACTGATACTACGCCCACTTTTGCCTAGTCCATGCCCCTTTTTATCGAACGAGGCGCAGAAGTGTCTAGAAACTGTATAAAACATTCTATAAATGTGGTGTAAAGCATGGACGAATGTGCCTTGATAAATGTGCCCCAATGGAGAGAAACTATGCCACTTACAGCGAGAGACTGAGAGAAACTAAGTTAAGGCAAACCCCAAGTGCTAAGACCGGGAGAAACCAGCACCAGACAAGAGGGAGAGTAAAAGCAAGGAGAACCTGTTTAGGTCTTAAACTCACTTTTTTGCCCATAGGTCACTATGGGTAAAAGAATGAGTTTTAGACCTAAACAGTTTCATACATGTGGCCCTATGTTTGGATAGAGAGTGAGACTCCCATCCCACAGGCGTGCAGCCAAAGACCGTCAACAGTACCTCCAAGCCCTAAGCAAATCAAAGAGACACACAAGACTGGGGTTGGGCCCTGAATTATTGTTAACCTCTATCAGTGTTACTATGAATAGCTCAATATATTGTTGCTTCTGCTATGCACCTTCTACTCCAGTGCTTACATGCCCAAAGTGACTTTCAGCTCTCGTCGGTCCTACAGTGGCATTGTGGGTTTGCTCCCTGCCACAGTGTGCCCCACCAGGGCATCTCAAACAGGGTTGTACTAGTCATTTTGGATTCATCCTTCCTTGGTTTATGCTTTATTGTTGTCTGCGTCTGACCATCCAGGGCTGTGAATTTTGCACAACACACCTCAGGCTGCAGAGTGGTCAACACAGTCTCTGTCAGACATTTTGCGAAAGCAGTTGCACCAAAAAAAATGAGTCTGTCCGACAAGACCAACACTTGTCTGCGCCATTCTTCAGGTGCGTGTATATGCCAGTTTATACGATACAACACATTAATGTAGCTCTCATGCCAAAAGTGCTTCAGTTCAAGCATCATTATTCATGGCATTTTCAAAGTGACGAGGAGAAGACACTTTTTGGCGCACGGGGTGTTTGTCTTACGACGTGACACATTTATAAAGTGCTGAAGTATCAACTCAGCTTTGGTGCAGCCCTACCTAAGGTACTTTCCACAAGGACACTTTTCATATATTTGACCGATTACACAAATATGGAGCACAGAAGCAGAGCATAAAATGTGCCCATCATTATAGTCGAAGAGAAACACACTAAATTTTTACATGAGCAGTATCACGAAGACTACCATCTTTACAGGCATTACGAAATTGCTGTTTATTCAACAGAACAAAAGCAGAAACCTTTTAAATTGTCCTGGAAATGGGAATGGAAATGTTGGGTGTTTGGCAGCATTAGGCAGGCTCACGCAGTTAAAAAAAAAAAAACCATCAAAAACGCTTGAATTTTTTATTAATCCAAATTCCATCTGTTACAAATTTGAGTTAACGCCTGCATTAAAAAAAAGACGTTAATTTTTTTGACCTGCATCTTTAAAACACGTTTTTCTTTGTGTTTCTGAGGCAGTTAAAAAAATACAAAATTCAACAAAGACACAATGTGTGAACCATAATTATAGACAATATACATCAGGGACAGGCGGACTGTAAGGCCATGTTCACACGGCTTAAAATGGGCTGTATTTCGGTCCATAATTACGCGCCGAAGTGCGCCAATTACGGGCCGAAAACGGCCCATTCATTACGGTGATTCACAGTTCTCATAGAGAACTATGGATTACGTCTCCTCTCCCTGCTCGGCGAATACGCTGCGGGGGGAGATAAGTGACAAGTGAATACCAGCGCGGTATTACGCGCAGCTGGTAATGCAAGTCTATTGGGCCGGCGAAGTGCCGGCCCCCCCGCTCACTGCCCCGCCCCCGTCCACACGGCGTAATTGCGGGGCGAAATTACGCCCCGCAGTTAAGCCGTGTGAACATAGCCTAAATTTTTTCATACTGGGAACGAACACATTATCCACATGCAAGCCACTATGATGGTGTTGGAGACCAGAGAGTTCTGTGGTAAAGGTAACATTAGGTAGGTGGTCCCAATAAGGATATTCCTGTCTCATATCACCAAAAATGCCTTTGAGGGTTGTCCCCAGCTTAATCTTTTATGGCATCTTGAGTGTGATATCTTGCAAATGTGCCCCCAAAAGTCCCCACTTCACAATGAAGAGTTGGTAGTACTTGCGCACAACTTTCTGTTCTATGGGAGTTCCAAGTACATGGAAGTTTGTTCAGCTGTACTCGGCCCTCCCATAGAACAGAATGGAGAGTAGTATGCAAGCACGACCCAAACTCCATTCTGAATCCTAGACATTTGGCCATTCATCATTAGGCTATGTTCACACAGAGTTTTTTAGATGCGTTTTTAGATCCGTGTTTCGGACCCAGACACGCATCTAACAAGTGGGATTTACATTGCTTTTAATGTAAAACACACATCGGCGTTCAGATGAGCGATCACCATTGCGTGTTTTACATGCGTCTTTCGGATCCGTTCAGAGAATTGATGTCAATTCTTGATCCGTTTTACACAGCAGATGCCCTATTTAAACCTATAGGGTGCATGTATGCTGCAGCAAAAACACATCCAAACACGCAGCACACTTTGGGTGTGTGTTGGATGCATTTTACACAGCACTTTTGAATACATTTTCGAATATGAAAAAAAGTATTCAAAATGCTGTGTGAACATCCCCTTACAAGGCTTCGTGCACACTGCTTTGACCATACATCAAAACGTGTACGGCATAACGTATACCAAACGTGCACTGTTGGAGCAGACATTTGACATCTGTTTTTTTTCCAGCTTTTCTATTTGCTGCTACCTCTTTTCACTGCAATTTGATTGGGTAGCTTTGTTTATATTTGTTATGATGGATAAAAATTTACACATTTACAACATGGGCACAAACAGTCGGATCCGTTTTCCATTGACATACATTATAAAAAACATATACGTTTTCAACTTGAAAAGGTGCAGAGCACTGTGTCCTCCATCTGTTAAAATTTAACACTTTTGACCGAAGGTATAAAAACAGACACTATGTTAATGCACATTGCACATCCATCCACCTATATGAGTCAATGAACACATTAACGCATCCATTTTTACCTGCGTCAGAACGGATTCGTCATCTGTTCAAAAGAACACAGTGTGCACTGAGGACACTAGGACGGTTGCAGGTCTCACTATTCCTCCCAATAGAGGAAACGTTGAAGTTCCTGTAATGCCACAATTCCACCTCTCCTTGGGTGACTCCAAACTCCCCGTTATTCCTATGAATTCCATACACATATACAGTATACATAAGAGATACATATGCTAAAATACCTAATTCCAGACCTTCTGCTCTATCATCCTAAATCCTGGGCTTGTTCTGCTATTATCTATGGAAAAAAATCCTCAAAGGACTCTCATCTTTCTTTAGTTGCTGTTTCCTGATACCGTTCATCCCTTAGGGTATGTTCACACAGCGTAATTGTGGTGCGCACAGTACACGCCGCAATACGCCAGGTGTTTTGGGAGTAACGCTGATCAGCAGCCCGCGGGCCCCATTGACATACATTGTTCACGGCGCATAATGGCCGCAAACAATTGACATGACACTTAACTCCCCCTGATTGTACATGCGGGGGTACTACGTGTAATCCATAGTTCTCTATGAGAGCTACGGATTACCATAATTGCGGCACGCATTTTGCCACGTATAATGCGCAATACGCAGCAAAATGCATGCCAAAATAAGCTGTGTGAACATACCCTTAAGGGCCGTTCAAACGGCTTTTTTCTGGAACGGATTGCAGCCGTATTGCGTGCTGTACTGCGCTACAATACGGCTGGAATACGTCCCAGCCATTACGCGTAATCCACAGTTCTCATAGAGAACTATGGATTCCGTTCTCCCTCCCGCTCGGCGATACGCCGGGCAGGGGGGAAATTGACATGTTCATTATCCCGGCGGGATACGCGCAGTGGATAATGGATGTCTATGGGGCCGGCTGGCAGTGCCCCCGCCTCTTATTCAAGCCGTATTGTGGGCAGAATCCGGCTCGCAATTACGGCTTGAATAAGCCATGTGAACCGGCCCTTATACTTACCTGCTCCTATAGCATGCTGCATTGATAACCAGCCCAGATTTTGCGGGTGATTTTGATGACTGGGCTCTAGGTCATTAGTGCAGGTGTAGAGGTTATAGGTGTGGATTGTCAGGAACCTTGGTTAATGTGAGCTGCAACGTGGAGCCCAGGAAATGCATTTCCTAACATTTGTAAAAAGGAAATCAAAGAAAGGTTAGAGCACCGCTTTATTCTAATATTGTTTCCTGTGTAGACACTAAGGCATACTTACTGACTGTTCATTTCCTTACACCTGGCTTTATATTCAGCATTGTATTGACGTGGGTGAGAGAACAAAACCAGTATGTTCCTAAATGCAGAGATCAACTATCTGTGTCTTTTTGGCGGTAGTGAAACTACAGTTTACAGCCTTTAGCAGTCAGGGTATTCTGGTGGTTGTAGTTTTACAGTAAATGTTTCACAGCAATGTTAAAATATGGGTGGCTGAAACTGCATGTTCACAAAGGAATTCATGCACAACAATCCATAAGTATAAATCTTCAGCATAACCACATGACAAACAACTACGCTCAGAGAGAGCAATACTTATGGAGCCTAAGGAAATCAGAAGATCTAAGGCTAGGTACCCACCATGTTTCTGGTTTACGTTTAGCGTGTACACCAAGAAAGCTCCTGGCGTTTGCGCTAAACGTATCCATAGGATTAAATGGCCTGACCGAGGCCAGAAGTGTGGGGTTTTTAGCCTCCATTTAGCCAGTATATGACTGGATACTGCAAAAAAAAAAAAAAAAAAAAAGAAAATTACATTGAAGTCTCAAAGCAGCACTTTAGTTTTAGGGTGGGAATACAAGACATGATGTGGATGAGAACCATGCACTCTATGGCTATGTTCACACGGCTTAATTGCGGGATGTATTTTGCCCCGCAACTACGCCGTGTGTGCGGGGGTGGGGCGGGAGAGCCGTCAGCCCACCGGCCCCATAGACCTTCGTTATTCTCGGCGCGTATACGCCATGAATAAATGACATGTCACTTCTCTCCCCGCTCGCCGTATTGTGCGAGCAGGGAGAGGAGACGTAATCCATAGTTCTCTATGAGGACTGCGGATTACCATAATGACTGGGACATATTTCAGCCCGTAATTTGCGCAGTACGGCGCGAATTACAGGCTGAAATACATCCTAAAATAAGCCGTGTGGACATAGCCTATGTGGTCTCAGACTGACCCACAGGAGAATGGGGGAGACCCCCGGAGGGTCCCTAAGCATGGTAGACCTGAAGTTGTTTTTAAGCTGCACATACATCCTCAGAAGAGGCAAAAAAGCATAAAAAGAGAGGCAACAGGCAGCGTGTAGGAGGCATGTACAGTCATTTACAGAAGCTGTAGGGTGGGCCCCTAAAATATACGCAAGTGAGCCCGAAAATAGCTCAAATGATGGGCCACTGGAGTCAACTGCACCTGTGTGGACCCTAGGCACCCTAGTCTGACACTGTGTGGTTGCCAGAGGCTCCACAAGATTCTGGCAATCTCTTGTGGCCACTGGCAGCCGCAAAAGAAGGATGGTTCTTGTCCACACTACAGCTGGGTATTCCACCCTTCAAATAGCTTTTAGATTGTAAGGGTGCTTTCACACAGCGCAGTTTTGGTGCAGTTTTAACTGCTCCAATTAAACTGCTTCTTTCACTTATCTAACCTGTTTGGAAAGTGAGTAATCAGTTAGGGTGTCTGTAATCCACCAGACTTCAAACACCTTTCTGAACAATTTAGATTGCTGGTAATAAAGGCAATTTAATTGGAGTGCAGTTAAAACTGCACCAAAACTGCGCTGTGTGAAAGCACCTTAAAGATATTGGGCTATTCCTACCACTAGACACCTGCGGGCAGGTTCCTATGCAAGCAGTGATTTATGGAATAGCATTATAACAAGTGAAAGATTTTTATTTCTGCTGTATGTTTTTTATTATTTTGTTGTTTTTTTTTTAAGCTCAGTTGCTTTTCATCATTTACTCCACTGAACATTGCTTATACAGTTGCTGCATGCCGCAAAACCAGCATTGCCTGGGTTGCACAGTTGGGCAATGTTCACACGGCTTATTGCCGACGTAATTGCGGGGACGGGTTTCGCCCCGCAATTACGCCGGCAGGCGTGCAGGGGGGCGGGGCGGGGCGGGGGGGCCGTCAGCTTGCCGGCCCCATAGACACTCATTATTCACGGCGCGTACACACCGTAAATAATGTGCATGTCACTTTCTCCCCCCGCGGCGGATTCGCCGAGCAGGGAGAGGAGACGTAATCCATAGTTCTATGAGAACTGTGAATTACCGTAATGATTGGGACGGATTCTAGCCTTACTGCAGCGCAAATACAGCATGCAGTACGGCTGCAATCCGTCCCAGAATAAGCCGTATGAACGAGGCTTTGGGGTTTTGGATTCTAGGCAGTGACAGTCAGCACCATCTTCAACCACCCATTTCCCCACGTCCTGGTAGGTGTTGAATAAAAAAACGCAAAGGGCAGCTACGAGCAAAAAAAATACATGTCACTCTGGGGCACACGGTGGTCAATGGCTGCATGATTATACCTGTAAATTTGCAACATTAACTATAAAATGTTCCCGCCTTTGGTTCCTGCATGTGGAAGAACCACAGCCAGCTTCAGGCTCACATTTCTTGGTTAGACAGGTCTACAACACTGGTTGGCATATCAGCCCTGCTGTTCTTAGCTGATCCTGATAGAGGGACATGAGTGCTTTAGGTTTGTAAATGGCAATGCACAAAGCAACAGAGCTATAAATGGTTAAAGCTTGTCATTAAGTAATGTAAACTAGCTCCTATCTTCAAGATAAGCAACGCAGCAGGGATTGACCTCACCATCTTGGCCACTGATGCAGCCTGTAGGAGCAGAGAGAAGTGGCTGGTAACCAGGGAAGTTTGTGTGCTTAAGCAGGAGATAAGCTATGCTCCTAACTATGAAGAGAAGCCAAACCGGAGCAGAAATGGATTTAGTAATAGTCTTTATTTACTGTTGCCTATATGTTTAATGTTACTCAGTGGCATGGGTATCCCTTTAATGGGATGTATTCAATTTTTTGAGCCAAAGTCAAAAGTGGAAGGAAAAGTTTGAGTCCTTTCTTTATATTTTCCATACATTTTGGCACAAAAACTACATGTGTTAATGTAGCCTTATTAATAAATAAGGGAGTCACATAAATAGCAGTGATATTACCAGTCCCAATTGGTCACATTAACAGCATGTCCTCACGGCAGGGTTTTCGGCCGGTTTTTCAGCCAGTTTGCGATTTTTCAGACTGCCTGAAAAACCGGCTGAAATGAGCACAATTGTGCTCTATGGAAAACCCGTGCAGCAGTCCCCACTGCACGGGTTTTCCGCCCGGCGGTTTTGTCGCCGGTGGTTCGGCGGCAAAACATTGAACATGCACAATCTTCCGTCCGGTTTCCGGACGGAACATCTGCATCTCAGTGGAGGGGGAGAGGGCTGTTCTCTGCTCATCGCGGAGAAAAAGCCCCCCCCCGCCCCCCCCCCGCCCCCCCCACCCCCCCCGCACGGCCGTGGGGACGGCCGCAAAACCGGACAAATACCGGCCAGTATGTGTCCACTGTCGTGTAAACGGCCCCTAAAAGTTTATGGAGTTCTAATCTACGAGGCCAGAATATTATTGCAGGGCTGTGATGTGAGGAGTGATGCGCTTTGTCTTCTCAATGGTTTAATTTTAGCCTACTTCTGAAGCAACAGGCGTGTTGCATGCGTATAGTGGTGCACACAGTACTCACCGCTATACACCTGCAATACACCATGTGAACATATCCTGAGGCTAAAAGGACAAAACTTTTTTGGTTCCTATAACATTTAGGCAAAAATGTTCATCACTTGGCTTTTAGCCCAGACGAAAATTGCGGGGATGGTTTTCGCCCCGCAATTACGCCGGCTGAAGTGCAGGGAACAGGGGGCGGGCCCGGCTTCGCCGACCCCAAGAATGCTTATTCACGGCGCGTACACCCGAAAAATAATGTCATGTCATTTTCCCCTTTCCCCCCGCGGTTTCCCGAGCGGGGGGAAGACGGAATCCATAGTTCTCTAAAACGTGATTACCGAAGACGGGGACGATTCCAGCCGTACGCGCGCAAATACGGCTGCAGTACGGCTGAATCACCCTCAGAAAAGCCGTGGAACGGCCCTTATTTTTTTGAGGGTGACCAATTTCAAACGCTCTCCTTGAAGCTAGGGCGGGACATAGGTATTTCCAGGGGCTTTTTGGGATACGTTTTTCAGTCCGTTGGCCCGAAAATAAATTTCCAAAAACATAGCTGTGTTTTTGGGCTTTTTTTGGAAGCAGCGGGATCTCCCCCTTTAACTTTTTTTAGGGCTCCTGTTTCCATTTTTTTGGGCCAAAAATTGAAGGGATTGAAGGGACAAAGGGGCCAATGAAAAAACACTTTTGGGATCACTCCATGAACCCATCCCGGTTTTTTATTGCAGCAATGAAAAACTCACTTTTAGATCTGTTTGGGTCCACTAGAGGGAACCCAAACATGCATCCAAAAGCGAAGTCCACAAGACAAACACCCCTGTGAAAAAAACCCAAGATCCCTCATTATCACAACTTGCTGCTGCCCGTGCAAATCTTTTATCCTATTATGGTTGAAACTCTTTTGCATTAGTATATTTTTTTTTCACATCTTCTTGATGAAACTTGACATTATTTTGGAAACTTTTTTTTTCCAGTGTTTAGTTTCTGTCATTTGTGATTGTTGGAAATGGAAAAAGCAAACACATAATTTACAGCAGATTTTTTCTGCCTTTCTGACAAACTTCATTACACAGAGAGTAGAGTTTTGCTTGAGTTTGACAGTGCGCTCTCTGCTAATTCATGCAGATTTCTACCATTCAAAGTCAGTTAAGATATCCGGCCGACAGATACTTAGGTTACAAACTAAACCCAAGATGACAGATGAGAAGAGGGGAATGTGTACAGATAGCGGACGGGAGCTCCAAATGTAAGCACAGTGCACATGTATTTATGGACAACAACTCCATACTTGTTGAATAATCCAATACAAAGCCTGCAGTAGGGTTACTTAGTGATGTTTTTTTGAGGGGGCGATTTTTATTTTTATTAATGTTCACCCCAAAAAGGGGTTGAATAAAATTTAAAACAACTTTTTTTCCCCACCCAACTTTCTGCGAAACCCGGGAAAAACCCAAGACCCCCCTGTATCACAGAATTTTCCATTCATTGTGACAGTGCTTAAGATACCATCACTCTAAATTTGGACCTTTGAAAAAAACATGGGGTTGTGACATCCTAATACTGCAATTCTAGGTCACTGAGCTCTAAAGTATGTCCCAGTAATCTCTGGGTATTGAACAGCTGTATTCTTGGTTTCGTGCACCTAAATGTGGCTGAACCCAGCACCTGGCAAGGAAGTGTACTTGTTTTTGGGTACAAATAAGAGGGCCTATTTAAAACCCCTATCCAAAATTTCTAACAATATCCCCCGGGAACATACGTCTCCTGGACGTTTCCTCCCTTGGGGGGTTTGGATACAGCACACGAATGAACCACTTTATCTCTAACCCGGGAAACAATAAAAGTAAAATGCCCCCTGTGTCCCCCCAGACATGAAGATATAAGCCATTTAAATTTAACTGCATTTGTTTTAAATTTCCTAAAGCCAGTCCTGTCTTTTTTTTGGAGATAAAATGTATCGGGGATTCTGCATCTCCATTCAGCGCCACTGAAATAAGGAAAATAATTAAAAAGGGTTACGGAGATCATTGCTGCTTGAGCCACTGCTGATATTGCAGATAGGATTATTCTGGCTTCTAGTGGCGGGACGGGATATGGCAGCAATTCTATTCTAGGACACGTGTCAAACTCAAGACCCATGGGTCAAATCTGGATCGGCCCGTTAGAACCTGTACAAAGTGAGCAGGAATGGACAAGGTTCAGCTGTAGAAGATCCAGCTCTTTATTTTATCTAGTGGACACAAGTACGTGGCAGAGGTAGCGGCACCAACACAGGGATTCGGAGCTCTGGCACGCACCTCCACACTACTCTTTTCAACAACTCGCAGGCTGTGGCACAGTTCTTACAGCCCTATTGAGGCACCCTACCCTTTAGCTTGGTGCTAAAGAGTTGGAAGGAGCTATTACACATTCTTAAGGGACATCTTGGCCATTTACTGACAACATGGCACACCATGGCTCTGTGAAGGCAACCATAAGGGCTTGTCCCCACGGCCGGGTTTTCGGTTTTGAAAGCCATCTGTAAACCGGCTGTCAAACTTTATCAGGAACCTCTATGGAAAATCATTGCAGCGGTCCCCATTGCACAGATTTTCCGCCGCACGTTTTTTCAGACTGCCAGCAGCCCGAAAAACATTGGACATGTTCATTCTTCGGCCCGGTTTTCGGGCAGAACATGAACAGGTTTATGCAAAGGGTGAGGGCTTTTATCTGCAAACCGCAGATAAAAGCTGTCCCCCTGAGGCCGTGTGTAAAGCCCCAAAACCGAGCAAATACCGGTCGGATAATTTAACCGGTATTTGCTCTGTGCCGTTTAAACGACCCTTAATGCTGATGTAGCCCTTGGTGAAAATGAGTTTGATAAACCTGCTCTAGGATTTGTATCTGTTGCTTCTACTACACCAATATGTTCCATAGGGCTGTACAGAACTTTTTACACTCAGCCCCCGTTCTTTGTTTTATGCATGTGCAGAGGAATTTCACCCATTTAGGTAATAAATTTATAGCTGCAAATTTATTAATCAAGTCAAAAACATGGACATTAAGGAGTAAAGCAGAACTGGGGCATCAGGGTCAAAAATCAAGACCGTCTCTCCAAAACCGGGACATTTTGGTGGCATGTGAGAATGTTGTTCCTTTATGACAAAATTGTTGGAGTAAAATGTGCCAAATTTGGCCAAAAGAGGTGCGTGTTCTGGCAGAGTATGTAGGACCCTGATATCTATATGGCTATAAACTAGCATAGATAATTCCCACTATTTTCTGGAGTAAATTACAGTAAATGGGATAGGCCACAGGAAGCCTTATCCTACTGCCAAAACCCAATTGCTTTTTGAAAAGTCTAAATTTTTGCGCTAGTTAGGTGCTTGCACAAATACATTCCCTCAAAATATTTTTAAAAAACTTGCAGAATTATTATTTATTTTTGAGCGCCCTTGGTTCCAGAGCGCTGTACATTCAGGTTTCATACATAACATAGGTCAAACAAGTACAAAGGTGACAAATTTATAACTAACAACTGTTACAGAAGGAGAGAGGTCCCTGCCCGTGAGGGCTTACACTCTAAAAGGAAGGTGGGAAGAGACAGATGGGGCAGACATGGTTGTGGATAGTGTAGTGACAGCAGGGTTATTGTTGCTTGTAGGCTATCCTGAAGAGATGGGTTTTCAGGTTGCTTGTGAGGCTGGTGAGAGTGGGGGAGAGTCTGAGGTGTTGGGGCAGTGAGTTCGAGAATATGGGGGAAGCACGGGAGAAGTCTTGGAGACTGTTATGTGAGAAGTTGACACGGGGAGAGCAGAGAAGAAGGTCCTGTGAGGAGCGGAGATTTCGTGAGGGGAGATATCTGTAGATTAAGGCAGATATGTATGGGGGGGAATGGTTATGTAGAGCCTTGTAGGTCAAGGTTACTAATTTGAACTGGATTCGCTGGGCAATGGGAAGCCAGTGAAGTGATTGACAGAGGAGTATCGAGGAGAGAGATGAATCAGACGGGCAGCAGAGTTAAGGATGGATTGGAGGGGAGCGAGGGTGCTAGCTGGGAGGCCACAGAGAAGGATGTTGCAATAGTCTAGGCGTGAGATGACGAGGGTATTGCCCAGCATTTTTGTGCTTTCGAAGTTAAGGAATGAGCGGATACGAGAGATATTTTTCAGGTGGAGGCGGCAGGCAGAGGTGAGGGCTTGGATGTGCGGTTTGAAGGACAGATTGGAGTCAAGGGTTATCCCAAGGCAGCGGACTTGTGGAGCTGGTGAGAGCGTGTAGCCATTGACTGTGATAGAGAGATCAGGTGGAGGGATGGAGTGGGACGGTGGAAAGATGATGAATTCAGTTTTCTCCACGTTTAGCTTTAGGAGACGTGAGGAGATGAAGGAGGATATGGACGAAAGACAGACAGGTATCCGGGAGAGTAGAGGGCTAATATCTGGGCCGGAGATGTAGAGTTGGGTATCATCAGCATACCCATGGTATTGAAAGCCATGCGATGCTATTAGTTGACCCAGACCAATAGTGTAGATAGAAAAGAGTAGTGGGCCCAGGACAGACCCCTGGGGGACACCAACAGACAGCAGGCAAGAGGAAGAGGTGGTGCGTGCGTGAGTGAGTGAGAGACGCTGAATGTCCGATCAGTGAGGTACGAGGAGATCCAGGAAAGGGCCAAATCCGTGATGCCGAGGGAGGAGAGGATTTGTATGAGGAGAGAGTGATCGACAGTGTCAAAGGCGGAGGACAGGTCTAGGAGGAGAAGCACAGAGTAGTGGCGTGAGGCTTTGGCAGTTGCTAGGTCGTTGGTGACTTTGGTTAGAGCGGTTTCTGTAGAGTGGTGGGGTCGGAAGCCAGATCGTAGTGGGTCAAGGAGAGAGTTCTTGGAGAGATGGGAGGACAGTTGAAGATAGACATGCTGGTCAAAGAGTTTAGAGGTGAATGAAAGCAGTGAGATGGGGCGATAGTTGGACAGACAGGAGGGGTCATGAGATGGTTTATTAAGGATGGGGGTGTGATTTGGCCGCATGTTTTAAAGGAGGAAGGAAAGATGCCAGAGGTTAATGATAGGTTGAAGAGATGGGCGAGGGCTGGGATGATGACAGCACTAAGGTCAGGGATGAGGTGAGATGGCAGTGGGTCAAGATTACAGGTAGTGAGGTTGGATTTGGACAGTAGAGTGGAAGAGCTTGTCATGAGTGAAAAGTAGAGAAGGAAGTTAGCAGGGAATAGTGATGAGCAGGTGTAGAGGTGGGCTGTGGGGATGCTGCAGGAATAGAGATAGATGGAGGGGACTGTGGGGTGAAGCTTTGTCTGATGAGATTGATCTTATTTAGGAAGTGAGTGGCGAAGTCATCTGCTGAGAGGAGAGATGGGAGAGGGGGTGCTGGTGGACGGAGGAGAGCATTGAAGGTTTTGAACAGTTGTCTGGGGTTGTGAGACAGGGAGGATATGAGGGTGGTGAAGTAATCCTGTTTGGCTGATGCGAGTGCAGATTTTTAAAAGTATGCAGTGATTGTTTGGTATAAGGTGAAGTCAGCAGTGGAGCGGGTTTTCTTCCAGTGCCGTTCAGCAACTCTGGAAGCTCTCCTCAGCTGTTTGGTGGGGTCTGTGTGCCAGGGTTGTCTGTTGATTTTGTGGGTTCTGTTGTGTGTGAGAGGGGCGACCACGTCAAGAGTGGAGGTGATTGTGTTGTTGTAGAAAGTGGTGGCTGCGTCTGGGTCAGCAAATGATAAAATGGTAGAGAGGGGAGAAAGAGATTCAGAGAGAGTGCAAGGGTTAAGGTGTTGTAGGTTTCTACGGGGGAGTAATAGATTTGGGGCAGAGGGGGCAGGTGGAGTGGAGTTGGTGGGGAAGGTGAGCACATTCTGGTCAGAGATGGGTAAAGGAGAGATTGAGGTGTTAGATAGAGGACAGAGGCGGGTGAAGATGAGGTCCAGTGTGTGTCCATCTTTATGAGTGGCTCCAGAGGTCCACTGGGTGAGGCCGAAGGAAGAGGAGAATATTTCATTGTACAGAGATTAAAGGGGTATTTCTGTCTCAGACATTTATGGAAATGCTACAAATGTCCAAGATGTGAATGTGGCTGTAAAGGTATTTTCACACAGTGGTTTGAATACGGTTTTCAGATCAGAAAAACCATATTCAAAAGCGCTGCGTAAAACTCGTATTTTCAATTGTGATTTATGGGGATGGTTTTACAGACGGATTTTTGCAGTTTTGAAAACTCAAATAAAATCAGACGGTAAAAGCATGTCGTGCAGACGGACCTTTAGCAATCTCAATACTCAACCACAATCCAATACGTACCCAAACTGTGCTGCGTTTACATGCGTTTTCTATGCAGCAGGATCGTACCTTATAGTTTTAAATTGGACGTCTGCTGCACCAAAGGATCAAGAGTTGACATATCAATTCTTTGAACAGATCCGAAAGACGCATGTAAAACACGCATCGGCAATCACTCGTCTAAACGCCGATGCATGTGTTACATTGAAA
Organism: Phyllomedusa bahiana; assembly: GCA_025379985.1. NCBI lineage: Eukaryota > Metazoa > Chordata > Amphibia > Anura > Hylidae > Phyllomedusa > Phyllomedusa bahiana. The sequence goes on from JAODAL010000021.1 coordinate 265,747, forward strand.
ACAATGTAAATCACACTGCACATTGTTATATGCGTTTTTGGGTCCAAAATACGGATCCAACCACACATCTAAAAGACGCCGTGTGAGCATACTCTAAAGAGGATGTCTAGCATTAGATGAATATGGCTGCTTTCTTCCGGTTAGGTGTGTCTGGTATTGTAGATCTACTTCATTGAAGAGATTGGGGATGAGCTGCAGTACCACACACAACCTGTGTACAGGTGTGGCGCTGTTTTTGCTGGAACGTACCCACATACTTTTAAATCCTGAACAATTCTTGAAAGTTTTCACACAAAACTGTACAATTCTTTTAACAAATGTCTGTTCTTCATGTGCAGTCCCGCTTCTTTAAGCTCACACCAGTAGCAAGGAACTACAAGTCCCAGCATATTGCAATTGGTAGTATTTTGGCACTTGGATCTGCACCAAATGAACAAATCTGAATTCGTAACACCCCTGCTTCATTCCCTCATCTCAGGATGTGGCTGTTGTGTGCACTATGGAGGTTTGCATCCCTGTTAACCCTTTTTAGGCAGGAAGGTTTTAAAGAGTCTGGATCGGAACAGGTTAAGTCGCGCTTGTCTTATTGTTCTCTTCTGTTATGCCTCCGCAGCTCGTGACGAGAACATGTCAGCCTTGTGCATGTGTAATTAAGAAATCCTTTCTGATTACTGTGACAGGCCTATGATTAAACTGTCTCTATTTTCTTTCTAAATTGTGAGATGTATTAAGTGAGCAGCTTCTAAAAATGATGCATCCCCTCCCCCCAAAAAATAAGATTCCTGCTAGTGCTCATTACATATGAACATAATACACATTTACAGCCTGCTTCCGAATAATGGACTCTTTCTCCAGGAGTCAAGTACACTGTGCTGGAGTCACTCATAGCTCCACAACCAGTTACCACAGTTTTATCAGACACAAAGTTTGTTAGAAACCCAGTACAGACAGTTCCCGACACCCTGTTCCGACTTAGAGCTGTCCCCTAGTTACAAATGGAAACTTGTGGGGAATGTTGGCACTTGTAGTTGCATGTTCCACAGTTGTTCCACGACAAGTTCCAGCATGCCACAGCAGCACATGAGGTGAAAATGAGATGAAATCTTAACAGGGGTCACATACAGCAAAACAAATGTAAAAATCCTCCCGTCACTATCCAAAACTAAAGAAAAACCTTTTGTGCTGGAGTAACATCTAATAAATATCCCTGTTCCGATTTACATACAAATTCAACTTAAGAACAAACCTACAGTTCCTATCTGGGGACTACCTGTATTTTATTTTTTGGGCTCTGTCCACACGATAAGTATTTCAAGTCCGAATCTACGCGGATTCCGACTTGAAATACTCATCTAAAACCGAAAGTAAATCATCCCCATTGACATCAATAGAAACTACGCCTTGTAGTCCAGACTGTAGTTGTCGGTGGTCAGTTTTTCAAAGTAAATAAAATGTACAACATGTTTGTTCTTTGGTTGGAAAATGTGTGGAAATGTACTATTGATGTCAATGGAGATGGCTTAAACCTTGTGTAAAACGCACGCAAAACATTTGTATCTGGTTTTTAATGGGGATCCGTGTCCAAAACTACATAGAAATGAATGGGACTTATTTCTGACTGTAAGGGGATGTTTCTTAGATGCGTATTTGGATTCATGGTTTGGACACTAAATGGACCCAAACACGCATGTATCAATGTGCAGTGTGATTTACATTGCTTTCAATGCAGAACACACATCGGCATTCACACGAGTGATCGCCGCTGCATGTTTTACATGCGTCTTTCGGATACATTCAAAGAACTGACAGGTCAATTCTTTATCTGTTTGACGCAGCAGGAGCCCTATTTAAAACTATGGGGTGTGTTTCTGCTGCAGCACACTTTAGGGCTGTTCACACGGCTTATTTCAGAGACGGATTGCAGCCATATTGCGCGCAGTACTGCGCTGCAATACGGCTGCAATCCGTCCCAGCCATTACGGTAATCCACAGTTTTCATAGTGAAGTCTGGATAACGCCTCTCCTACCCGCTCGGCGAATCCGCCGGGCGGGGAGAAAGTGACATGTTCTTTATCCAGGCGGAATACACGCCGTGGATAATGAAAGTTTATGGGGCCGGCGGGCAGCGCCCCAGCCCGGCCCCTTATTCAAGCCGTATTGCAGGCGGGTTCCGTCCCGCAATTACGGCTTGAATAAGCCGTGTGAACCGGGCCTTAGGGTGCGTGATGGGTGAGTTTTACGCAGCACTTTTAAATAAGTTTTTCGGATCCGAAAACCATATTTGAATTGCCATATGAGCATACCCTAAACCACAAGTAAAAAAAAAAAAACCCTAAATGTACACACAATGCCACAATACATTGTACAACACAGTTTTCAACAGCAGAATCCCATAAGTAAATTTTACTCGTTGTGTGGACAAACCCTTTATGTCCCAGACTGCAGCTTAGTGGGAAGAAATAGCCAACTTTTACTTGGGTTTTAATCTGTGTCCACACTACAAAGGACAGAATGCACGTCAGAATTTAAATCCAAAAACCATGTGGTTCGACGAGCATTTTGACCCATTTTTCAACATGGGTTTTGGTGGGGTTTTTTCCACTAGATTTGCAATCTGAAAACATGCCCCATTCATCTCTATGGGGCTTTTTGATCGCAAATCCAGTGGAAAGGATGAACATGTTCCCAGTTTTTTGCAAAACAGCATTTTTGAAATCGCCCCCTATTAAAAATTTAAGTTTTGAACAGAACCGATTTAAATTGAGGTCTATGGGGATGGTTTTACAGATGGAATTTTACAGTTTTGAAATGCATGTAAAAATCCGATGGTAAAACCCTGGGGAGGGCCTTTAGCAATCTCCGTCCGTTCCTAGGGAAAATATCGCACAGTTTATTCATAGGCTGAAGGGTTTTTGGGTTTTTTGACATTTTCCCTTTATGAACAAATAACTGATTCGATTTTGATACCAGATGATGACATCTCACAGGCAGAGAGATCCAGTCATGCAGTGAGAGGCTCTGCAGTGTCACTTTCAGAAACAGAGTAGCTATCTGACCACTACTGCTGTCAGCCATATTAACTGGCTGTTTTTCTGTCACCTGGTCACCCAAAATCTTTCCCCCTTTTTTTTCCTTTCAGGTAAAGGGTTTGTCTGTTCTTGTAAAGAAAACAAAACAAAGAAAAACAACTTTTTGCTGATCAGAGAGGATTCAATATATAAAATAAAGATGTTATCTCGCCTTTAAAGGGGTTGTCTCGCCAAAGATTAGCTTTTTCAAAATGTAGGGAACATTAAACGAAAATTTTTCCAAAATATATTCTTTGTTCATCTTTTTGAAAAAGGGCTAAAAGTGTTTTTTAACACCTTCTGAGTCTCTTTTTCCCCCCAAGTCCTGCCCTTGTACCCTTTCCTGTGTTTGTTTTTAAAAGCAGAGAGTGACATAAAACATTTTACCGGGCAGGGAGAGCTTGTGGTTTCTGATTTTTCCCGACAAAAGACGAAATTACTCATTTTCAAGTTCAGAAGCTTTTTTCCCCCTCAGAGAAGGTTTTTTAGAAATTTAGAATGATAAAAAAAATTTGAATACTTTCTCATATGCCAATTCAGACAGTTGCCCAGGAAGTGACAGAGCAGAGCGCTTATTTCATCATGCACGTAATGTAGACACTGAAAATGATATGATTCTGTATTGTCATGAAACCTTTCCCAGATTGTCATTACCAATTTGAGCTCAGAATCCACCCCCCTTTGGGGGAAGGGAATTTTTAAAAAAGGGTTTGAAAAACCCAGAGTCCTTTGTAGTATTATATTATAAAATGTTTCGATAACATGGGCTGTTTTGTTTATTAATTTGATTAAAAATTTGTTGGGTATGCAAGTGTCAAGAATATTTGATGGAAAACACAATTATCACAGAGTGCCTATGACCCCATAAGACTCATAAAGGGAAAGCACAACAGTTAGAGTCATTGATCGTCCACAGCAAACCGCCCGGATTCCCTCTTTGGGGATAGTAACCCAAAACCCCATTAGACATCAAGTGCCCACCACCTCTTTAAATTTTTTCAGCCAGTAAAAAGGGAAGCCGAAATTATAGAGGGAGGGAAAAAACCGGACAGAGATTTGGGCTATAAAACAAGGAGAGACTCAAAATCGTGTACATGTTTGGGGTCAATCCTGGATTGAGTGTGTTCCATCTTCACCTTCCCCCCGGGATTGGAAGTCAGACTTGTAATGAAAGGGGCCCCAAAAGCATTTCCCCTTTTATTTTGTAATTTTAATGGTTTTCCTAGTCTTTGTTATTGTATTTTGTTTATGAAGCATTGCCCTTTTTTATTAAAGTTACCATTAATATGTGATTCTTGTCGCTGAAAGGGATCCTTTTCCCTTGAAGGAGTTTTTTTTTTTGGTTTTTGTAGTGTGGGAGCAGTGAGTGACCCTGTAAGCATTTTTTACGTGTTTTAATTCTGTTTTGGGGAACAGATTCTTCCCGCTGATTCTTTTTGAGTATTTAAGGAAAGTGGGGAGTGGATAAATTTTGGGGGGCTAGGCGTTTGTGGTGCGGTTTTTAGCTTGATTTTGTACCCGATTGGAGGGGAGCAAAGTGGAAAAAAATGCTCCATTTCAGTGGCCCCAGTCACGTGTGGGGGGTGACGTGCACATCCTATGAAATTTTGAGATGAGACAACCCCTTTAAATCCCACTCCTTTCCAGAAACACTGCTGTTCCTAGTGCTCCCCCTCCTTTTTACGTGCGCTGTACCAATCAGGCCCCCCTTGTCTTCGACATGAGGCCCCGAGCCGTACGGCTGATTTTATATCTTTATGAACCATAACAGGCCGCACCAGGAGCAGCAATAGCGGCGTTAAAAAAAAAATTTCCAAAGTTAACGTTTTTTCAGTTTCAACCCCTCCATGGCCAGCAGACAGTTTTCTGTACAAGAGGTATGCACAACTCAATAAAATGGAGAATACGTGCTCTGTGGATATAGACAACCCCCAAAGGGATCCCCGTGAAAAAAGAAAAAATGCACAGCAACCAAAAAAAGAGCTAAAATTTTAAAAAGGCTTTATTCACATTGTCGGCTCAAAAACTGAAGGGTGGGGAAGGAAAAAGAAAAGTCGTTTGAAAAGTTCTGTGGGATGTGTCTGGACAAAATTTTTTCCCTACAAGAAGGACAACCCCCTTTTAAAGGGGGTTTCTTACATCGATTATCTTACCCAGTCCCGTTTTCTTGGTTTCATTTTTAATTCAGGGGGGTGTTTACTGGGTTCTATAGGTGAGTGAAGCCAAGGTCTATGCTTTAAAACAACCAGTCTGGCAGCCATCAGGAAGGCCAAACAGGTTTGGGTTTTACAAAGTGCTGGCCCAGCTATCAGAGAGAGTGAAACCGGTCTGTGCTTTTTGCAACCCAAGGAGCTGATGCAGCCCAAAAAGAGCGGATATTCAGAATAGGTAGGACACTGTTAATGGGAAAATTTGCAAAGTGACTTGTTTTTACAAGATCTTTAAAAAAATAAAAAGCAATTCTTGTAGTGGGACAACCCCTTTAAGTGCTGAGTGAGGTAAGAATGGACCGTTTTAGGACAAAACTTAGATTATTTTAATTTTTTTTTTTTTTTTGTGAATGATTAGGTCAAGCTATCACTGGATATTTTCGGGTTATTTTCATACAAGTTCAACTGTTCTTTATTCCTCCAATTCCTTGGAAGACGTATGCTTGATGTCAGTTAATGGAGACCTTCTCGTTTACATCCTGATGCTGGAAATCTCTCTGGGCCTAGTCCTTCTCTCACACAACTGAGAATTTGTTGGGCTATGTTCACACGGCTTATTCACGCCGTAATTGCGGGACGGATTTTGCCGGCCCCATGGACGTTCATTATCCACGGTGCGTATCCCACCGTGATAATTGACATGTCACTTTCTCCCCCCGTGGCGTATTCTCCAAGTGGGGAGAGGAGACTGAATCCATAGTTCTCTGAGAACTGTGGATTACCGTAATGACTGGGACAGATTTCAGCCATAATTCGTACAGTATGGCACGAATTACGGACTGAAATCTGTCCTAAAATAAACCGTGTGAACATAGCCTAAGTGTTTCAGTGTAGGTAATGCTCTGTGAGCTAATCACATCAAAACAACAAATGTATTCACTGTCCAGTACTGTACCATATGTTCAGCTGTGCGAGCAGGGTTGGGTCCTGGCAGGTTTTCTGCCTCTGCATATAGAACGTGTTGTATTGATGCTTGTCTTCTAAAATTTCATGTAAGGCTATATAAATATCTGACTCGACAACTTGCCGTGTGTATACGTTTAACCCCAAGTTTCTCTTCGGTGTATCGGCGCCATCCCTCAGCCCTGTCTCAGCTGCTCACATAATAGGTTTCAAGGCGTCGAGCGTTCCCTTGTCGCTCACAGTCTATTTTTCCTATTTATAACGCTGTCTAGTAATTTTCTTACACAAAATAAATTTTGTTGCCCGGGGTCGGAGTCATTTCTCTCAGCATGCAGCCTGCCTTTCCTCTGGGGGAAGATAAATGGAATATATTTTATTGTTTTCTGCGCTTTGCACAAAGTTGATGCTGGAGAAGTTGATGTGCAAGTAGTTTCCGCAGTGATGGTATATTGTCAGCATATGCCCAGTTGTAGAGAAAATGGGGCCCAGGGCAACAAGCAAACTAAAGCCTCCCCTGCTGGTCATTCTTAGTCTAGTTCTTTTAGAAATCTTTTAAATCCCTGTTGGTGTAAGGCTATGTTCACACGGCTTAATTGCGGGGCGTAATTACGCCCCGCAATTAAGCCGTGTGAACGGGGGCGGGAGCGGGGGAGTAAGCAGGGGGCCGGCACTTCGCCGGGCCATTGACTATCACTGCTAGCGGCGCGTATACGCCGCTAGAAAGTGACAGGTGAATTATCTCCCCGCCGGCGGATTCGCCGGGCGGGGAGAGGAGACGTAATCCATAGTTCTCTATGAGAACTGTGAATTACCGTAATGAATGGGCCGTTTTCGGCCCGTAATTGGCGCACTTCGGCACGTAATTACGGACCGAAATACGGCCCATTTTAAGCCGTGTGAACATGGCCTAAGACTATGTTCACACACGCTGAGTCTGATGCGGATTCAGGGCTGAATCCGTGTCCAAATCAGACTGCAATCCACCTCACATTGTTTCTAATGGAAAATCTAAGTCATGGTGCACACACTGTGGATTTATTTTTAGGGATGAAAGAGAACAGACCTGTCAATTCCTGAGACTGATTCAGCGCTGAATCTTTACACAGTATAAATCTGCCTCTGAAATCTGTAGCAAATCCATGTCTGAAATCTGCCGATTTTATGTGTGGATTCCACACTGATTCAGCGCTGACATTTACAGCACTGAAAATCAGCTGTGTGATCCTACCCCACGGCAGTGGAGGAGTCAATGGAAAATATCAAGTTTCTTTAGAGGGCACTACCGCTAGATCACAGGTGTCAAGCTGCGGCCCTCCAGCTGTTGGGAAACTACAACTCCCATCATGCCCACTGTTATAGACTATACAAATGCATGATGGGAGTAGTAGTTTCCCAACAGCTGGAGGGCCGCAGTTTGACACCCCTGCCCTAGATGCTCTCAAGAATATGGATCCCTGAACAATTCCCTAATTTGGCACCACTTAAACCAACCATAACTTCCTGATTGGAAGGGGTTTAATGGTTGGGACTTTGGGAATTTTTCAGTGGCTTTAGCTCTGTGAATTTGGTAATGCTGCTTCTACTTTTAGTATGAAGGGTCCCAAAGGAAAGACCCCTACCAATCGTATATTAGCCATCACTTTTTTAGCTTGGGACATACTGTACATAGATAGGAAACTGGTTAATGGCAAAAAGTAATCTAAGGCCTCTTTATGGCTGTACAGACAATCGGGAACTTGACGGTGGGGATGTTGGTGCAAGTCTGATCATGCACTGAGCAGCAGTAGGCTGCTGGGATTTCAAATCCATCATAAATATACATATATGTCTGTGTGTGTATGTATGTATGTATGTATGTATGTGTATGTGTGTGTGTGTGTGTGTGTATATATATATATATATATATATATATATATATATATATATATGAAAAAAGCAGCACACCTTGTATAACGTTAACCTATCAAAGACATAGACAAAATGAAAAATGGGTGCCAGCAGCAACAGCTCCGATATACGAGCCTCCAGAGAATATTTAGAAAGAAAGTCCACGGCACTCCACAAAGAATTAAAGCAAAACTGAGAAGTTTATTCCTCAGGCTTAGTAAATGCGACGTTTCAGCTCCCTCACAGAGCCTTTGTCAATTCTTTGTGGAGTGCCGTGGACTTTCTTTCTACATATATATATATATATATAAGTGGCAGAGCGTTCTCAGGCAGTCGCATGTTTCTGCCACTAGGTGGTTTGCAGCTAGAGACCTGCTGCAGAGCACCACTGAGGACCTGGTTTCTGTGGAGCAAAGCCAGCTATATTGGGTCATTGACTCTAGGTTACTGGCACTTGCAGTAGCTGCTAGGATAGCTGCTATCTGGCTATGTATGAGTTGACTTTTCTGGAACGGCTATAGCGTTGAGTGGTTGGCCATTCCCATGTTCCAGAAAACAGCTTTTGGCAGGTCTCTGGAGGCCTATTAAAAGCCCGTTACTCCAGGTGATCAGGTGGTGTGGTCAGCTACCTTGAACTGGGAGCAACAGCAGAATTGAGGAGGAGGCTCTGGTTACCCCATAGGCTGAAAGGGTGCCGAAACTAGAGGATTCTGGTGTGGACTCTGGTTTGATGAGGTCTGTGCATTACAGACGACAGGTGGTAGAGGGACGCTACACGTGTTTTGTTAGTGACCAGACGGCCGAGAGTTTTTGTTTATATTTTGTATGCTGTATATTTACACTGACCTGCTTTTTTATGCTGGTTGAAGCCAGTTTAAAGAGAAACCTACTGTTGGTGTGCCGTCCACTTACCAAAGCAGCGATGTGAGAGACCCCCTTGGACGATCGAAGATGGTGTCCAAGCCCAAGTGGAAAAACTTTGAGACTCTCGGTTCACCTATTTTGATCAAAAGATGTTTAAGCTGCCCACGACTTTCAACGTGATCTCAAAATCGGGCAGTCCTATCCTATCTTTACCTCTCAATCGAGCCAATCAGGCCTCCCACCGGGTCAACCGACCTCCATTATTCAGAGAGAAAAAAAATAAAAAACACCCAACCTGCAAGCTGCCCTTCTTATGACAGCCTGTGAGAGTGGGCGGGGACAGAAACCCAAAATGGAAGCACCCCTTCAAGCCCAAGTGGGGCATATATGTGTATATACAGTGTATGTGTATATATATATATATATATATATATATATATATATATATATATATGTATTTATTACACCCAGATACATACTTTAGTGAAACCATTCTAGACCACCACTAATTTGAACTTGATTTTCAGTTTTCATACACACTTTGTATATATTGGCCCTTCATTGAGAAGCCTTCCTCTCCAGAAGACCATTTAAACTGTGATTTTCATCACTATATTTTTGCAATCAAGCATATTTTATTCTGCATCATCTCTTTGCTTTTTACATGCTATTTGTGGAAGCGCAGCGCCGGTAGAATATGGTGGTTTGTTTTCTTTTTATGGCATAGGGCTCCATCTGATGGTGGCAGATAGTACTGCCTTCAACCGTCAGATTTACTGAAATAGTTTAGGCTGTTTACACACGGCGTATGGCGACATGTCACTTCTATCTCCGGACACTCAGTATGCGTCTGGAATACGCTGTGAAATCATACCACCCAATGAGTTCTATGATTTAACCATGTTTCGGGGTCGTACTTTGGGCATTTTGCAGTGCAATCACACACTGAAGGACGCCCCGCAAATATGGCGTGTGCTGTGGTAAGTGTATCGTGAGTGAAGGCATTGTACCCCTTGGTAACGGACATTCACCTCTTACATCAAAGTGGGCCAGCACACTACAGTGGAGCAGCTAATCGCCAAAAACCAGGGGACTACCTGAGATGTGTAACACAACAGTTCAATGAACCCTATTGTATATTGTCACTGCATCTCTGCTAAACAAATTGCAACTTCAGAAAAGGTTTACAGTTTTACAATATTATCAGAATAGGACCTTCTTATTTGACAAAGGGTTTCCTTCTCTGATGAGTCACATTTTCTGCTGTATTGAATGGATAAAAGTTAGTATTTAATGCAAGAAACATCCGAGAACAAACGCCTTGCAACCATTGATGGAAGAACACAAGCTATTGGGGACACTGTTGTGTCTGGAGCAAATGGGATCTCCCCAAAAGACAATGAGAGACGTCACATGGCTAGAAATGCCTGACATTGGTTGGAAGGACATGACCAAGACATCCAAGTATTTTCCTGGCCCAATTACTCCAGACATGAAACCAATTGAGCATCTGTGGGACCACTTTGATTGTTGTTCGCTCTGTGGATTCTCCCCTATGCACCGTCCAGCATCTTTGGGATGCAGTCAGCATGGCTACAGTTACCTGTGACTACCTATCGGGACCTCTCAGCACATCTAGCTGTTGTCTGTATTGCCCACAGAGGTTAATCTAGATATTAGTTTGTGGTCATAATAATGTGACTTGAGTATATTTATTGTATTCATTTATATAGTGCCGTTATATTCCACGGCACTGTATAATGATGGCATTATTCACTTTGTGAGCCCCAGTGGGGACAAGGACCAATCTAAAATCCAGATTAACCTGGAGTGTGGGAGAACCCAGAGTAACTAGAGGAAGCCCACACAAACACAGTGAGAACATACAAAATCCATGTAGGTGTTGTCCTTGGCGGGATTTAAACTCAGGACCCCAGTGCTGTAAGTTAAAGGGGTTGTCTCATCTCAAAGTTTCATGAATAAAATAATACTGCTTGGCTCTGTCACTTCCTGGTCAAGCTGTCTGTAATTAGCATATGAGCTCCGTGTATTCAGACCTCTGCTAATTTAGATAAATCTCATGCTGTCAGGAGAGCTTCTGAGGTAAAGTAAACAGCAGTAATTACTGGCTTTTGTCTTTAAGATCACATAACAAACCAGCTCTCACTGACCAGAGTTCTGTGCTGCTGTGACCGGTGTGATGATGTCACTCCCTGCTATCAGATAGAACAAACAGCAGGGGGGAAGAAGTACACAGGTCGGTCATTTGTGGAACCAGAGAGAGTACAGAAGGTGATAAAATCACTTGTAGCTCCTTAACAAAAAAGAAAAATGAACAATGCAATATATTTGGAAAATGTCTTCATTTAGTGTTCCCAACATTTTGAAAACTAATCTTTGTAGTGAGACATCCCATTTAACAGTGCTAACCACCGAGCTGCCTCTTCTAGGTTTACATGTATTGGCCTGTGTCTTCTCCAGCATAGCTGCCTAGCTTGGTGCTGATAGATCCCTTATATAACTGGGAAAGACGGGTGACAACCGCTGTGACTCCTGTAAATGCAGCTGAACACGGAGTCGTCCACTTGTCAAGTTGTTAAATGCTTCATTTATTCATGTTTTATATCTGTTTCTGGAAATGCTGGATGCTGGACATGCTACTTCAAGAAATGGCAAACTTACCTAGACCGTAATAAATCAACCTGTTCTTGCTGCATAACGATAAAGATTTAACATGTGGAACTGGGCTGGGTGACCTTCCCCTGTGGTGACTGTAATGATGGCCATACTGGTGGTCACCCAGCTATGCAGGAGACTATTGCGCTAGATTCCCTTTGAAATGTCACTGACTTTAAAATACTCCGTCTGCCATCACTAACGGAGGACCCCTCCTTTACCCATGAAGCTCCTCCCTGCCTCCCTCTCGGCACCACTTCTCTCATTTGCTTTTTGCAGTAATACGTGATTTATTATTTGAAAAGTTGCTGCACTTTTTTTTTTTTTCCCTCTTAAAATTCAATAAGCCGCAAATTAATGAGCTACAAAAAACATTAGAGGACGGTGGGAGGCACGGTCGATGCTTTACTAATTAATTGACTCTTCTAATGCAATAGTAGGTAACTTGGTGTTTGGAGTACTTTCACCCCTGGCGATTAGCTGTCACTCAAAGTAGGTGACAGAAGTTTCCTGGGAATGTAGACCTAGCTGTAAACTTGTCGAGTACTGTATGGCTTCAGTGGAGACCAGGAGTGCATTGTGAGTCAAACTACGTTTTAGTGCTTAAAGAGAACCTGATAGGATATATATGCTACCCTCTTTGAGAGCAGGCGGTGATAGAGGGAAAGGAGCTGAGCTCTGGGATATGTAGATTTATATGATATGGAGCAGGTCTTCTGAGTAAAAAGAAGAGAAAATACTGACCGGCATCCTTAAAGGGGTTGTCTCACTACAAGGATTGTTTTTTATGTTGAAGATCTATCAAAAACAAGTCACTTTGCAATATGTGTCCATCAACCATGTCCTACTTATTCTGAGATATCCCCTCTTGTATGGGCTGCATCAGCTCCTCAGGTCACTATAGCTACAGACCTGTTAAATCACTCCTGATAGGCTGCCAATGCTGGTCCCTAAAGCTCCTCTCCTCTATTCTATAACCCTATATATCAGAGCTCAGCTTCTCTCTTCTATCATATAACCCTATATATCACAGAGCTTAGCTTCTCTCCCTCTATTATATTACCGCATCTAGATGTATGGGTACGTCCTGATTGCTGTAAATGGCTTTGAAGCATGATTGCGCTGCGGGCCCACCACAGAGCAGGCGGGTGTCGGCTGCTAATTGCAACTAACACCCGCCGGTAACAGCACGGGATGGAGGAGGCTCCATTCCATGCTGTGTAACCCTTTTAGACCAGGGGTTCCCAAACTCCAGTTCTCACGCCCCACCAACAGGTCATGTTTTCAGGATACCGCACAGAATGCACTGACCATAATTAAGTCACCTGTGCAGCATAATTAAATCACTTGTGCACTGCTAAGGAAAGCCAGAAAACCTGGCCTGTTGGTGGGGCGTGAAGACTGGAGTTTGGGAACCCCTGCTTTAGACGATGCGGTAAACATGGTCGTGGAATCTAAATGAAAGAGAAACGGTGCCGCATACCGTTCCTCACTCCAATCGGGGCCCCCGTGGTGAGATCGTGGAGCCCTGATCAGTTTACATGCCAGCTGGAAGCCTGATGAAGGCTCCCATCGCGCCACGTTTTCTGTTTTCTTACTTCTTGCCACAGGAATGAAGTAGTACAACTGTCATATTGGTACACCCTATTGCATTGTAATACAATGCAATAGGCTGTATAAAAGATCGCGTCCATTACTGATGAAGCACCCAAGGGGGGACTCAAATTCAAAGTTTAAAAAAAAAAAAAAAAAAAGTGTTAAAGTATAAAATTAAAAAAGTGACACACAATAGGTATTGACACGTCTCAAAGTCCGGTCTATTAAAATATTAGATCATTTATCCCATACGCTGAGCACCATAGACGAAAAAATTGCAAGCGGCAAAATTGCGTGATGTTTTTTGGGTCGTTTCACGTCCCCTAATATTGGAATAAAAGTGATAAAAAAAGTTGCATGTTTTCAAAACTGGTACCAATGAAAAATACACTCCAGCCCTAAAAAAATTAACCCTCACTCAAATCTGTAGAAGTACAAAAAAGTTATTGGTCGCAGAAAATGGCGCTGCGGCAAAAATTTGAAAAATAGAAAATGTTTGGATTTTTTTTTTACGGTACCAAAACATAATGAAAACCCACCATGTTTGGTATTATCGGATTCATATCAATCTGTAAAATACAGATAACACAACATTATACCAAAGATTGAACACTGTAAAAAACAAAAATGCTGCAAACATGGCACAAATACGTTTTGGTTTTTTTCCACATTTTTCCCCACTTGTTTTGCAGTTTCCCAGTATATTCTATGGTACGGTCACAGACACCATTAGAAAGTACATCTTGTCCCACAAAATAAAAGCCCTCATATGTCTATAGAGTTAAAAAATAAAAAAGTTATGGCTCTTGGAACGTGGGGAGGAAAAATAATTGTGACAAAAATATAGGCTTGGTCGTTAAGGGGTTAAAAAATAACTTCCAGGAAATAGAAAAGATGGTACCTGTTTTTCAAGGTAGATTATAAAATTGACAGGATTCCAAGATTTCCATCCATGTAGGAGGAGAAGCTAACTACTACCCACACTGATGCCACTGCTAAGCTTGAATGCTGTTATTCCTGATAACTTTGACTATACATGAGGCTGATGACTTGTCTGAACTGCAGTAGGTCCTGTTGTGCCCGATGTATAGTTGGATCCTGTAGCCATATGCGCCTTGCAGCACCTACTTTCAACAGCAGACGCATTGTGGGGCGTACCTGTGTGCCCTGCAAATACTCCATGTGAACATGCCCTTATTATCCTGCTTGATTTAGAGATTGGCAGATGCAGTGATCATTTGCCTTCCAGACGGCTATATCTGAGGTGGGCCACTGGTTAGAAAATTTGCAAGAAGATGATGCAGATAGAGTGGAATAACTTCTAATGACTGCAGAACTTGACTACGCAGGTTTTGTTTCCAGTCTTTAGCATGGAGACGCTTTTTTTAAGCATAGGTGCTATCTACACAAAAACATAAGGAATGCTATATAATGTTATAGCTGAATAAGATTCAAAGTTTTTAATTTTCACAAAAAATTAAGAATTTTGTTCTTAATCTTTATTTTTATTTTTTTGGTTTTAGATATATTTAAGCAATATACAATGGTTGCAAAAGTTTTCATACTCTTTAATAATTTTTTGAAAGTACTTGTACAATGTTTTTTTCCTGTATGTATAGTGCAGCAGAACTTCACTTTACAGTAGACCATTCTGACAAACAGCAAGCTGTAAAGTGAACGGGACTTTATCAGTCAGGAATGTATCTGCTGACCTCTAGTGGTCAAAATAGGACATGTAATATTTCAAAGTTATAGTCAAAATTTAGCACAAAAAAATCGAACGGAAATATGTTGTAATATATATAATATTACATTCCATATTATAGAGGGACTTACAGCTCTGTATGATGGACCCATGTGGACTGTGTGCGCTGCTATACCGTAGCGACAGGAGACAATGTATTATCATATAGGGATTCCTGTCTCTACTGTATAATGTATCGACTTGTAATAATAAGTTCTTATAATATCATGTGGGCGGCAGAGCTGTAAGGAGTGGGGGAAAACAGAGTAAATCCTCACTAAAGCTATATTATACATTACCCTCTGTATCATCCTAATATAAAGGCATTAGTGTGGTGGATGCCAATCTCCGTAAACTACAGTTCCCATTGTGTAGCCACATAAGGATTCTAGAGTTTATAAAGGGTTTGTGCAGGAAAACATCACTTATTTGTTAAAACAGTGCCAATCCTGTCAACTTGTTGTGTCTGATATTGCAGCCCTATGTCACTGAAAAAGATGAGGCTGAACTGCAGTACCACACACAACCTGTGGTCAGGTGTAGCACTGCTCTTGGAAGAAAGATGTCATGTATTTTTTTTTTTTTTTTTTTTTTTTTTTTTTCAAATCTGTAAAACCCGTCCTAACTGGGCCTAGAAGTCTAAAAATGTATTAAGTAAATTGAAATTAAGCAAAATACAACTTTCTCCTGGTATGAAATATGCACCTTCACTACAGAGCTGTATTCTACCATCTGTTTACCTATATCCTGCTTCAGGGCTGCATCCAGAAATGCATGTTTTGGGGGTCCAAGGTTCCTGGAGGTTGTGACAAGTGTTGTGTGTAATGTAATGTTTAAGGCTAGTTTATATATGCATAGCTTTAATTTCCATACTAAACCACCATGTAATGTATCAGACCATGCTTTCATGGTGGTTTAGCAAACATTCATACCTGTTGGTTTTTAGAACAGGGTATCACAAAGATTCTGAAGAGGGCAGGAAAATAAGGCACATGAAAAATGTTCTCCTTATGATCTGCTTATAGAACACCACACCCCATCCCGACAAATGGCATTTAAATAAAAAAAAAAATGCGCTAAAAAAATAAATTTCAAAATGCAACTCCTAGGAACATATGGTATGTCTACCAGCTACAGTAACCACATATCACTAGTCCTGGTTACTAGTAAACACCAGGCAGTAGATATGCCCAGACTTGCTTTATGCTCGTTTCTTTGCCACAGACTTCTCTCCATGCCCCCCATCTCTCACAGATTGCTCCCAATGCCCCCCGCCTCTCACAGACTGCTCCTTCTGCACCTTGCCTCTCTTACACACTGCTTCCCATGCCCCTCATCTCTCTCATAGACTGCTAACCATGTCTCGCACCTTTCAGAGACTGCTTTCCATGACCTCTGCCTCTATGACTGCTCCTCATGCCCCCCCCCGCCTCTCTCACAGACTGCTAACCATGCCCCTATTCCTCTTACAGACAGCTCTCATTTCTTCCTTTCTACCTTACAGAGTCCTTATTTCCCTGAAAATCTTTGTCCTCTTCTTGTCTTGTTGGTAGACATCAGATAACTTATGGGTACAGGGGCGTAGCTACAGGGGGGTGCAGCGGTAGCAGTCGCTACCGGGCCCAGCAGCCTGAGGGGGCCCACGAGCCCTCCTGCCACATAAGAAGATACCAGCATTGTAAATGGTGCATGGTAACTTGGGGGCCCCATTTCACTTTTCGCACCAGGGCTCAAGAGCTTGAAGTTACGCCTCTGTATGGGTAATAGTTTCTGGCTGTCATTTCACAAAATCAAAATTCAACTGGAGGATCTCCTTTTTGTCCAGGTGATTTGTGGTTTTGGTGGCCTGACCCTGCCCATGAAGACACTGACTGGTTCTACCTGTATCATTGCTATCTGAAACCCGTCCTCCTGGCACCAAACGTAACCTTGAGGTGGTGGCAGTAAAAATTATTTGGCTTTCTGGTTGTGGGGAATAGTACATACATGGCTTTAATAATTTGATTTTCAATAAACTGTATGTCTACACCTCATGTGAGTATGTCTGAATAGCATTCTTTATAAAGGGCAGCAGGGAATATTTTTGTTGTTGACCCTGTGTAAACCGGACCTGCCCATAAATCCTGTGTTTTGCCTTCTTACTGTTGCCTGAGTCATATTCTCCACGCCTAAGATCTCTGTTACATCAAACAACTGTTTATATCTGGCCATAAATGCGGCACAACAGCTGCACCCATGTGACTGACACCAGCAGACGTCTCCCACTACTACCGGCCATGATAACTGTTATACACCAGCCCATTATGTCATAATTATTTTTGTTAGATAATTGCTTGGCCATTCTAACCATTACAGGGGCATAACTAGATTGTATAGGGCCCGATAGGAAAATGAGATGGGCCCCCAACTGGTATGAGTAATAATGTCATATCAGAATCTATGTAGTAGTACTAGATAGCAGAAAGCCATCAACCAGAAAAAGGTACAATGTGCTAGCACCTAAGTGAGCCCCCTCAACCTCTGGGCTGTAGATACTCCCATGAACCATTCAGTCCCTGTGGGGCAAAACTGCAACTAAAACTACTACCCAGCAGGCCCTGACACTCCTTTGATTTTCATATCTCTAACCAGGACCTAATCTTATTACTCCACTTGCATATTAGGAAAGTTCTATCCAATGTAATTTGCCCACATTGGCCTAAAAGTTATGGGGGTCATGGGTTTAAAACTCACCTCCATGATGTCTGGTACAGGTTCATCTACCCTCTGTGAAATAGAAATGCCTACTACATTCAGTCTTAATAACTTGCTAGGCTAAGGAATGTCGATAGACTATAATGGGCTCACCTATTGTAAAACCGTGTCCTTATGGCGCACATTAGAGCGGTATACACTACTCACAAAAAGTTAGGGATATTTGGCTTTTGCTTGAAATTTCATAACCTAAAACTTCTCGACATTTTTTTTTTTTTTTTTAAATGACAGCATCTCTGCACAGGTTCAACTGTTCGGTGTTTCAGTACTTCTTGCACAACTTAGGGTGCTTTCACACGGTGCGCTTTTGATGCATTTTTTCATGCGTTTTTTTGTGTAGAAAGGCACAGCAATTAATGATGTACATTGCTGCAGAAAAAACTCATCCAAAAAAAACGCACCGTGTGAATGCACTATTACAGGATCAATTTGAATTCGGATTCAAACATTCCTCCTCCTCTAGTACGCAGACCATGTTGATGTAAACTGTTATGAATGGTCTGATGTAACACTTTGTTGCCTCTCACCTCCCTTAAACGTGCCTGAAGTTGTGTGGCTTTCCTCATCCGGTTCTACATTGCATGGTTTACAATGAAGCGGTCATCAATGTGTGATGTAGTCAAATGACGTTCACTTCTTTGCCTTTCTGTGACTCTTCAAGTCTCTCTGTATCTCTGCTGAAACCTGCTGATAACTCTCTGCGACACCCTAAGGTCAGTGGCCACTTCCGTCTGAGAGCATCCTGCTTGAAGCCTTGCAATGCCTGATTAATTGTAAGGCTTTGTCTTGGTCTCATGATGTCAAAATGTGAACAGCATGATGCGGAGGAACCTTTAAATCCCAATTCAAATTGATTCCCTAAATTTATTGGGCGATTCAGGGATTAAACACATGTTGTGAATTTTGCCATAAAACTCCATGTTAGAGATCAGCAATTTGTGCAAAAAGTACTGAAACCTTTAACAGCTGGACATGTGCATTCTAAAGGGAAGAGATGGTCTCATTTAGTGCATTTTAAAAAAAATTCTAGAAATTTTATGTTCATTCTGAGATTTCAATGAAAAGTTAAATATCCCTAACTTTTTGTGAGTAGTGTATGCCTGCATGCTTTTTACTTCCTGTATTGAAAAGCGTAGTCGACTAGGAGTTATAATGCAACTGGATCCCATGCAGTGTCAAACTACAGTACCTGGGGTGGATTCTTGGGGCCCACCATGAACTTGCTGCACATGACTCTTGCACTCTGCTGCTTGCTTTCTGGCTCTTTCTCTGCATCTCTTGAAATGCATCTCCAGACCTGCCATGCCCAGGGACCCACCACAACCAGGGACCCCCCGGGGACTTCCCCTGTGGTCCAGTCAGAGCCTGATCCCAAGAAAGGTACGATTTTATTACACTGCGCACATTCATTGTGTGTGATGGAAAATCTCCCAAACTCATACACCAAATATTCAGCAGCAATTTGTGCCTGTATGACATAGAGTTGCCCATTATAGATACAGCAGAGCTCAACTATACGATACAGCTTCAGGACTATTACTTGACAGCTGGTTGTAGCTAAAGCTAGGTTCGTGTCGGCATTGTGTTTTTCATTTATTTCTGTTCTGGAGAGAGAAACATGGAAAATAAGTCTCCAATTAATTTCAAGGGTATTTTTTGATTTTTCTATGAATATTGAAGTGAATAAATAAAATAAACTAAATGTGTTATTACCCTTCTTTGTGTTTTCCCATCAATTAAGCACATCTTTGAATTTCCATGAATGCGCAGACACAGTATACAGTGGTCCTTTAAGTTACAATGGCTTTAGGACACAATGTTTTCACCATACAATGGTCTTTCCTGGGACATTGTATTTTGAAACTGCACTCGCCATTCAATGTCACTGACTCTGCTGATCTGCGACGCATGTGATTGATGTAAGATCCAACCAATAATCATGAATAATTTACCTGTAAAACATTTGTATTAAGTACATGCAGTGATTGTGAGTCACGTAGCCTCTTTCCAGTAAAGTGTGGTACTACATGTTCTGTACTGTTCTTTACATGTGCCAGGATGAGCGTCCTTTTTTTTTTTTTTTTTTTTTTTGTGCTCCAGGTGAGGACCCCATTTTCTATATTTCTGGTACGTTGTGTACAAATTACATGACTCAAAACTCCTATCTTCAGAATAGAAAGTCATTTCCAGGTTCAAGCAGCTCTTTCTCACTGTTATATGTAAGGATCAGCTTTATCTGCATGAGTTATCTGCTTCATTTTCTGCAATCTTCATTTTACATTATGTTGGGTGTCATTTCCATAGTTATGTTTTCAACATACAATTGTTGCCCCGAAACCGATTCATATTGTATTTTGAGGGACCACTGTATAATTTTTCTTAAAAATGTTATCAGTTTTTAATTAATAAAACTGGACACAAACGAAAGTAAGGGCCGTCTACATGGCAAGGTTTTTTAGATGCTTTTCCCGACGGTTTGTGGATTTAGAAACAGTCTGAAAATCGATAAGCAACCATCCCCATAGACTTTAATAGAGAATCCGTTCGGCTGTCCCTACTGAACAGATTTTCTGCCTGATGGCTTTTCAGGCCTCAGGCGTTCCGAAAAACTTAGAACAGAAAGTAAGTGAACGGTTTTGAGTGCTTGTTTTGGCACGGGTTTTGGGTGTGTTTTTGTGCGTTTTTGTACGGTTTGCGTTTTACGGTCAATGGGGGGAAAAAACAAAACTGCACAAAACGTTCAAAAAAAGAAAACCGTCAAATGTCCAAAAACTGGTGGTCACAGATGTTTCTGCTGCAGTCAAAACCAAGCAGATTTTGTCCTTTGCCGTGTAAACCCACCCTAAAGGTATGTGTTATTTTACAGATCTTTATGCAGGATCCATTAAGTGATACTTGAGTTTGCTTCAGTCACTGCTCAGTTGCAAAATAAAGAATCTATTATAAGCAGAAAGCAATGAGTGAGCACCGTCTTGTATTCTTACAAGTTTAGATAAGTCTCCCCTATAGAGCCTTGGTCAGGATACATATAGGCCCCAGGCGGAATCTTTGCCTCGGATGAAAGAAAGCCTGGGTAGGACTCTGCCGAGTCTTAAGATTTAGACAAGTAGTGGTTCAGCTACACTACTTCTCCATACATTTAACTGTTTGAGTGTCTTTTATTATGGAACAAGTGGCATTGGCTAGATGAGGTTTGAGTCATTTGCAGCTTAGTTCTAATTGCCAGTATCTGGCTGGTGGTAATTCTGGATCTTGCATCCTATAGCTGAACTCTGCTACGCCTTTGATGGGAGTAATTTTATAACAGTGGTAACCAACAAAGTTTGCACCTGTATGGCATATACAGTCGAATCACATTATTCTGACCATCAGCTAAAATCCAGAGAAACCGCCTTGTGCAGCATGGACGGGAGCTAGATTGGCTGGTTGTGACTTGGTAAGGTGCTGGTAGGTTGTCGCAGGTATCTGGGACCATGCTGACTACATCCCACAACTGCTGGAGGGTGTGTGGGGGAGAATCCATAGCGTGACCACGATCAAGGTGGACCCATAGATGCTTAGTTGGGTCTAAGTCTGGGGAATTAGGAGGTCAGGGTAATACTTGGAAATCTTGCTTATGCCTTTCTGACTAGTGTTGGACATTTTAAGCCATGTGATACGTCGAATTGTCTTGCTGGAAGATCCCATCCACCCCAAGGAAGATGATCGGCATATATGAGTGTACTTGATCTGTAAGGATGGATAATTTATTTATGTAGCACCATTATATTCCACAGCACTGTACAAATATTGTCATCGTTCACATCAGTCCCTGTCCCTATTGGGGCTCACAATCTCTAAATTCCAGATCAACCTATGGGAATGTTTTTGGAGTATGGAGGAAACCCATGCAAACACGAGGAGAAAGTACAAACTCATTGCAAATACTGTCCTTTGTGGGATTCATATCCAAATTGATTGAGGGTGCCTTCCACATGGATAGGTGGCCAAGAGAATGCCACAAAAACATTCCCTAGACCATAACGCTGCCACCACCAGCTTGTGTTCTTCCAGCAATGGTTGCAGGGTGTTTGTTCCCTGATGCTTCTCATCTGACACACTAACAAACTATTTATACAGCAAAGAAATCGTGACTGATTGTAGAGGCAACACTCTGCCAATTATGATACTGCCATGAAAATTGGAGCCTTCTCTGCCAATGCAACTTTATCAGAGGTGCAGTGATCATCCATCTGCTTCAGAGCCCCATACACAGTTGAGCTTGTGGAACTAAAGTTTTAGACACACATCTGGTGTCCCCCTTGTTCATTTTGGGGGTGTGCTACTTCACTGTATTTTCGGTCCACCCTTGCACTCTTTTTGTAACCAACATTCCCCTCTCACATCAATGGCACATGGTGATCTACAGTTTTCGCATCACTTATTCGCAATGGTGCCATTTGTCCACTCACCATACACTTTCACCAGAGCAGCACATGAACAGATCACAAATTGTGCAGTTTCAGAAATCCTGCCACCCATGGCCTGAAAGCCAACAATCATTTTGTAAATCATGAAATGTCTGATTGGAAGAGCATGACCGAGACTTCCACGTATTACCTTGGCCCCCTTATTCCTTAATCCAATTGCACATCTGTGGGACCACCTCGATCATTGTGGTCGCTCTATGGATCCTCCCCCTCACACTCCAGCAGCTGTGGGATTGAGTCCCCATGGCTCCAGATACCTGTCACAGCCTACTGGCACAAAGCCCGTCTAGCTGCTGTCCACACTGCACAAGGCAGTTACATACCTCCCAACTTTTAGAGATTGCAAAGAGGGACACATCAGGCCATGCCTCTAACCACGTCTAAACACATACATGCCAACTTTTTCCCAAAAAGGGAGACATTTTCAGGATCACATTATATCCAATGATGAAATATTAAGTAAGTTAGTGTCTAATATACAGCTAGGATGCAATCAGATACTTTTCAAAGCAAGATAGTCAGTTTATTGGCAAAAATCAATTTCCCAAATGAAAGAGGGACATTTATAGAGCTAAGAGGGACGAGGGTGAAAAATAGGGACTGTCCCTCTGAAATAGGGACACTTGGGAGGTATGCAGTTACTCTGGATATTAGGTCATAATAAGGTGACTCGACCATGTAGTACAGTGCATTTTCATAGGAAGCTATTTAAGCAGTGAAATTTTGGGCTTTGAGAGTAAAT
The DNA here is from genome assembly GCA_025379985.1 of Phyllomedusa bahiana. Lineage (NCBI taxonomy): Eukaryota > Metazoa > Chordata > Amphibia > Anura > Hylidae > Phyllomedusa > Phyllomedusa bahiana. Next base: position 288,660 of record JAODAL010000021.1, read on the forward strand.
CTGAATGTCATGTGTACCTAGAATTTGAAAAACCAATGAAGATTGTGTAGATTGTGTTCTGGTTGGTATCAGACCTGCTGCCCCCAATGCTACAAAAGCTCAGAAATCTGAGGGTTTTGTAAATTGCTTGGAAAAGTTTAGCTGCCCTGTGCAATCCAATCAGTGCGGAGTACTGTGCCTGCTCTGCTATGTGGGCTGTGCCAGTGGGAGCAGAGCTGGAGGCAGATCAGGAGGCAGGGGCTGTGTGCTGTGTGCATTGCTCCAGCAGACATGCTCTGTGGGCTCAGGAAGGATCTGCACTCGGACTTTGGTGAGTGAATCACTCTTCTCTGATACCATGGGCTTTTAGGGGCACTAATCTGGGATATGAGTACTGGGAATGAATGCCAGTCTGTACCCTGCGCTGGTGTATGCCAACTAGTTTGCAGCAGATGAGGTTTTACTGCACAGGGTCTCCAACTTTGCAAACACTGTACTATGTGCACTTACGGACTGTCAGGATTAGGGATGAGACCTGAGTGTGTGTATATATGTAGCAGAGCCGAGTTTGTTTGTCACAATATTTAGTAATCTTCTAATATGTTATCTTGTTTTCATAAGATTGCAAATAAATTTAGGGCATTCTTCTACTTCAGAGTCAACTGTATTTCTAGAGGTCTGAGGGGGTGAGCATTAGGGGGTCCAAAAACCGTATGTAAAATGAGCGCTGGCATCTGGTTAATGTGGGTAGCGGATTCACTTTATCCTTGCTCTAATTTTAGATAAATCTCCCCCATTGTGCCTTGATCAGGGCAGTTACAGGCCTCGGGCGCTTAGCTGAATGTTTGCCCAAGATGAAAGAGAGCCTAGTTATGACTGCTGAGCGTCAGGATTTAAAAATGAAGTGGTTCAGTGACCTATTCAGCTCTGCTACATCGGCATCCATATGACTGTGTGCTAAGCTGCTTTTATTGTGGAATAAGTGCCATTGACTCAGTGTGGTTTGGTGCTTAGTTTTACTCGTTGGTGTCTGCCGCTGGCAGGCTGTAGTTCTGGATCGTATAGCTGAGATCTGCTAGGTCTGCGATGGGTTGTTTGGACGGTGTCGATATACATTATGCAGCTGGTATTCTGGGAATGTGAGACGTTCATTTGTGCAGAATTCTCTCCACTATGTGAGATGAAAGTACAAGAGAAATTAGAATAAAAATTATTCGCTGGCGACCATCATAAAAAGCCTCGTCTGCAGTCGATTCACTGAAAATAAGCTGATTAAATGGGGGGTCTAAATAAATGAGCAAAGTGTCACTTTAAGTCTCTTAAAGGGCCACTAAGCTTAAATTTGGTGACTTATAAGTGGAGTGGCCAATATCGGTCACATACATGACGTAAGTCAACTTGGCAACTTGTAATACAAAGTAGTGATTATAGGGGCAGGGAGGTCATCATGTTTGTAGTCATCACTGCCAGCATCTTCCCAGTCATAAATGACTGGTAACAGAAGCAGTAGAGTTGATTCACCTGTACTGCAGTCAGTCTCACCTCAGTCTGGTATGGCTGATAGGTCTGGTTTCTTGCCACAGGACCATGCCTTCAGATTTGTAAGCTAGACTGAGAACCCAGTATTACTCCACCACTTATATCTGCATGTTCTGTGTGCTATGAAAGTGACCATTTTGTGTCTTCTGATCCTTGTATAATTATTCTGTAGCTGCGGGTAATTGCTTGGTATTATTTCTCTAAGAATATACGGGCATAACTATAGCAGGTGCTGAGGGGCCCTGAGATTGAAGGGCCCACTTAGGTGTAATAAATATTTTGTGATTGGCTTTCTGCTGTCTAGCACTACTACATAGTTCTCTGATACGTGCCACTTTCATTTATACCCATATTACTATTTATGGTGCTCTTTCAGTTTCCTGTTATTAGGCAGTAGGGCCAATCTCATTTTGCTATGGGGCCTTATAGATCCTATTTACACCCCTGTCTCATAGCTCACCCTATGGTTCAAATAAAACTGGGTGACTACTAATGTGACCTCTGTTACGACTCCCAAAGGGTTATCCACTACTTGTTCCATACCCCTAGAATTCTTTTATTAAAATGGGAATAGAAAATATAACTATATACAAGTATCGGTCTCAATTGAGGCCTGACTAGGCCTCAATGATACCACTACCGTACCTCTAACAAAACCAAACCAATACAAACACTATACATAAACTATTACATAGAACTATGTAAATAACAACTGGTCCACTGCTCCGACACTCAGCCCCTTCAAGAAAATATATACATAAATACCAAAAAACAATATACAGAACATAAACATACATTTTTCACCCTCTACCTCCCAATAATACCAAACCCACCACTCGCCAATAGCAGTAAGACCAATCGCCAACAATAAAGTCCCACCTCTCTACTTTTTTTTTTTTTTTTGTGGAGAGGAAGGGAGAGGGTGTTGTTTCTTTCCCTAGCTCCCAACAATACTAAACCCACGGTGCACCAATAGCGAAAATGCACCCACCACTGACCATAACATACCACAAGTCCCACCAAAAAACACTCAAAACCAATAAGATTAGGGCCACACAGCATAGGGCAAAACCTAAAAACCGCTTTGAACCTGAGTACTTTGTTAGTTTTTTTTTGTCCAAAGCAGCTGGGTTTCTGACGAGTTTTTTGGGTGGTCTTTAAATACCTGGGCAGTTTTTCAACAGAACCGTCCAAAAACCGTGCCAAAAACCGTGCAGAAAAAACATCCAAAAACCGTCCGGTGGTTTACATAGACGTCAATAGTAAATTTTCTGCTGGACTCCATCAGATTTTACAACATGTTCCTAAAACCGCTGGCGCCCAAAAATGAGCAGAAGAAAAAAACGACCTGTGTAGACTACAGGTCTTTTTTTTTTTTGTATTAAAGTCTATATGGACATTTTTTCCATCGGATTTTCAGCGGTTTCTGAATACTAAAACCGGTGAAAATCCGATGGGCAACAGCTGCTGTGAAGAACAAGCCTAAACCTCACAAGTTCTAGAACAAACATGCCCAAACAACACAGGGAGCCCCCCCCCCATTCATCCCTTCTCTCCACCCAACGCATCCCAGGACACGACCCCCCTCCTCGAGTCCATGTACTAAAATATATAGCGATCTATAGTTTCCTCTTGCCCATGAAGACCCAGCCAACCAAACCATATCATAAAACCAAAACCTGAAGGCCATTCACTCATACTCCTGGGAGTGACCATGGTTATGCAGTTTGGGACCCCTCACTCCTGTAGACATAACTGGGTAGACTTGCCATTCAGGACTCCATAAGGCTTAAAGGGGTTGTCTCGCTACAAAGAATAGCTTTCAAATTGTAGGGAACACAAAATAGACATTTTCCAAATATATTGCTTTGTTCCTCTGTTTTCTCTAAGGAGATACAAGTGAATTTATGACCTCCCTGGCTATTTCAGTTCCCTCAGTAACCAACCTGTAAACAATTCTCCCCCTGCTGTTTGTTCAATGAGATAACAGTGAGTGATGTCATCACACAGGTCCCAGCAGTGTCCTGTGCTGCTCAGCAGTAAAAAGCTTGATTTATGTAATATAAACAGAACTGTAATTAGAGCTTTTGTTTTGGAGATCAGATAAGAAGTCCTGTTAGTAGTTTGAGAAGCTAATCTGATCTAATTAGCATCTGAAAGCACAGCAGGGCATGGAGCTGAACAAGCATGGAGCTTATGCAAATGAGTCAGTCTGAACCAGGAAGTGACAGAGTATTTCATTCATGCATTCTCTGAAACTCTGAAGGGAGACAACTCCTTTAATGCACACAGAACTGATGTGCCACGCATTTTGGTTCAGATTTTGTCAAAGATTTGTTGTGAATTTTTCTACATGGACTTCAATGGTAGAAGGCAAAATCTGCACTAAAATCTGAAGATATTTTATCATCTTCCATAAAATTCAATGTAGAAAACTCTTGAACAAAATGTGCAGCAAATCTGTCCTGTTGGAGCTGTAATGGCAGCTATGTATTGTCATCCAACTTCACCAGGATCCTGAGTAGTCCGGTAAATCCTGACTAATTGTAGCATGCGGTATCTGTTGCTTGTACTTGTATATCTATGCAGAATAGCCATTCGGTCCAGGAAAGCTGGGTGATGACCTCATGTTGGAGCTGCAGTGGCAGGAACAATGGTTGTGGCCCAGGGGATGAGGATGCCTCAAGGGGACATTCTGGTTGATTTGTGGAGGCTGCCGCTGTTATTTTTGGTATTGATCGTCTTCAGTAATAGACATACTAGATGTCGGTACCGCATTGAAAACAGAAGTGCAATATAATCTACTTGTTCCCAGCAGCAGACATGTGATGTCAAGGTTGGGGTACAGTGATTTTAGCGCCACAGCCTGGGGTCTACTTTATGTGACTCGGCTGGGCAGCTCAGCAGGAAAGTGTCCTCTGAAGTTCTCTTAGTGAACTCTGGTCATCTGAGTTTACAATCTACACATGTTCGCAGAGGTCATGCAATAAATAGGAACGGACATGCATTGCATCACAGTTTCCCTCATCTGTCAGATTAGCACCTATAGGACTGGTTCATGCTGAGCTTCCTGGTTCATAAGTAGAAGACCAAAATTTAGTGATGCAGTGGAGTAAAGGAGCAGGAGCTGTGGGGTTGTGACTGTACATTAACATGAATATTTATATACCAATTACGATCTGTGAAAAATTTGGTAAATCTGGCAGCGTTTGTTGGCATCTGCTGTACTCTTCAGAAGACATCAGATTGTACTGTATGTGAAGCATGTGTGAATTGTAGAAGATGAGTGAGAAATCTGTGTGCACTCAAAGCACCTTAAACGACTCTTATCTCATGACTAAAGTAAAATGTATTGACCAAAGTATTTAGAAAAAGTCTTTAACTGTCCCTTCATGTAGAAAGCTAATCTTTGTAGTATGAAAACCCAATAAAGTCTAGGGTCAATGTTAAAGATGCATTCCATCATGTTTATTAGCTTTAAACATGTAGGCAAAGGAAAATGTAAACTATTACCAAATACATTGCTGTTCTGATTTTGCTTCCCTTCAGAGTTCTTATCTCCTGCTTGTGTACATAAGCTCCCTAGGTTACCAATCATCTCTCTACTATAAGAATTGACGTGAGTTCTTTTTCAGAGCTGGAAAGAAATTGGCATTGTGTGCATAGCAATGCGGATGTTTCATTTAAAAAAATGTGATGAGCATTTCAGTCAATTTTGAACGCTGATTCTGAGGCGAATTAAGCACCAGAATCGGCGTTCAGATCAGCTGTATGAACATATCTGAACAGGCTCCGCTATTAGTAGCAGAGCTGAAATGTCAGTCACTGCTGTAGAGCCACCCAGGAATCGGGCTCCCTCTCTCAAGCTTGTAGGGCCTGTAAAGAGGGGCATCCCTGCTTATACAATATCACACAAGTCATTACACTCCTCATATGTTATGTAAATATTGTATTATCTTTTTATGGGACAACACTGAAGATATGACACTTTGATACAATGTAAAGTACTCTGTGCTCAGCTTGTATAACAGTGTAAATTTGGTGTTATTTGAAAATGGCTCAACACACAGCCATTAATGTCTAAACCCCTGGCAATAAAAGGGAGGGAAAATGGACAAATTGTGCCCAATTTGTCATTTTCCCTTCACGGTGTCATGGTGACCGTTAACGTTACAATGTCTCAGGTGTGAATGGGGAGCAGGTGTGTTAAATTTGCTGTTGCCAGTTTCACACTCTCTGATACTGATCACTGGAAGTTCAGCATGGGATAACATGGCAAAGAACTCTCTGAGGATCTGAAAAAAAGAATTGTTGCTCTACATAAAGATGGCCTAAGATCATACAGTGGTTTAACAAGACAGGTTCCACTCAGAACAGGCCGCACCATGGTCGACCAAAGAAGTTGCATGCACGTTCTTAGCATCATGTCCAGAGATTGTCAAAATAGACGTATAAGTGCTACCAGCACTTAAGGGGTGGAGGGTCAGCCTGTCAATGCTCAGACCATATGCCGCACACTGCATCAAATTGGGCTGCATGGCTGTAGTTTCAGAAAGAAGTCTCGTCTAAAGATGATGCACAAGAAAGCCACAAACAGTTTGTTGAAGACAATCAGACTAAGGGCATAGATTACTGGAACCATGTCCTGTGGTCTGATGAGAGCAAGATAAACTTATTTGGTTCAGATGGTATCAAGCCTGTGTGGCGTCACCAGGTGAAGAGTACAAATACAAGTGTGTCTTGCCCACAGTGAAGTATGGTGGTGAGAGTGTCATGGTTTGGGGTTGCATGAGTGCTGCTGGCTGTAGGGAGCTACAGTTCATTGAGGGATCATGAGTGCCAACATGTACTGTGATATACTGAAGCAGGACATGATCCACCTCCCTCCAGAAACTGGACCAAAGGGCAGTATTCCAACATGACGACCCCAAACACACCTCCAAGATGACCACTGCATTGCTAAAGGTGCTGGACTGACCAAGCATGTTTCCAGACCTAAACCCTATTGAGCATCTGTGGGGCATCCTCAAACGGAAGGTGGAGGAGCGCAAGGTCTCTAACATCCACCCATCCTTTCAGAAATAGAAAGGGTTAAATGGTGAGGTTAGAAATCAGGTTTTTAAATAGTGTGTATAGAGGTTGTGTTATACATAATAAAAGTTACGTTTTAGTGTTTTAAAGATAGAGAACTGACAGTTTGTTTGCCTATGGCAAAATAGTAAATATAGTGATTAAAAGTCACTCTCTGTTCTCTTGCGAGATTCCCATTTTTTGGGAGACTATGTGACGAGTTATTTTGAGGGCACACCATATTTACACTGGTAGACAAGTTGTCCACTGACTACTTTACATTGTATCAAGGTGTCCTATCTCCAGTGCTGTCTCATGAAAAGATGTAATACGCTACTTACAAAAATGTTAGGGGAGTACTCGGTGAGATAATGTGTGTGTCTGAGTATATGTATGTGTGTGAGATATATATTATCTCATACAGCTCATCAACTTGTAGAACCAGCCACTATGCATTCTAATAGGATCTCCTCCCCACTGACTGACTTGCATTCTTTACCCAGTGTCCTATACGTCTATATACTGACTCCGAACATGTTTATATTATCATACATAAACCCTTCACACCCACCTGCTTGCCATGCGCCCCCCCCTCCTACACCCTCACACACATTCCACTTGCTCTGTCCTTTGCTCACAGACGCATGTGAAGTTATTGAATACATTTGTTCTAGTTCCCTGATTCCCAATTTATCCGTCACTTACAGACTAAATCTATATTAATTATAAGCAGAATATGTCAAGGATTTGCTATGTCATGTTCCCTATCATCCTAAAAAGACATACCATGAATTATTCTGAACATGGAAGAGACGATTCAAAACGGTGACCGTTTTGAATCGTCTCTTCCATATATATTTACATGGTGTAAAAACACATCTGTCCATCAAGTTCAACCAAGGTTGGGGAAAAATGTGGTTGAAGGGAGGGGGATAGGAAATATTTAAGCTTTGTTTTCCCCCCTGATGAAGACTTGGAACCCATAAAACAAGAATCAATCTGCCCTAAGGGAATATTTAATTTATCCTAACGATGAAACCTCCTCCAGCACACGTTAGATATCAATAAAAGCGCACTTTATTGTAGACTCATGATAAAAACATGATTAAAAATCCAAAAGACCCACACAAAAAGACATTGTCTACGCGTTTCGAGCCCAAAACAGAAATGACTCTTAATCATGACCATATTTAATTTATGCTCCCAAAATTGCCAACAGAATGGATCTAGAATTTTAGATATATAATTTCTTTTTTGTAATGATTTAACATTGATAAATCACATAAGTATATCACACCCTCCTTTCTGTTTTGAGTTGATGATCTGCCCACATACATTACACTTCGTCTATTAGAATGCCTCTATCCTGTTGGGAATTGTAGTTTTGAAACAGTAACACAGTCCCAGATTTAAACCACAGATACACATTGCAGGGCATTTATCTTAGTAGTGGGACTATAGATCAAAATTGTGGATTCTGCACCAAAAAGAAACCCTATTCCCTATTACTTACTGTGCTTACCTGATTTCTAACCAGATTTTTCTATACTGACTGATAATTGCAAATTTAGGGTAGACAGTCCTACAATGCGCTATATTTGTCAGTATTGATAAGTCTTGGGTATGATTTGACTATGTAGTCTGTAGTTTCACCTTATATTTTTTAGTTTACCTTATGCTACTAATTGCGGAAAAATTTAGCTGCATTCTTTGGCGCATAGTGTTGCAAGAAAGCCACACTATTTTTTTCTTTGTGAAGCCACACCTATTTACCGATGACACGCCTCTATTATCGGCCACAGCACAGAAGTGTTTAAAACCTGTCTAAAGTGCATAATAAATGGGGTGTCAACAGGCTTGGACTGACCCATAGGTGAATAGGGCAAACCTCCGGTGGGCCCCTGAGCATGACAGCCCTGGAGATGTTTTTTAACTGCATACACATCACCATAAGAGCCAAAAAAGCACAGAAAGAAAGGCAGGAAACATAGTATTGGAGACTTTTACATTTACAGTAGCCGTAGGTTGGATCCCTAAAATTCCACTGGTGGGGCCCCTAGAATCAACTCCACCTGTGGGCCCTAAGCAACCCAGTCCGACACTGGGTGTAAAGCCATTATTTTGACATATATTCTGGTGCAGTTGCCATGATAAATGTGCCCCAATATCTATAATGTCTGGGTTTCATTATGATTTTTTTTCAGCTATAAGGGATGTCAAGGTTGAAGTCGCATCCAAGCCCTGGTTTCTGGGGTAGAGTGGAAAATACTGCCCCATAAAAAGACAGCCTGTTATGGTTGCCGGAGTTTTGGAACAACACCTATACATTACATAGATTTTAAGGCCGAAAAAAACCAGACCTCCATCCAGTTCAGCCTATTGTGCTATAGTGTTTTAATTTCCTCTCATGCATATAACATTAGGGTGCGTCCACATGGCAATATGCAAATGCTGTCTGGATTCTGATTAAAGAATCCGGCCGGTGTTTTGACATCATGTACGTGGTATTGGGGGACGGTGCTGTCCGGTTTGTGGATATCCCGTCCCCCTCAACGACTGACATGTTTATGTTGTGCCCGAAAACTGGGTGGAAGAATGAACATGGTCTATGCTTTTCAGACCGCCTGTGGTGTAAAAAATTGTCTGTCGGAAAATCCTTTCAGTGGGGACTGCTGCAGGGATTTTCTATTAAAGTCTGAGGATGGATGATAGTCTGTTTTGAGATGGCTTTCAAATCCGAAAACCGTATGTAAATCCAACCGAAAATCCTGCCTTGGGGACAAGCCCTTATAGTAACCTATGTAAAAGTTACAGTATAAGGTTGGTTTCAGACATCCAGAATGTACAGTAACAACCAGGAGGTGCTTTGGTTCTAGCAATACCCCTAGCACCCTATATATTAGACCTGTGGCCTAAACTAAGGCTTTATCTGTAGAATTGTACTGTTCCATTACACCTGTGCCCTGATCCTGACCACCCAGCACAGTAATCCGAGGAGAAACGGCGCGGCTGATGACATTGCAACCTTGTAGCATTATCAAACGTCACACCGGACCGGGGATGAAGGGTTAATGGCCAATTAGGTCAAAGCTAATTGATGCCAAAGGCTGTTTAAATGATCCATCCGGTGAATTGTCCTTTGTTCACCACGTGCATTTCACAGACCTGGGCATGAGTCCTCTGTCACGTAAAGAACCATCACATCCCCACTGCCAATTACAGCCAGCGATGCTGTGGAAGTATTGCAGATGGGTAATGAACTGAAACAGTGAAAATAGACCAATTAGGGGGCAAAATAACCATAAATATATCTTCATCTCTTCTATAATGAAAGCCACGTGTTCAAACATGGCAAGCATGTTCTTTCCTTTTGGTGTAGTGACTAGAAAGGAATATCCTCCACTATGGTGGTCATGTATTTATACTTTCCAGTATGGCTACCACATATGCACATCCACCAATGTGGCAGCCGTATACTCCTATTTTTCACTGTGGAAAATATTTGCATAATTCCTTAGAATAGACATGTATTTACACTCTAATAGGGAAGATGGCCTAGTTTTACATCCTTCAACATGACAGGCTTTTTTTAATGGCCTTTAATATTGAGGCCATGTAGTCATACCATGAATATGGTGACTAAGTACTTTGCATTATGGAAACTATGTATTCACACCCTTCAGTATTGCAGCCATATATCTACCTCGTTTAGTATGACAGCCAAGTTTTTCACGTATTACAATACTGTAGCTGTGTATTGAATTGAAGGCCATTAATACAGTGGTGGCCAAAAGTATTGGCACCCCTGCAATTCTGTCAGATAATACAACCGTGTCAACCCGTACTATCCGTCGGAGTCTGAATGAAAAGGGACTGTATGGGAGGATAACCAGGAAGACCCCACTTCTTACCCCGAGACATAAAAAAGCCAGGCTGGAGTTTGCCCAAACTTACCTGAGAAAGCCTAGAACGTTTTGGAAGAATGTTCTCTGGTCAGATGAGACAAAAGTAGAGCTTTTTGGGAAAAGGCATCAACATAGGGTTTACAGGAAAAAAAAAAAGAGGCATTCAAAGAAAAGAACACGGTCCCTACAGTCAAACATGGCGGAGGTTCCCTGATTTTTTGGGGTTGCTTTGCTGCCTCTGGCACTGTACTGCTTGACCGTGTACATGACATTATGAAGTCTGAAGACTACCAACAAATTGTGCAGCATAATGTAGGGCCCAGTGTGAGAAAGCTGGGTCTCCCCCAGCAGGACAATGGGTCTTCCAGCAGGACAATGACCCAAAACACACTTCAAAAAGCACTAGAAAATGGTTTGATAGAAAACAGTGGAGACTTCTAAAGTGGCAGCAATGAGTCCAGACCTGAATCCCATAGAACACCTGTGGAGAGATCTCAAAATGGCAGCTTGGAGTAGGCGCCCTTCAAATCTCAGGGACCTGGAGCAGTTTGCCAAAGAAGAATGGTCTAAAATTCCAGCAGAGCATTGTAAGAAACTCATTGATGGTTACCGGAAGTGGTTGTTCGCAGTTATTTTGGATAATGGTTGTGCTACCAAGTATTAGGCTGAGGGTGCCAATACTTTTTTCCGGCCCATTTTTGAAGTTTTGGGTGAAATGATCAATGATTTGATTTTTGTCTCATTCTGTTTTGTGTTTTTTCATTGCAAGAAAAATAAATTAATATATTAATACCAAAGAATTTGTGATTGCAATCATTTTCAGGAAGAAACTGAGTATTATCTGACAGAATTGCAGGGGTGTCAATACTTTTGGCCACCACTGTATATAGCCTCTCATATGAAAGCCATGAATTAATATACTTCAATATGGTAGGGAAATAATGACTTTAGCTAATATGGCAGCCAAGTATTCACACCTTCCAATATGGCAGCCAAGTATTCACACCTTCCAATATGGCAGGCATGCAGTCACACCTTCCAATATGGCGGGCACGCAGTCACACCTTCCAATATGGCGGCCATTATAGCTTCCACTAGCATAACCATGCATTCATGCCTTCTGTTATGGCGGCCACGTATAAAACCTTTCGTTATGGTGGCCACGTATACCCTCCTTCATAATATGGCAGCAATATGCTTGGATGGTATGATTGATATGTTTGTTAGATCTGTCCAATAACTGCTGCATTCTCAAGACATTTTAATTTCGCAATGAAATTAATGAAATACACCAACGCTATAGAGACCGGCCTCTCATCGGAGATTATTAGAATAGGCTGCATAGAATTATTTTTTTTTTTTTGCTAAAATCACAGTGATTACATTATTGTAGTTTTAATTACAATATATTGTAATGTAGAATAAAATGGTGTGACATACCAGCGCCCCTCCACCTTCTCACATCCCACAGTTTGGAAGAACCACATGTTTTGCCCCCATGTTCTGATGACCGGTTGCTTTGGGTTACCACTTTATGTGTTAATAAAAGCAGCATATTTGCTCTGTCCTTTGACTCCAATTCCTTTGCCTCTTACTACAGAGCAGGTATTGACATAATCCGGTTCTATGAGAAGAATTGTAAGATTTGCATAATTCAAGCAAAAATATAAGTGTCCTAGATTTAGTGAACTGAATTATGTTAACGCTTCCCATGCCAGGTTATAGCATTAGGTGTAATATATGTTAAATGCTTCATGCCTTTCCTGAGTGCAGAACAAAATTTTATATGCTCTGTTCATGTTAGAACAACCTCAGCTGAGCGAGATAATTGATGCTCAAGGTAAATTTAAACATCTGCTGTTTTATAGAATTTTATATGGAAAAGGAGATGAGGTTCTTATTACCTATGCCAGACAATGTCCAGCTTATAACAGCATGGTCCATACCACTATATACAAGAAGTATAACTTGTACTGGTTGTACATATCTAAAAACTATATACCAGAAGATACACAGGTTATACCAGCATGGCCTATATTACTATGTACAAGAAGATGGATAACTTATGCCAGCTGTGCATATAGAATTATACACCAGAAGATGCCCAGGTTATACCAGCATGGTTTATATTGCTGTATACAAGATTATGTATAATGTTTACCACCTGTACAAAGATTTTTTTTCATTATAAAATTGTAAATGAGAAGGTGTATATCACTTTAAAAGAAAATTTTGAATCCTTCCTTAAAAAAGCTTCCGAGAGAGAAATCCTATCCAAAAAAGAGAAATACGCACTAACCATTGACCCTCCTTCCGTACCATTTTTCTAGCATTATCAATTCCCCTGGGTGTTGCCTCATTTCTGGTATTCACTCCATTCTTTCCAATCTTTCGCATTTTCTTGATCTTAATTTGCAACCTTCTGTCCCTAAATTAAAGTTATCTTAAAGATTCTGATGCTGTTATACAATAAGTAGTGGGACAACCTTGGAATTGTGATTTGTCTTTATCTCTATGGATGTTCAATTCCTGTATTCGAACATCAATTGTGGTATGGGAATATCAGCAGTGGAATTCTTTTTAAATCAAGACCCCACATAACCACCAGAGTAAAAATCTTTTCTTATTGAAAGCCTTCATTTGATCCTACATAACTATTATTTTGCTTATGAGCAGTCCCACTACCATCAGCAGGTTGGTACTGCGATGGGGACAAGAGTAGCCCCATCCTATGCCAATCTGTTTATGGGTCTCCTCAAGAATAAGCTGGTATATTCAAAACATTTTTTTCTAGTAATATCCATTATCGATGACCTTATATTCGTCTGAGTCTTTACCTTAAAGGGGTTTTGCCACAAAGTAAAATTGACGTGTGAAGCTTGAAAATTAAATAATAAACATTTTCACCATTCATCTTTAAAAATGCTGTACTGTTTTTTGTTTTGGCTGCTCCTTTAGTGATCCATTGTTTACAGCTCATCTCCAGAGGATACAGCCAGGGCTGAGAGCTCCTCAGTCCTGGACAGACATGCTCACAGATCACCTCTTCTCTTAGGCAGCTAATGAATGTGTTCAAATCCCAGGTGCTGTCATTCTACTCCCGTCCTCTGTACTCCTTAGTAATTAGTCAAACAGTGCAAATAAATTTAAAAAAAGAAACCTCAATCAGGTCTGTGCAAAGAGAAAAAGAGAAAAAAATCCACAGGTTTAGTTTCTGTGGGGATTTGAAACTAGGAACCTTGTGCTGTGAGGCAAAATCTTTACCTCTGAGCTACATTGTAGCTATTTACAGGTCTATACATAAACAGATCTTTCTTTGACCAGAGAGAGGAAAGGCCTGGTGATGTCATCCTGCTGGGTCACATGATATGCAATTCAAACAAATCACACACGCCCCCTTCTGAGCACACAGAGCTGAAGAGCTGGATGCAGGAGGTATGAAATGAGATCATGGCAAAATCCCTTTAACTCCCATCTCTATGGTGTGAAATTTGCCATGTCTGCAGAAAGGAATTCCATTAACTTTTTGAACCTTACTCTTTTTCATTCTGAAAAATCATACAATCAAAGACTCCTTTTAACATGGTGGACTCCAGTGGGTACCTCCACTTTGAAAGTTATCACTATTCAAAGTGCAGGAGAAATTTCGCTGTATTCAAAAAATTGTACGAGGGATATACGTTGTACTGAAAAAGCAGGAAAAACAACAAAAAAAATTGTAGAAAAAGGTTTTCCAAAATCTCAAGTCAACTTACGCAAAAACAATGTATGAAATCTAAGTGTAAACCTAATCCTGTGAATTCTTTGTTACCAAAATAAATTTATCACTACATTTAATACACAACATAATGGCTTTAAGAATATTTTCAGGAAACATTGGAGCATTTTAAAATTAGACCCTATTTTAAGCTCTACATTGTCTTCTCATCCCAGAGTTACGTATAGGAAACCTACCACTTAGAAAAATGCGTTGGTACAGTCTCGACTTCAGCAACATCAACCTTAAAAACTATTGAAATATCAGAGAGTTGCTCTTTGAAATGGGGTTACGCTGCTTGTAAATGTTGCAAAGAAATTGTTATAACAAATTCTATTTCATCCTCAGTTAGAAAAGAGACCTTCCAAATTCAATCCCATCTTACCGGCTCCTCTTCTTTTGTTGTTTACTTGATACAATGTTCGTGTCAAAAACAATATGTAGGCAGAACAAGTTATCAACAAGGCTGAATGTCCTTAGATATAACATTAAAAAAGGTTTTCTAAAGCATAGTCTGTCACGTCACATAAATTAAGAGCACGATGGAGACATTTCTTGTTATAATATTTTGTTCCATAGAACAAATTTATGAAAATTTCTCCAATCGATTTCATAAACTTCGAAATCGTGAAATGTACTAGATCTTCCGACTTCATACGTTGTCCCCTTATGGTCTAAATGAGACGCAATAATTCATGGTTTAGTAGTAAAAAAAAAAAAATGTTCAGTTCTTATTTAGTTTGCTTACTAATTTTTTTTTTTTTTTACATACCATTTTTAACCCCTTACCAACATGTGACGTACTCATACGCCAAGGTCAGGTAGGGTTCCTGCAACTTGATGTATGGGTACATCATGGAGATCTTGCAAATGTGAAAAAGTAAAAAAAAAAAAAGTAAAACCCGAAATAAAAAAACATACACCACCCTTCTCCCCTTTACAAACGCCAATCGCACCAAAAAAGATAAAAAATAAAGTACACACATTTGGTATCGCCGGGTGCGTAATGACCTGTCCTATAAAAATGTCATGTTAATTAACCCGCACGGCGACCGCCATAAAAAAAAAAAGGTCACAGGATTGCAATTTTTGTTCATCCCACAGCACATACAATGGAATAAAAAGCGACAAAAAATTTATATAAACACCAAAGTGGTGCCAATTAAAACATGAGTTCATCCCACAAAAAAACCCTTACACAGCTCTGTATATGGGAAAAAGAAAAAAGTTATAGCTATCAGAGGATAGCGATGCATAAATATTGTTTTACACAAAACACTTTTTTTTTTTTTTTTTATAAAAAAAAACAAAGTGCTTTCACATAATTTATATAAATTAGGTATCGCCATAATCGTCTCAAGTAAAACTAACTTGTCACGGATACTGCACGATGAGCGCCGTTTAAAATTAGGATTGCAGTATTTTCTTCACCCTGCCTTCCATAAAATGGATTTAAAAGTGATCAAAAAGCCTGGTCCCCCAAAAAATTATACCAATAAAAACATTGAATCATCCCTCAAAACAAGCTGCTATACAGTTCTGTACACAGAAAAATAAAAAAAGTTATGGCTCTCGGACGTCTAGAGTCGTCGCTGCAGATAGGTTTTCCAGTTCCCAGCACTGCAGTTGTGCAGAACAGGCTGTAGTTACAGCTTGTTCTATAGCAGACTTTGTAAGCGGAGAGGGTGGGGGGGGGGCGGAAGTGAAGTTGGGAAGGGGGGGTGGGGCGGAAGCAGAATTGGGGGGGGGGCGGCGAAGCGAAGTGGGGGGTGGGGGAGGGTCGGAAGCAGAAGTCGTCTCCAGTCCTCTGCACTTAACCCTTTGATTGCCGCGGTCACTGACTTCGGCATAGTCAACGGGCATTTTCCCTGCTCCATTGGGAGTCCTCATAACACCATGTCATTTATAACATAAAAAAAGTTACAACTGTTGAAATGCAAGGAGGCAAAAACTACAAAATGTATCTGGTCATTAAGGCCTTTTCAGGCCTGGGGGTTAAACATGCCTGGAGTTGTGTGGCATTCATCATCTGGTTCCGCAGGGCATTGTTTACTATGGAGCAGTCATCAGTGTGTGATGGAGCCAAAGGACTTACACTTCTTTGCTGTTCTGTGAATTCCAGTCTCTCTATATCTCTGTTGCAACCTGCTGATGACAATCTAAGCTTTGTGGTCACTTCTCGCAGTTATGAGGTACTGTTGAACAATTGTAAGGTGTTGTCTTGGTCTCATTATGTCAAAATGTGAACATTATGATGAGGAGGACTGTTTAAATCCCAATTCAAATTGATCCCCTAAATTTATTGGGCGATTCAGGGATCAAACATCTTTTGAATTTTGCCATTAAGCTCCTTTTTAGAGGTCAGCAAGTTGTGCAAAAAGTACTGAAACATTGAACAGTTGGACATGTGCATTCTAAAGGGAAGAGATGGTCTCATTTTGTGCATTTATGAAAATTTTCAAGAAATGTTATGTTCATCCTGAAATTTCACCCCAAGAGCCAAATATCTCTAACTTTTTGTGAATAGTGTATATACCAGAAGATATCCAGGTTATACCAGCATGATCCATAATATTACATACAGGAAGATTTAGATCTTATACCAGCTGTACACATATAACTATATGCCAGAAGATGCCCAGGTTATACCAGCATGGTCCATATCACTATATAATAGAAGATATATAACTTACAACAGCTGTACATATCTTATTATATACCAGAAGATTCCCAGGTTATACCAGCATGGGCCATATCACTATATAATAGAAGATATATAACTTACACCAGCTGTAGATATCTTATTATATACCCGAAGATGCTCAGGTTATACCAGCATGGTCCATATCACTATATAATAGAAGATATATAAATATACCAGCTGTACTAAAATTATTACAGGAGATGCCCAGGTTATACCAGCATGTTCCATATCACTATATACAAGATGATGTATAACTTATACCAGCTGTACATATATAATTATATACAGGAGATGCCCAGGTTATACCAGCATAGTCCATATGACTAAAGGATTTGATTTGTATGCTGGTTTTGGATATAAATATCTTTTCTCGGTTATTCGCTTTGGAAGAGCAGCATTATGGCTAATAACCTTTTAGTAAATTTAAATTACTTAGAAGGAGGCTCTCCTACTATAAACCAATTATATTGCACACCTGATTGGCACTGTGGTTGTAGAGCAGCAATATGACCAGGATTTGAGAAGTGCGCAAATAAGACGATGCAATCGTAATTCAGAGCATTTAAAGAAGCTCCCTACATTAGTGGTTTATTATTGGACATGGGGTATATGGAGGAGAAGGGTCCCAATGGCAGAAATAAACACAAGGTCCCTACGTGGCTGACTTATTCCCTCTTAGGGGGCACTTGTAGATCTAAAGGAGGAAATTGTTAAACATGAAGCTTCTGTCCCCGAATGCAGGAAACAGGGTGATACCCCCGCAGTGTGTGTGACCAGCACAGGGTATGAATTCTCTGGCTTTGTGAGATCGGATTTGCTCTCTGTTCCGCTGATCATGTGAGGATACATTTAGCGCAGAGAGGAGAACTGGGTGTAGGGTCCTTGGTATGGCAGCAATGCTAGCGTTGTAATAGTTCAGCTGCAGTAGTCTGCTCCACCAAGTTATTAAAGATGGGTCTGGTGCCCGTGACTGGTTGATGTAAGTTCCCTGTAGATGTTTTACATTTCACTGAGCTGCTATTTCCTACACTGAATGACTACTCTACAGAGATGTCACCCTGACAATCTATCCCTCACTCCTGGAAATCCCTTCTCTATCAAAAAGTTATTTCTAGCAATTTCCTAGATTCCACAATGGGACGAAAAGGATTTTCTACTTACACTGGTGTTGAACACTGACACTCACAAAAAATTGACAATTTCCCCATATCTATTTTCTTCATCTCTTCACAGGTATGTGTTGGACAACCATTCCCAGAAAGCCAACAGCAATATTTGTTTAATTGTACTGGTTTGTTTAATGGGATGTGTAGATTTCACCCCAGCTCTGTCGTCTGTGTTTATTTGTGTAGCCATTGATCCCAGATATTCCTTCCAGAGTCTTTTCTCTGTGCTGGGCCATCTGTAGTTCCACCCATTTACAACACCTGGGTTCACTGATATCAATGAACTCCACATAGCATAGTATAAGGGTATGTTCACACGGCGTATTGCGGCGCGTACTGTATGTGCCTCAATACACCAGGTGTTTTAGAAGTACATGCTGGAGGCTGGCCCTATTCACTTCTATTATCAATGGGGCGTGTATGCCAGGAAGAAGTGACATGTCACTTTCTCCTGGCGTACAATGCACGTGAAGATGGGCGTACTTCATAGGTGTCTCAGAGCTATGAATTACCATAATTGCAGGGCCCATTTCAGGCGTATTGCAGCAGAATTACGTGCCGAGATTACGTGCCCCGCAATTACGCCTTGTGAACATACCCTACGTTAAAGGTCTATTTAACCGACGGTCTATTTGCCATCCATTGATATGTTCTATTTGGAAGTAACAGATTTGAAAGTGATATCTGCAGAAAGATGACAGAAATGGGACAGAAGTGGGCATAAGGGGGCAAGGAGGATCGCCTTTTATGTGAGTTACTAGTCTTTTACAAACAATTTATTCACCATGCTCACTTTTGCCATCTACTTTGCGGCCATCTGCCTCCTATCCTACCACCCAGTCAAGTCTCCTGAGAATTTTATCCACATAAGTGCCTCTCTCCTTCCCTCACCCATGTATACATCCCACACACTATTTTCCCTTTTCAACTACCACAAACCACCTGCTTACATAGTGCCGCACAAAGTCCCCTCATATACATCACTGAACTATCTGCTGTCACACTTCATTATCCTGCTTCTCGCTGCAGGGGACATCTCTCCTAACCCCGGCCCACCCTCTTTTACTCCTAATCCCACCTCCTCTTCTGCCTCCCACAGAAACCCTGCTAACCTGCTTGCTATTCGTTGTATGTCTTTTCCTGCTCCTTTTAAATGTGTTGTGGAACTCCCGCTCTGTCTGTAACAAACTCACTGCTGTACATGACCTGTTCCTTTCTAACTCCCTCAACCTGCTAGCTCTCACAGAAACTTGGCTGCAGCAATCTGATACTGCTTTCCCTGCTGCTCTCAACTATGATGGCCTACACTTCACTCACACTCCCAGACCTGAGAACAGGCAGGGTGGAAGAGTCTGCATCCTTTTTTTTTTTTTTTCCTCTTCACTTACCAGGACATTCCTCCCATGCCCTCCTTCACTTTTCCCTCCTTTTGAGGTCCACATCCTCAGACACTTGTGGCCATTTTCTGAGTTGCGGTTGTATACAGACCCCCCTGGCTCTACCTGCCAGTTTCTGGATCATTTTGTTGCCTGGCTACTTCACTTCCTCTCTACTGAAATGCCCACTCTCATAATGGGTGATTTCAACATCCTCATTGACGACCCCATGTTTCCTTCGGCCTCTCAGTTTCTTTCACTTACATCTTCTCTTGGCCTCTTGCAATTTACAGACTCTCCCACCCACAAGGATGGGAACTCTCTTGATCTGGTCTTTCGTCATCTCTGCTCAATTTCTAGCTTCACTAATTCTCCTTGTGCGCTCTCTGATAATAACCTTCTTTCCTTCACTATCACACTAATTCTCGGACTTCTCTGGACACACCTGCCTGTCACACAGAAATATCCACTCCAACACCCAGGAACTCATAGACACCATACAGTCCTCACTGCCCCCAATCTCCTCAGTCGCCCACAGCCTTGGCACACACCTCAGACTCTTTCTCCAGCGATGTTCCAGGTATGCTGAGCTTCTGTGGAGAAAT
Source organism: Phyllomedusa bahiana (assembly GCA_025379985.1). Classification (NCBI taxonomy): domain Eukaryota; kingdom Metazoa; phylum Chordata; class Amphibia; order Anura; family Hylidae; genus Phyllomedusa; species Phyllomedusa bahiana. The sequence continues at coordinate 308,761 of JAODAL010000021.1, forward strand.
TCGAAGCTACCTGCAGACTTTCTCCATACAAATTCATGCTCAGGACTATCCACACTGCCCTTGACTGCGCCAACAAAAATATTTCACCTTCCCTCATCTCAACATTACACAACAACCCCAAAACGACTTATACTTTCCACTCCCTCCTCAGGCCTAAAGCTCAGGCCCGGTCACTGACCTCTGTGCTGAAGACTTGGCCACTCACTTCAAAGACAAAATTGACAGCATCCGGCAAAACATCACATCACAATCCCCAAGTAATACCCATCCTGTCTCTCCCCTCACGTCCTCTAGTCTGCTCTCAGACCTTGACCCGACGACAGAGAAAGAAGTATCCAGGCCTCTCTTGTCTGCTCGCCCCACCACCTGCTCTAGTGACTCCATTCCCTCCCACCTTGTCCAGTCTATTTCTCCAGCTGTCCTCTCTCACCTTACTGCAATCTTCAACCTTTCTTTCGTCACTGGGATCTTCATTTAAACAGGCTGCTATAACCCTTTTACTGAAAAAGCCCTCTATGGACCCATCCTGCGCTGCTAATTACCGACCAGTCTCTAATCTCCCCTTCATCTCTAAACTCCTGGAACGCTTGGTCTACTCTCGCCTAATCCGCTATCTCTCTACTGTCTTCTCGATCCTTTACAATCCGGTTTCTGCACCTCACACTCTACAGAAACCGCTCTAGCTAAAGTCTCTAATGATCTCCTCACTGCTAAATCTTAGGGCAACTCCTCATGTATCTTCTTCTGGATCTCTCTGCAGCGTTTGACACTGTTGATCACCAACTTCTCCTCAGCATGCTCAGTGCCACTGTATCCAGGACACCACCCGCTCCTGTCACCTGCACCTCTAGAACATCTCCAGAATCTGTCCTTTTCTCACTGTGTAAACAACTCAAACTCTAATAGTTGCTCTTATTCTTTCTTGTCTTTACTACTGTAACTCCCTGCCTATCGGTCTCCCTCTCTGGAAACTCTCCCCTCTATCTGTCCTGAATGCAGCAGCCAGGCTCCTCTTTCTTTCCAGCCACTATACTGATGCCGCTACCCTGTGTCAGTCATTGCACTAGTTGCCCATCCAGTACAGAATACAGCACAAAATAATTGCTCTCGCCCATAAAGCTCTCCATAGTGCCAAACCCTCTACATCTCCTCCCTCATCTTGGTCTACCACCCTGCCCAATCCCTCCGCTCTGCTGCTGATATCAAATTACAGGCCACAATCATCCAAACCTCCCATGCCAATCTCCAAGATTGTTGCACCAGTTCTCTAGAACATGCTACCGTGGGCAATCGGGCACTCTCACAACCCTCATAGTTTTAAGAGTACACTGAGAACACTTCTTCTCAGTCTGGCCTACCAAGATCCCTAATTGCCAACCCCCACCTGCTATCTCACACATCTGTCACTCCCTATACAAGGGCACTCACAGACATTTATCTGTATATAAATGCACTGGCTGGGCCATTGAAAACTTAGCACTTCTCACCCTAATAAACTGTAAGCTCTCGTGAGCAGGACCATCATACCTTGTCTCATCTGTAAGTAGTCTTTTAATGGGTAATGTCTGTCTTTTTGTCTGCACTTATACCCTCTAAATTGTAAAGTGCTGAGGAATATGTTAGCACACTATAAATAGATTATTATTATTATCTATGCAATCCTTTTTGGACACTATGAATTGCAGTGCTGTTGGAGCACAAAGCAATGCCTTTCATTATATCCCAATTGAGCTGTCAGCTAAGTTACCCATAAACCTACAGACAGTTTCTTATGGGTTTCAGCTAATTTCTCATAGTACACTTGTGCCCCCAAGTTACAATATCAATTTGACTCTAGGGCGACCACTGATAGCTGACACTGTTGTAACTTGAAGGGGTTTTCTCATTACAATGATTAGCTTTCAACATTTAGGGAAAGGTAAATGAACACGATTATCAAATACATTGCTTTTTTAGTTGGCTTTCTTGAGGAGATAAGAGAGATTTTATCTGTTTTGAGTGCACACAAGTTTCTCTTGGCTACTGACCATTTGTCTTTCCTGATTTCTGGAAGCTACTGTCCATCCATGGTGATATTACTCCCTGCTGTGTGTAATCTCTGAGAAAGAAGCTTTGTTTGCTTAAGATAAGGAGACTTTTTTCCACTCCTTAGAGCTCTGTAGTCTTGTGTTACATCTACTGCAGTGAACAGGGGAGAAATTCAGACAGAACTGGACAGTGCTGCATGCCCTCCTGAATCCAAAAAACTTTGGGTGATCTATTTATAGTTCTTACTTTGACTGTTCAGGACTCATTAGCAATAATTTATAGTAATGAGAGAGGCGGAGCTGTTTCAATGGCCTGGTTTCTGCTTACCCTTTCAGGAGTTGTTTACTGCTAGACTCATCGTTAGTACAGTAAGGGCAACTTTTATGATGACGTTGGCCATCTCTAAATTTTTGCTCTTGCCTCCAAAATTAAGATCCATGTTTGAGCACTCATACAGAGCCTTTTAAGCAGCCCCATTTTGAAGTTTAAATGTTGCACACGTGGGTGAATAAAGTGCCAATGTTGGTTTACTGCATTTAGAGTGCTGTCTATACTTGATGTTTGTAGAATCAAGAAGGCGTGCAGTTGAGGTCCTGAGGCACTTTTTTTTTATTTATTTTTTTATGTATTTTTACTGTTACTGGAATTTACCTTTTGACTTCTATGACCTGTATATGAGCACATTCTCTAATCTCCGATGGATAGTTACATGTTGACACCTGGCATGCCGCTATTATTTTGTTGAATGTGCCTTCCCCCAGTCATGTCGTATTTAGTAGAGTATTGATTTCTGGTTTTGTACAACTCCTATACAAGATGTTCCCAGTTAATCCACATTGTATAGGTTTTCTTGTAGTATTTAGCATTGCATTGCTCTTCTGTTTTCAGTCTCCTTCTGCTGGTGTGAAATTTATTTTCTGGAACTTATCATTTTCTATAGCTGAAATGCAGCTGCCTTGGTCTTCTGCAGTACTTTGAAATCTTTCTTATCCAGGGTATGATGGGGGGAAAAAAGTAAAAAAGATAATCATGTGATACCAAGACTCAATTACCAACTATGTGAAATACGTCAGATCTTTACTGTTCAGAAACTACAAATAGATTGCAGCACCTAGCTTTGAAGTGTACAAAGAACGACACTTGAGAAGCTAGGAAGAAACCTATAACTGTGTGCAATTGTATACATGTATATACACACGTGTGTACATATACAGTTGAAATGAGAAGTTTACATACTCGATCAGGGCCGGACTGGGACTCAAAAGCAGCCCTGGCACAAAGGTCCCACCAGCCCACATAGGCGGACGGGCAGGCATGCAACAACGGAGGTACGTAGGCAGGCAGGTACCAAGGGAGGTACGTAGGCATGTGGGCAGGCAACGAGGGAGGTACATACACAGACGGGCAGGCGCCAAGGGAGGTACATACACAGACGGGCAGGCACCAAGGGAGATACGTAGGGAGGTGGGCACCAAAGGAGATACGTAGGCAGGTGGGCGGGCACCAAGGGAGATACGAAGGCATTCGGGCGGGCACCAAGGGAGATACGAAGGCATTCGGCGGGCACCAAGGGAGGTACATAGGCAGGTGGGCACCAAAGGAATACGAAGGCATTCGGGCGGGCACCAAGGAGATACGAAGGCATTCGGGCGGGCACCAACGTAGATACGAAGGCATTCGGGCGGGCACCAAGGGAGATACGAAGGCATTCGGGCGGGCACCAAGGGAGATACGAAGGCATTCGGGCGGGCACCAAGGGAGGTACGTGGCGGGCGCGCAGGCACCAAGGGAGGTACGTGGCGGGCGGGCAGGCACCAAGGGAGGTACGTGGCGGGCGGGCAGGCACCAAGGGAGGTACGTGGCGGGCGGGCAGGCAGCAAGGGAGGTACGTGGCGGGCGGGCAGGCACCAAGGGAGGTACGTGGCGGGCGGGCAGGCATCAAGGGAGGTACGTAGGAGAACAAGGCCCAAGAGAGGTTGGAAGCTATGTACCTACTTCCCTTGGGCCTTGCCTCCCTACTACCAGCTGAAAAAGTGGCAAGGGACCAATCAGTGAAGTTACCATGTACTTACTATTACAGTAAAACCTGCAGAGCAGAAACCGGCTTCCTGGAGAGGGGCGTTCAGCAGGGGCTGGAGGACTGGGGAGGTGGAGCCAGTGAACGTCTCTATTGCTCACTGTGTGAGATAGCTGACCTCCATGGTCCCCCCTTCCTGCGTGCACGACTGTACGTCGTCCTGCCCCGCCTCCTCACATGTGACCATGACATCACACACTGTCACACAGCCACCCAGCACAGACTAACTACGGCTCCGCAGCGGCCAGCAAGTACTGTAAAAGATGTGTCACAGGGCGGGAAGCGCCTGCGGCCACTACATGTGGACGCCGGCCGCAACTGAGCCAGGATGCTCCGCAGGCAGCCACCAGCAAGTAACAGCCAGGTCTAGAGGCGGGCAGTGAGCGGCCGGAGTTGCCTGCAAGTGGGCACACAGACATGAGACATCTGAGTCTGGCTGCGGCCGCTGCGGAGCATCCTGGCTAAGTTGCGGCCGGCGTCCACATGTAGTGGCCGCAGGCGCAGCCCGCCCTGTGACACATCTTTTACAGTACTTGCTGGCCGCTGCGGAGCGTCCCGGCTCAGCTGTGGTCCCGGCGGGTGGCCCTCTGCAGTGGCCGCAGCTGGAATCGCTACCGCATATACATAGATCAACAATTGCCAGCCCGCGGCGTAGCACTGCCTAGCGGCCCGTCGCAGCGGCGGCTGAGCAGTGCCAGGTGCATACGTTCGGGCGGCCCACATGTGTCCCAGCTCCGCGGCCCGCCGGGCATGTGCCCGGTCGGGCAGATTCTCAGTCCGGGCCTGTACTCTATATAAAAGACACATGCATGTTCTTCTCATTATCTGACATGAAATCAGAATAAACCTTACCCATTTTATTTCAACTAGGATTAACACAATTATTTATAGTTGCCAAATGCAGGAATGAGAGAGGGAATTTTTAAGGCATTTTTATTACTTTCTGCTAAGTCAAAAGTTTACATACATTTCATTAGTATTTGGCAGCACTGCCCTTAAACTGTATGACTTTGGTCAAATATTTAGGATATCCTTCCACAAGCTTCTCACGATAGTTGGTAGGAATTTTGGCCCATTCCTCCTGACAGAACTGGTGTAACTGAGCCCTGTTTGTAGGTCATATTGCTCGCACCTGCCTTTTCAGCTTTGCCCATACATTTTCAATAGGATTGAGAGCAGGGTTTTGTGATGGCCACTCCAAAACACTGACTTGGTTGTCCTTAAGTCACTTTGTAATCAGTTTTGCAGTATGCTTCAGGTCATTGTCCATTTGGAAGAACCTTTTCCACCCAAGCTTTAACTTCCTGGCTGATGTCTTGTGATGTTGCTTCAGTATTGCCACATAATCTTCTTTCCTCATGATGCCATCTATTATGGGAAGTGCAGCTGTCCTTCCTGCAGCAAAACCCCACAACATGGTGCTGCCACCCACTTGTTTTACAGTTGTCATGATGTTCTTAGGCTTCCACGCTTCTCCCTTTTTTCCCCCACGTAACGATGGTCATTATGGCCAAACGGTTGCATTTTAGTTTCGTCAGACCACAGGACGTGTCTCCAAAAATGTAGGTCTTTGTTCCTGTGTGCATTTGCAAACATTAATCTGGCTTTTATATGTTTCTTTTGGTGTAATGGCTTCTTCCTGGCAGAGTAGCCTTTCAGCTCATGTTAATACAGTACTTGTTTCACTGTAGATAATGATACAATCTTACCAGCTTTCGCCAACATCTTTACAAGGTCTGTTGCTTTAGTTCTTGGGTTGATATGCACATGTGAGATCAAAGCACGTTCATCTCGGAGACACAGAACCAGTCTCCTTCCTGAGCGATATGATGGCTGTATATTCCCGCTGTCAGGGCTAGGCGGCGCTCGGCCAGCAGGGTGCAACACTCTGCAGCAGCTGATTTGCGACCCCACCCTGATACTCATTCTGCCGGTAGCTCTGTGAGTGACGGAGGCCCAGCCACTCCGGACAGTGGGCGTTTCGCACCAGCCAATGGGAGGACCCGGAGGCAGCTCCAATCAGCTAGAGGGCGGTATCCGGGAATCACATTTAAACTCCCTGCAAGCCGAGTGCTGCGCCTGCCATATTCTCCTGGCTGCCTTACCTGTGCTTTATTAGTTTGTTTACCTGTGTACCTGACCTCGGCTTGTTTCCTGACCCTGTCTTACGTTTCCTATTTTGTACCTCGCTCCCGTTTGGCTTTTGACCCTGGCTTGTTTAAGGTTTCTCTTTGGTTCCGATTTGTGGCTTGGCGTTCCTGTATTGTTATTGACCCGGACTGTCTGACTATTCTTCCTCCTGATGGCCCCAGCACTCTAGCAGCGTAGGGACTGTCGCCTAGTTGGCGTCTGCCGCCTAGGGAAGCACATCAAGTAGGCAGGGACAGTGGGCTGGGTTCCAGTCAGGGCTCACTTTACCTCCCTTGACGTGACACCCGCCTTCTGGTATCTGGAAATTGGACACAAGAATGAACCAGACTTGAGCAAGTCTACAATTCTCTTCCTGATATCTTGGCTAATTTTCTTTAGACTTTCCCATGATGTTACACACAGAAGAGGTGTGTTTCTGGTGTGCATTCACAGCTCTGTCTCTAACGCAGAAATCAGAAGCTTCCAAAAACATGCCATCATATGGGCTGTCCCAAATTGTTTAAAGTCATAGTAATCCTAGTGTATGTAAACTTGAATTTGCAGCAAGTAATAAAAATGCCTTAAAAATTCTCTCTCTCTCTCTTATTCTTGCATTTGGCAAATCTAAATTATTTTGGTTCCTGATTGACCTAAAACGGGTAAGGTTTATTCTGATTTCATATTGGATAGTGAGAAAAACATGCATCTGTGTCACTTATATAGTGTACGTAAACTTCTGGTTTCAGCTGTTTAGAGAGAGATGTGTGTGTATGTATGTGTATATTATATATTGCTGTTGATAAACTTTATTACTTGTGCTGGTATAAAAATGTTTTTATTTGTTTAATGGGCATGATACGTCAGAGCTCACAGAGTTCCAAAGGGGGATTGGTTTGGCGCCTGGTGTCTGTACCCCAGTTATTCTTTGTGCTGAGGTTTACTATTCCCTTGATTACATTTAGATATGTCAAGTCCAACAAAACATCTGCAGACAGAAGTAGCCATGGACACATGAGGGACAGAAGGGTACTTTGCCTACAGCCCCTCAAATTACAAGTTGAATGCAAGTTTGAGGGCACTAGTACTAATAAAAATCATCTGGTGTACACTGCCCAAATATGAAATACATAGCAGAGCTGCAGTAGCCAAACCATTGTAGACACCACAAAGCATCAATCAGCATGTTCAATTGTGCAAAAAACCACAAAGCATGGACACATGATATGATCTGATGAGTCCATTGTGTTTGCCTGAGGAATCAGCAGATAATGTCTACAATGCGGTCTGTCCTAAGCCCAATGTCAAGCAAGACAAGGGTTCCTGTAAGGATTTGGGGTGCAATATACATACTGCATATTATGTAATGTTCCTCACCCTTCAGTCCTGTTCTATGTTCTGAGACTCCAAATCTGTGTTGTTTTAGATGATGGACCGTATTCCAAAGGAAGCAAAGATCTGTCCGGGAATGAAGTGGCATTGGTCTCCAGGCGTCAGAGCATTCCAGGTAAATATCAAATGAAGTCATTCAGGTCACCATGTCCTTGTCAAGTGAGCGGTTAATGGCCCACTTCTTTCACCCTACACAAATAATCTTTTTTTATTTACTTTTGTTACAACTGTTCTGAGCCCAAAATAAGGGCTTTTTATTTTTTTCCTCCTGAACAAAGTGGGTGAAGGTTGCCCCAATCTGAGTGGACAAACGTGCCCATTCGGACAGGAGTTGAGCTGTTGTGCCCTGCCTCAGTGCATCATGGTACAAACTTTAAGTCAAGGTAGTATTTAAAGGAGTTCTCCAAAACTTTTAAAAATCTTTCTACCACCTCCCTATATGCTAAAATAGAAAATCAACCCGTACTTATTTCTTCCATCATTACCGTACCAGCTCTACTGGAGCTACACCGTGCGCTAAATGTCCCTCACTAATACCATTCCGATCATGGATCACATGATACTGCAGCTAATCTCTGGCCTTAGCGGTCACATGCCTGTATGCATAGCATGTGACCACAGAGGTCAGTGATTGGCTGCAGCATCATGTGATCCATGAACGTGACGCCATCATCGAGAGACCAGGGGAAATCATTGAGCTCTGGCAGGGCTGGAATGGTGGTGATTGGAGAGGCAAGTATGGATTAATTTACTATTTTAGTGCAGAGGAAGGTGGTAGGGAGGTTTTAAACGTTTTGGAAAACCCCTTTTATTTTCCTAATGTTCTGCCTATACCTAGATGTTGCTTGCATCTATGTAGTTACTATGACACAAATTCTCATTAACAATGCATGTCAAGATCAGGTCAGGGTCAGGTCCAATGGAGTAGCTATTGAAAGTCCATTGCTGTTCCCTCCATTTCTTTACAGTGTGATTCTACATTGCAGTCCAAGAGTCATGACATTAAATAAAATGTATGTGCTCATCCTTACCAGGATTTAGGAGGGGAGGGAGTGGCATAAAAACAGCACAAGGAGCGGGGACTTCATTTGTATTTTTTAGCAATTTGGTGCCCCTAGCAAAGTTTTAAATGGGAACCCCAGCAGATAATAGAGCTTCCTATTTGGAAGTATTTTTTTCAGTCTCCATCACAGGTAGCTGAGCTCTTGCCCCTTGGGCTAACAGTTGCAGGTTTCAGTACGTATTTGGCTGTAGAGACTTTGGTGATTTTTGACATGTGCTCTCTTAATCCTGGCTCCACATGAATCTCCTCGGAGCAGCAGGGCTCCCGAAACTACAATTTAAATTTTTGTCAGGACAGAAATTAAACCACAGCAAGAAAGCATTAATATCCCCGCAAGGTGCCATCTGCAGTCATATTAAGATGTGTGTGCGGGGCGTGTGAGGACCTGGCATGGGCAGCTGATAATTCGAGCAGCAGCAGGTGAGATTGATAGGATGCGGACCCCAGCAGAGCAGTTAGTCATCCAGAAGTGATAAGATCAGAGCTATGTGCCAGCTTAACCCTTCCTTTGCCCTTTCCCTTCCACCCCTAAGTAAGTGCTAATTCAATTCCTATGAGCACTGGACCGACTTCTCACCAGCTGGTGCCCAGCACGTTTCTTTGCTATTTTTTCTTTCTTTTTTTGGTTAATGAATATTTATATAATTTAAATTGAAATCCAAATACCGGTCAAAATGCTCTTGGGAAAAGTCTCCACTCTTTAGACTATGCTTAGAAACACAATCCGCATATAACCATGGGCTTGTGGGGTGCACATATTTCAGAAGTTGTCTTCTCTTTCCTATTCATCTGTCTGTTGTATCGGACGGTAGAAAAGCTAGACAATAATGCAGCATACCCAGAACTTGTCAGTTCACCCAACATTTCTAGTGTCCTGAACAGCACTAGTTCTACTGTTATCCTTGTCTGCTTTGCAAATTTCTCATTCAGGACCCCTAAAAACCTAGATAATGATTCCTTTGGAGGTGAAATGGGGGCCACATTGGTTGTCAGTCAGGTTTCGCTCAACAACCTCTTTAAATCAAATATACCAACTGAATAGAGGGAACTCGATGCCCCTTTTACTGGCCGCACCTTGCGTTTTTTTTTTTTCTTCAAGGCATTACAGTGAATAACTCATATGTGCCTCTAAAAAATACTTTAAAAAATAAACAAATCATGTTTTCTACATTTTTGGAGCCATCACGTACTTTTCTGCGTATGGAGCTGTGTGAGAACTTTTTATTTATGAGATTGACATATTATTTGATATCGTTATGGGGACTTAAGTCTTTGGTTATTTTTTATTCTTTTTTTGTGAGGCTGGATTAAGAAAAAAATACAATTCCTGCATAGCTTTTTTTACTTTTTATTTTTTGCGGAATTTACCATATGGATTAACCCCTTACCACCATTCGACGTATCAGTACATCCTCATGCCGGTACGGCTACAGAGCCACCGGGTGTTCACTCCTAATTGCAGCTAACACTCGATGGTTACAGCGCGGGATGAATCCGACACCTTTCCGCTCTGTTTAACCCCGATTGGGATCCCGATCAGTTAACATGGCAGCTGGAAGCCTTGTGAAGGCTTCCATCGCCGTCATGTTTTTGATTTTGCTACTTCTGGCCCCAAGCAGGAAGTAGTAAAACCGCCATCTTTGTACACCCTAATGCATTAGGCTGTATAAATGATCGCGCACCTAGTGGTGAAGTGCCATGTGAGAACTCAAAGTTAAAGGGGTTGTCTCACTACAACGATTGCTTTTTATGTTAAAGATCTTGCAAAAAAAAAAAAGTCACTTTGCAATATATGTCCATTAAGTGTCCTACCTATTCCTAGATATCCCCTCTTGTATGGGCTGCATCAGCTCCTCAGGTCGCTATAAGTACAGACCTGTTTGATCTCTCCTGATAAGCTGCCAGGGCTGGTGGCTATAGCTACAGACCTGGCTTCTACTGCAGCCTAGTAGAAACCAGTAAACACGCCCCTGAATTCAAAGTGAAACCAAAAAAACAGGACTGAGGTAAGATGAATCAATGTAGTGAGACAACCCCTTTAAAACTTTTTTTTTTTTTTTAACTTTAAAGTATAAAAAAATAAAGAAATATTAAATGTTCAAATCACCCCCTTTTGCCATTTTACAAATAAAAAAAATAATAAAGTTACACATATTTGTTATTACCGTGTCCCAAAAAGTCAGATTTATTAAAATATAATCTCATTTATCCCGTATGCCGAACAACGTAGAAGAAGAAAAATTCCAAACGCCAAAATTCCTGTTTTTTTTTTTTTTGTCATTTCATGTCCCCTAAAATAACTGTAATCAAAAAAGTTGCATGTATTACAACCTGGTAGCAATAAAAAGTACACTTGAACCCGCAAAAAATGCCCCTCACTGACGTCCGTAGGTGCTAGTACAAAAAAGTTATTGGTTGCAGAAAATGGTGCCGCCGCGCAAATTTTAAACGTAGAAAATGTTTGGAATTTTTTTTACGGTACCAAAACATAACAGAAACTGTACTTGTTTGGTCTTGCCGGATGCGTAGCAACCTGTAGATTGCAGATAACACATCATTTTTACCAAAGATTGAACTCTGTAAAAACAAAACACCCACAAACATGACGCAAGTACGTTTTTTTCACAATTTGACCCACTTAGAAATGTTTTCAATTTTGCCAGTATATTCTGTGGTAATATGAATAACACCATTGGAAAGTACATCTTGTCCCGCAAAATAAAAGCCCTCGAATGTGTGTATACATAGGTGGACAAATAAAAAAGTTATGGTTCTGAGAAGGCGAGAAGGGAAAAAAGAACAAATAAAAAAGAAGTAGGCTGCAGTGGGAAGAGGTTAAGTAGCAATAATTCTATAGATTGGAGAATTATGGACACAGCGATTCTTTTTTTGTGTGACTTTTCTATATTTAAATTTTTTTTTTTAAGTGTTTTTTAATTGGGGTGTTTGTGTTTTCTGTTCTTTTATTTAAATAAACGTGGTTATGTCACTGACCAGCAGCAGCTCTATGTGATATTTACAGACAGAGTTCTGTGCTCGGTGCAGGATCAGATTTCTCATTTACAGATAGCAGTGATCACTGAGCACGGAGATTCACTCACTAAATCGCTGTCGGCAGCACAACTGCTTCCTGACAACACACGTTTGATTTACACCATGACCCAAGTGAAACTGTGGGGAGAGCAGCTTTCCTTATCACATTGCTCTGCCCTTTCTGTCTCAATCTAGAAAGCAGCTTCCTGCGCTCTCATTAGGGGTCTGTAGCTCCTCTGACTTGGAGGTGGAATTATTTTGTTCTGATCCGGGATGCTCTTGCTTCCCTGCACAGTGCAGTGCCAGTTCCGCTTGATGCATCGCTGGATCTATGTGATTCAGTGATGCAGTCGCATGGTGAGGAGGGCCTGTGGGTCCCCCTGGCCTAAGGGCCCGGTCGCAACTGCGACCCCTGCAGCTACGCCACTAACTGCATAGAGACAATGGCTTCCTGTCAGCATCTAAAGCACAATGTCTTTCAGTCAATCAGAATGCAGTTCATGTGACCTATCAGAGACTGTTGCATTAGGCATGTGAGGAGAATCCACTCCAAAATATGACAAATCATCTCCAACTTCCTATCTAGTCAGATCACAGATGGGTCCCAGCCTCCCAGGAAAGCTCCATTTACACGTTAATTAGCCCAGCCATGACCCATTGTAAATGAACCCTCACTTCTATTAATTAGCACTGAACAAATGCTGCCTCAAACCTCCAAGCTTCAAAGAATTCAATTAATCAAACCTAGCCGACCCGTCTCCGATATTTCATATCAATTCATAGGCGATCCGCTCATAACTGGTCCATGGCGAGTTCATATCGCAAAACATGGAACTCACCACACACACAGCCACCATTTCCAGGTTTCTGGGGCGCAGGGGGACCGAGATATCCAGAAGCGGACCTACGGAGCCCATAAGATAGGCGTGTCTGATATCGGGGCGTCGTGTAGGCCCAACCGGTTCTGATGGTGCTACCGGCTCGGTTCTGTGCCAATGCCCTGCCGCGTTATAGTCCATTTTTGTGTTTGTATCAGAAACTGCATGACCTGAGTGGGAGGAGTTCATAGACCGTCCCAGGGGTGTGTGGGGGCGTGTAAGGGGGCTGCCACGTGGGCTGTCCCCTCACAGATATAAGCAGGAGCCCGTGTGGGCTCTACCGTTGATCCATGGAGGGGGGTACCTAAGAGCATTTCCAGGAGCATCCACGCAGAAGCCAGGCCACATACGCCCCCCATGTAGGCCTGAAGGTAACTTGACCCATTTTAACTGCCTTTTGTCTGTAACCCATGCTTGTATGTGCACCCCTGACTCTTACCTGTATATTATTATCCTTTTGTATATATTTGTCTAGTGTGCCCTCCAAGGCGAATTAAATCTATAAACTTTAATCTGAGTTAGTCTGTCTTGATCATCGGCCTCACACGCCTAGTACTCGGTCTATAATATATAGCTACCCCAAGGCTGGTTTCGGCCTTGTTATAAGTCGGTCACGGACCGGTCTTATAACTAAACTAGAAACTGGTGGCAGCCGTTCAGGGTTCTGAACGAGGAAAGTGTTCGCTCGTTCTCCCTGGGCCCGTGTGGACAGGGGTTAACAGTGGAACAGTATCTGGCTGACCTTGTGCACCCCTGAGGGGGGCCGTGCAACGTCGAGATACACCCCAAGTCAGGCCGTCGTCCCTCGAGTGGGCCGGCGGTTGGGCTTTTTTCGTCACAAGGCAGAAATCCAGTATTTAGCTGCAGGTAAGCAAAACTACTGGCACTAATGTGTACCTAAAAGCCATTTCTATTAAACTATAGGGAAAAAGTCAGACTGGCATATACTGTACCTGATAGTTAACCATAGAGCAGTGGTCCCCAATCAGTGGTTGAGATGCTTTTGTTGCTCGCAACCCCCTGCCTTGTGACTCGCTATAGGAGCGTTTTTTACAGACCTCTCTTATCCTAACAATGGTGCCAGTTTGGGTGGTAGCAAATATCAAACTGAAATATTTATCTGCAAATGAAATCTTCATTGTTTTATTTCTCCATGTTTTATATGGCAACTTTTGTCATCATCATTGTAAGTGTTCCTACTTTGGAGGGGGGGGAAGATTTATGATGGTTACTACTATCTTCCTCAGAGGAGTTCCGGGGAGTGACCATTGTGGAGCTTATCAAGAAAGAAGGCAGCACATTGGGACTAACCATCTCAGGGGGCACAGACAAGGATGGCAAACCCAGAGTGTCCAACCTGAGGCCAGGAGGCTTGGCAGCCAGGTCAGTTTTATGTACTGGTTTCCTATGAATGGTGTTTCTGAGTTGCAGTTGCTTTTATAACCATTTTTTTCCTTTTTATACAGAAGTGACCAGCTGAATATTGGGGATTACATAAAGTCAGTAAATGGCATTAATCTGACAAAACTGCGCCATGAAGAGATTATCAGCCTGCTCAAGAACGTGGGAGAGAGAGTGGTGCTGGAGGTGGAATACGAGCTGCCCCCAGTTTGTACGTTTAATGAATGTGACTTTACTATGAATAATCTGTTGTACTGGGTCATTTATCATCTACTGTCAATTATAAGAGTATTAGAAGCATCCAAGGAGTTGTGCAAACATCTTGCAGCATTGTGGTTTAATACAACTCAAGGAATTCCAAGATGACTAATCCTTAAATGGGTTGTACAATAAAAAAAAAAAAATTCTTCCACAGTTCCCCTGACACTAGATGATGGTTCGGGTACTGGGCCCCAAAAAAATTAATTATAGGTGGGGAGAGATGCTGGTGCATCGTATAGTATTAAGATCGCCAACTGTAGACCATCCTGAAATACAGGAGTCACTCTGGCTAATACAGGAGGCCTTGAGCAGATGCCCATTTACAGTAGCTGAGCAAATCAATAGGACTTGTTCTGATTATTATAACCTTTTTAATACAGTGGTGCTTTAGGATACAATATTTTCAGCATAAAATGTCCCAGGATAAACCCTTGTATCTTGGAATCACACTTGCCATAAAATGTCACAAACCCCGCTGATCTGAGGCTCATGTGATTGATGGAAGATCTAACTAATTATCATGAGCATGTTCCTTGTAAAACAACTGTATTAGTGAGGTAGGTGCAGTGTAATAGCACCTCTCTACAGTACAGTGCGGCACTACATATCCTGTACTGCTCTTTACATGGGCCAAGGAGGAGCGGCTCTTTTGGGCACCAGATTAGGGTGATACCATTTTATTTTTTTTGGTATATTGTGAATAAAGTACATAACCCAACAAAACTACTGTCCTCAAAATAGAAAGTAATGTCCAGCAGCTCTTTCTGACTCTTATATGTAAGGTCTTGCTTTATCTGGTTTTTATCCACTTCATTTTCTTTAATCTTAATTTTGCATAATGGTAGGTCACATTTTGGGTCTTAAGAACCAATCACCAGTTTTTGTTTCAACCTACAATGGTCATTCCCGAACTAATTAATATTGTATGTTGAGAAAACACTGGGGCAGATTTATCAAGGCAGTTGTGGCAGAATTCTGGCTCCATTTGCACCAGAAACCAGCTTTTCGCCACATTTACTATGTGTTTTAGACCATTTCAGACGCTTCTGTGCCTCGCCTGTCAAAAGGGGTGTGTCCTCGTAAAAGGGGCGTGGTTTCTCGAGCAAAGGGGCGTGGCTTAAGTGCGACAAAAAAATTCACCCAGATTTTGTCGTCGTTTCTGGTGTGAAAGTAAGACAACTTAATTGTGGTACAAAGTTAGACTAGACAGTTCTAGCCTGCACCAGATTTATCAACACTATGATAAATGTGGCGCATTGTAAGACTGTCTAGTCTAACTTTACATTGTCTAAAAGTAAGACACTATTGATAAATCTGCCCTACTGTGCCTTGCTTCATTGCTTTGATAAAGATATCCGTGCATTTGATTTTAATGTATCTTCTATTTCTCTTTCATTCAAGTATGTATTTTGTCTAATTTTGATCCGAGCTCCAGATAACAATGCTGCCATCATCCCAACGACACTAGAGATCACATTGTGTAAAGAAGGAAACAGCTTTGGCTTTGTTATGAGAGGTGAGTACAGCACCATCAAGTTTAAAAAGCCCTTTATCCGAAAATGAGCATAACCATTTTGCACAAAATCCTGAATGGCAAACCTGCTAGTGCTGCCGCATTATATACCATGCACCCATACTATGTATACAACAAGAAAGATTTTACTGTCTGGAGTCTTTGAGAGCTGTAAAAGTCACCAAATTGTCAGCCACCTTTCCCTAAAAATGTAGTACCAGCTTAAAGAGGTTTTACCAGGACATATAACATAATTTTTATTTGGGTTTTCAAATACAAAAACATACAAAAAATATTGGGTATCGGACATATAAAAGTAGGTATCAAATTAGTGCAAGTAGTACACGGTTATGGGATACAGAGACAAGCTGAGCCTACCGAAAAAGTGACCAAGTTATGATATAACCCTCACAACAATAAGCTACTTATTCCAGTAACACAAGGACAGCCCTTATTATACTTCCAGAAGTTGTCTGTGGAGATAACCCCCAACACATATATAACCAAGCCGGGAGATCAAGCCAGCTAAGAAAAAACAAAAAATCATAACCTACGGCAAAACAAAAACACACAAAAGTCAGTACTTTAAATATATCAGGTGCAGAAAGCAGGTGTTTACAGGTCTGTGTGTTCATAATAGAGATGGCACCAAATGGAGCGAGGGCGTAACTAGCACCCATAAAGTGCCGAAAGAATACCAGCGATAGGAGGAAAAGTAAAAATAAAAGTAGGGAGAGCCATAGATCCCCAAAGCAATGGGGGGGGAAAAGAATTTCCTAAGGACCAAAACATGCACTAACCTGTAGGCATCCTAGAGTACCCGCTAAACAGGAAGAGAGGTACCAGGGTGTATATAGAAAAGGTAGCATAAATTCCTTAATTTCCACAGTGGAATAAAACCATTTGATAAAAGTTCCCCATTTTTTCAAGAATTTAGGAGATTGAGAATCTTTTACTCTGATGATATCCAACCTATCCATTGTCATGTGGTGCTTGACCGTTTGGATCACCTCCTGGACCGTCGGCACATGCAGGTCCAGCCATTTTGTAAGGAGACAATGTTTGGCAGATAATAAAATTCTATTATGGAATAGAATCTGAGATGGGTCGAGCCTCAGATTGGAGCAAAATTTTGTGTTAAGTAAGGTGACTAACTCTTCCCAAAATGTTATAGTGTCCCTACATGTCCAGATGCTATGTACAAAATCAGTTCAAGATGTACCACATTTAGGACACACAGTGAGCCTATCTGGGTTATTAGGGTGGGGGATATTAAATACGTAGATTGCTGAATGTGCCAGTCTGAAGTACGTATCCTTCCATTTCTCATACACCTCATTCACTTCTATAGGAGCTTCTGAACATAGCCAAGCGCACACATTTGCCTATCTTCGGAAGCTTTCATAGAGCTGAATGAGGAGGAAGGCCACAAGAACCGCTTTCCTCACTCACGTGCATGGCCTGCTCGCAGCTAGCTGAAAGAGGCCTGTGCAGGGGTTTTTACCTCATGGTAAAACCTCCCTAACTGTATATGAGCAGTGAACCAGTAACTAAGTTATCCTCTGCTTACATATATAAAATAAAATTCTAGACTGATCCTAAATGATAAGTTCTAGGCAGATAAAAGGAGCCTAGAAAAATCAGTCTCTGATTTTGACTGCATGTACACAGGCAACCACTTGGGGCAGTACCGGACAATTGCCTGGCAAAGTATAGATGCAGCTTGCGGTATTTTTCCATTTATGCTCTACTGAGCTTTCACCCCATATTATCCTCAGTTGTGAACTGCCCTTGTAGTTCCCAGAGGAAACAGAGATCCATAGCTAAAGCTATACTGTAACTCTGCAGCTTTGCTGGCACTGTAGCATATAGAGAAGGAGCATTAAAGTGCAAGGTATGTGTGTCTTTTGGGGTTGAGCTATAAGATAATTAAAGGTATATGTGTGTAAATATGAAAAACAGCGGAATTGAGGCTTTTGACAATAGAGAACGTCTCCTAATTTGGCAGAATAATAATGTAGCATATGATTCCCTCAATGCTACCCGTTTAGTTTGCTTGTCTGTTAGGATTTGTCTACTCAAAGACATGGGTCATGGTTTTAACTATGATAACAGTGGCTTGGTCACTTGGGAATAAAGAGAAGGCTGAGGTTACTTAATTAGTTCTTTAATTCTGTATATAGAAGAGAAGGAATTGTTGTAGGCGTTGCCGGGGGGCTGACGCAGGTGTTGCCAGAGCTGGGAGGAGGGAGGAGTTGACGCAGGCGTTGCCAGTACAGGGAGAGGGAGGGGTTGACGCAGGCATTGCCAGTGCTGGGGGGGGGGGCGGTGGTTTTGACGCAGGCATTGCCGTTGCCATGAGGGTTGACCCAGGCGTTGCCAGTGCCGGAGGGGTGGGGGGCGGAGTTGACGCAGGCGTAGTCAGTGCTGGGGGGGAGGGGGGAGTTGGCTGGCGCAGGCGTTGTCAGTGCTGGGGGGGGGGGGGGAGTTGGCTGGCGCAGGCGTTGCCAGTGCCGGAGGGGGGGGGGGGGAATGGCTGGCGCAGGCGTTGCCAGTGCCGGAGGGGGGGGGGGAATGGCTGGCGCAGGCGTTGCCAGTGCCGGAGGGGGGAGGGAATGGCTGGCGCAGGCGTTGCCAGTGCTGGCGGGGAGGGGGGGGGGGGGGAATGGCTGGCGCAGGCGTTGCCAGTGTCGGCGGGGGGGGGGGGGGGGGATGGCTGGCGCAGGCGTTGCCAGTGCCGGAGGGGGGGGGAAATGGCTGGCGCAGGCGTTACCAGTGCTGGAGGGGGGGGGGGAGAGAGATGGCTGGCGCAGGAGTTGCCAGTACAGAAGGGCTGATTAGTTGGTGTCCATGCTACTAGTATATCAGTTAATGGATTGGTTGAATGTAGATCTGGTCCAAATTAAATAGAGTAAAAATGAACAAGGTCCCAAGATCAGATGGTTACACCCAAGAGTTGCCATTCTTAAAAAAAGCCTCGAGGTCACTTCTAGGTAATTGTAGACCAGTGAACTTAATTGTGGGAACAAGGTTTGAAGGGCTCGTAATGGACTATATACAGGGGTATGTGGCAGAAAGTAATATGTGTTAGCCAGCGAGGATAGACATTGCCAAACCACCTTAAATTGTTTTTTAAAGAGAGAAGTGAAAAAGTAGATAGAGGGGCAGCATGGAAAGCAGTGTTTTGGGACTTTGTGAAAGTATTTGACACAGAGCTTACTATTCAGCCTGTTTGTTAGTGATAATCAGGATGGTATTTATAGCAATAGTTGCTATTTTTGATGGCATCATGCTTGGTAGTATGGTATAGTGTATAGAAGATGTTCTTAAATTGCAAACCAACTTGGAGAATCTTTAGGTGGCCATATGCCTCGGATAGCTGAATGTATAAGTCAGATGTTGTTCTTTCCTAACCCTTTGTACACATGCATGATTTGCTTAACTGTGTAAGGTGGGTAACCCTCAAATCTCTTTATAGTAAATGTGTGCATACATTTTAGTCTATTGTTCACACTTTTGTATATGCACCTGTTTGCCCTTATGTTGCTAAGGGGGTGGCAGGGTATGTGGTAGCGGCGCTGCACCCTGCCAACAGCACTCCACACTGAAATGTGGTTTCCCAGCTATCAGATTTCAGGAGGAAGTACTGAGCATCAGTGCAGAACCACACAGAGCCCTGTGGCATTCAGCACTGTTAGATGTGCCATGATGCTTGGAGTGGAGAAAGCAAGTTGGCCCAAGTACAGTCGCCACTACGAAATAAGCCAATGGGCTAGACACAGACTTTAGGAGTCTGAACAGTGCAGTGTAGCAAGGCCAAGTACCTATCTCTGTCAGTCCAATAGGCTTTAAATGGAGCCGCAGCATGCTTGCTGGAGTCTTCTACATTCAAATAGGGGAAATAGAAGCCTTGTTCTCGCTATCTGTGGGGCTCCCTCAGTTGGATAGATATTTAAAGGGGTTTTGCCACGAAGTGAGTTGCTTATCTCTTATCTGGCTCAGGAGAAAAGATAAACAAATCATGAATGCTGCAGTGGTGAGAGGGAGGGGGTGAGCAGAAAGTGAGAAAGAAGAGAGCTTCTGCAATGTTTACTCAAATAATAACATTACAACCAGTGGCTCGTCTATACAGCTGAAAGCCTCATACACTGCACTTTCCCAGCTCATTCATGTTCCCTGTCATCAGATAAGAAGTGCAAACACGCAAGCGCAGCCAGATCAGCTCCTGTCAGTGTCTTGGTCGTGTCTAATGTAAACTTTTAAGTAACTAAGGGCTTTTAAAGAAAGCTGTAGCTCTCACAGGCTTCACTTTTTGTATTCACATATATTTAGAAAAGTGATTAAATACCCATTTTGGAGGATCCTATGTCAACATTACATTGTGGCAAAACCCCTTTAAGAAGGAGTTTCACAGTTATCACTGAGCTCTTCTAAAGTGAAAAAACACTATTAATGTTTATTTTCTCTAATTGCTTTGCAGGAGGGGCACAGGACGACTGGCATAAATCGAGGCCTCTGGTGATAACTTATGTGAGACCAGGTGGACCTGCAGATAGGTATGGATGAGCTAAGAAAACACGTTCTATGTCTGTATAGTAACTCAATTGCATGTGTGAGTTTTGGCCATGCAATTGGTTAATGCAGCATTTGTGAGGACGACAGCAGGATCCACAGTCTGGCACTTTCATAAATCCATCCTCTGTATTACTTACAACAGGCAGGGAGCGGGAGGCATATTGCAAATGACTTCTAATGTCTCTTTAATTCCACAGCAGACAGTTTAGGACGGGGGATGATCGCCTCTTTTAATTCCCCCATTTAAATAAAAGTCCTGTCTTTTAGGAAAGATTTACTTTCCTCCACATCCAGAAGCAGCAGAGAGCTGGATATATTTTTTATCTATCAGGATTTTAAAAATACAACATAAATTAACATAATCCTATGATCTCAATATTTGACTATTTCAATAATCTAGAACTGTCTGGTAATCTGAGTTCTTGTAAGGGTGAATGCTAAACCAGTTAACAAAAAGCGATAGTAGCACACTTTTTGATTCAGTTGGACTGCACAAAGGGTGGGATGAGGATTTCCTGTTGCCTTCAATGATGTCACATGCATTGAGCCAACAGGGGGACTGGGAGATTTCAGCTCTGCAACTTGGTGAATACAGCTCTGGAGTATAATACGGGCTGTAATTCTGGAGCAGTACAAGGTCTAAAACCAGTTATGTATTTTTAAAGGGAACCTGTCACATAGTTTATGCCCCCCTTGCTGAGGACAGCACAAGCTAGTGACAGACATGCTGTTTCCAGCACTGTGTCCCTTATTCTGTAAGATGCAGCAGTTTTCACGTATTTAATGCTGAAATCTGCAGTTTTCAGCCAGAAAAGAGTCCTATAAAGAGTCCGTTTTTTTTCAAACCACGCCCACCTGAGGCTAGCCCCGCCCACCTCATAACTGATTAAAGGGAACCTGTCACATAGGTTATGCCCCCCTTGCTGAGGGCAGGACAAGCTAGTGTCAGACCTGCTGTTTCCCTTATTCTGTAAGATGCTGTAGTTTTAGAGCACTTAATGCTCA
Source organism: Phyllomedusa bahiana (assembly GCA_025379985.1). Taxonomy (NCBI): domain Eukaryota; kingdom Metazoa; phylum Chordata; class Amphibia; order Anura; family Hylidae; genus Phyllomedusa; species Phyllomedusa bahiana. The sequence goes on from JAODAL010000021.1 coordinate 330,114, forward strand.
AATCTTATTTATGGGCAGGTGTTTGCCCTGCCCACTAAAGGCTAGCCCTGCCCACTGACAGTTATTCACATGTTTCTACCTATTCAAAGTAATAGGTTGATCAGTTGAGGTGGGCGGGGGCTAGCCTCAAGTGGGCGGGGTATGAAAAAAACTGACTTTGTTTGACTCCTTTCTGGCTGAAATCTGCACATTTGAGCACGAAATGCTCTAAAACTGCTGCATCTTACAGAATAAGGGACACAGCGCTGGAAACAGCAGGTCTGACACTAGCTTGTGCTGTCCTCAGCAAGGGGGCATAAACTATGTGACAGGTTCCCTTTAATCTTGTTTTGGAACACTGTGTAATAGATTAGAGCTGCAGCTGTGGCATCTGAGTTGTTAGTTGCCTGGGATCGGACTTCTCTTACCGCAGCCGGTGGGTGTCAGCTGCAGTAAACAGAACCCATTGGGTATGGGAAAAGCTCCCCAGCCCACTCCATGCTCGCCCCAATATTATGATGCTTTGTTGAATGTCAGAAGGAAGTTTAAGTAGTATTCTACACAAAGACTTTGTATGCTTTTGCATAGTACAGATTGGAGGAAGTGGAGCATGACACAGGGATTCAGAGGACACTAAAGAGAGGATGTCCTCTGCCACAGCCTCAGGCCCTGCACTGGGCATAGCACAGTTTTGCCTTAGTGTCCCTCCAGAATGTTTCATAACTAGCACCATGCAGCTTTCTGGAGGCTCGAGTCACATATTTCTAACTGTTCCACTATAGTATCATTTTACATTTTTTCCGCCTCTTCCCACTTTCTTAATATTAAATAATATTATATATGTAACTAGGACAGGATTAAAGAACTGTAGTAATATATAAACGTTGCTTTTCATCCTTTTAATCCTGAATCAACCAAACCAAGAGATAATGGACTGTGAAATATATTATTGGATCAATTTTGAGATGTAAGTAAATATAACCACAGCCCGATGTCCAGTTTAAAACTAAATAATCCTCACACAAAATATTCTATGGTTAAATTTTTCACCGTTCCAAATTGTTACACTGTTTTGGTTTCTTAAAGGGATTGTCTCGCTACATTGATTCATCTTACCTCAGTCCTGTTTTCTTGGTTTCATTTTGAATTCAGGGACGTGTTTACTGGCTTCTACTAGGCTGCAGTAGAAGTCAGGTCTGTAGCTATAGCAACCAGTGTTGGCAATCTTATTGAACAGATCTGTAGATATAGCAACCTGAGGAGTTGATGCAGCCCATACAAGAGGGGATATCTCAGAATAGGTAGGACACTGTTAATGGATATATATTGAAAAGTTACTTGTTTTTGCAATATCTTTAACATAAAAAGCAATCCTTGTCGTGAGATAACCCCTTTAGGAATGTCAAGAATGATACATTGTGACAGCAGAGGGTTTATTACAAGTATTAGGCTACAATTCGGTAAAGACCTATGTAAGTAATCAAGATAGTTTTTGTTCACTGACAGCAAATAGAGATCTTGACAATGGTGCATAATTTAAAATGCAAATTTTAATATACAGTATAGTCGCAGAACTTTCATTGTGCAGCTACATTGTTGCCCTTAAAGGGTGAGCTTTGGAGTATTTTTTAATGAACTGTCTATACCCAGGGTCCCCAACTCCAGTCCTCACGCCCCACCAACAGGTCATGTTTTCTGACTTTCCTTAGCATTGCACAGGTGATTTAATTATTGTCGATGCGTTCTGTGGGAGATCCTGAAAACATGACCTGTTGGTGGGCCTTGAGGACTGGAGTTTGGGGACCCCTGGTCTAGACTGATCTCCTACCTATGGTTCTTCAGTTGCACTTTCAAGGGTAGTAACACTCAAGCTTTGTCTACACAGCAATTTTGAAAATGCTGCCCAAAATCTGAAGGCATTTTCTAATTGCTGGACTGCGCCGCACAGCGGTGTTTTTTTTGCGCGGAAAACAGGCGGTTTTTGCATTCCCAGTGGCCCAGTACATTGGGTCAGTGGGAATCCGACATCGGTCCGGCGGAATATACAACATGTTCTATATATTCCGCCGGATGGTTTTCAGTTTAGGAAAACCTCAGTAAAAAATCTGTGCTGTGTAGACTATAGTACTGATTTTTCTGATTTTTCTATTGACTATTACACAGCACTGGGTACGGTCGGTTTTTCAGCGAAATAAAAATACAGAATCCGCAGAAAAAATGGCCCAAATCCGGTGCTGACATAGCCATAGTATGGGAGTTGTACGTTTGCTGCAAATAAAGAAATTAAATTTTAAAACCATGTTTCATCATCCTTACTATTCCCCCAACCACCACCCCATTCTAATTACATCATTCCTCTAAATAACCTTGACTGACCTATTTCTTCTTATTACCATCCTTCCTATCGAATACTTTTACCCTTCAGGATAGTTTTGACACAAAAGCCTTGAACACCAGGCTTCCCAAATCCCCTGCAGAATCTTCTGGTCTTAAAGTCTCTTGTATCTTAACATTAAATCAATGAGCAAAATTTCCATTAAGATATGCAGGTGCCCTGGTGGTGACAGATAGACCTAAGCAGATTTTACTGATCAAAGTGAGACGCTGTCGGATATCGGGGATGATTTAAAGCATTTGTCTTATATAATTTGCTCAGTTAAGCGCATGCAAAATTTATCCAGAGCGATAACTGAGAGCAATACACAGCTTCAGATGGACACTTTTATAGGATGCAAGAGGTAATCTTTAATCTGCTATGTTGATTAATATTTCTGAAGATACTGCAGGTGTCCTTGCCCAAGGGATTGTTTGGGATGAATGGGTTAAATGCTAATATGGTTCAACTGTATCAACAGCAACATTGTAAATCGTACTACAAATAATTCTCATTCCCCAACTAACCTGCTATAAGAGACAATGCTATAAGTACGATAATACTGTCTTCTATGTATAAGCAGTGCCATCTTTTCCATTGGGCACACTAGGCAGTTGCCCGGGCGCCCCACAAGTATACGGGCCCCTGGTGGTGTATGTTTGTTCCAAGAATACAAGAAACATACCCTGGATCCCTTGTTTGGCTTTGCTAATTTAATGGTTTGTGTGTTTTTAAGATGTGCAAACAGCTAAAAACCATGGTGGAGAAGGGAGCCAAAGGCTCCCTGCTCTACCAGTTAGTCTTCTAGACTGCAGGCTTCTGGTGTCCAGACATAAGTGACGTGATAATATGGGCGTGCTTGGGGATGGCTAGAGGCATGACCTAGCGTGATGTCATTTATTTTGGCATAGCCCACTGCAGTGCTCTGCCCAGGGGCCCATAATGCTGTTAAGACGGCTCTGTGTATAAGACTATAACTACTATAAGGCTAAGTTCACACGGCTTAATTGCGGGAGGTATTTCACCCCGCAATTACGCCGTGTGTGCCTGGGCAGGGCGGGTGGGCCGGCAGCCCGCCGGTCCCATAGAGATTCATTATTCTCGGCGCGTATACGTCGTGAATAATTGACATGTCACTTCTCTCCCCGCTCGGCGTATTGTCTGAGCGTAATCCATAGTTCTCTATGAGAGCTGTGGATTACCGTAATGACTAGGACATTTTTCAGCCCGTAATTCGTGCAGTACGGCGAGAATTACGGGCTGAAAAACGTCCCAAAATAAGCCGTGTGAACATAGCCTAATACTGCCTTCTAAGAATATAAATGTTATAAGACTGCCCCTGTACAAGAATATAACTACTATAATACTGCTTCTATGTACAAAACTATAACTACAATAATACTGCCTCTATGTACAAGAATATAACTACTATAATACTGTCCCTGTGTGCAAGAATATAACTACTATAATATGACCCTGTATATACAAGAATGACTACTATAATACTGCCTCCTATATACAAGATTGGAACTACTATAATACTGTCCCCTGTGTACAAGAATATAACCAATATAATACTGCATCCTATGTACAAGAATATAACTACTATAATACTGTCCTCTATGTACAAAAATATAACTACTATAATACTGCCCTCTATGTACAAGAATATAACTACTAAAATACTGCCTCCTATGTACAAGAATATAACTACTATAATACTGCCCTCTATGTACAATAATATAACTACTATAATACTGCCCTCTATGTACAAGAATATAACTACTATAATACTGCTCCTATGTACAAGAATATAACTACTATAATACTGCCCTCTATGTACAAGAATATAACTACTATAATACTGTCCTCTATGTACAAGAATATAACTACTATAATACTACCCCTATGTACAAGAATTTAACTACTATAATACTGACCCCTATGTAGAAAAATATAACTGACGAAATTAAATCATTGTTGGAACCTTTCAAATATACTGAATACTATCTCATGGAGAAACTTAAAGGTACACTAGGGAGGTTAGATATTGGTGATTAACACGGAAGGGATGAAGGGCACACCATTTTGGGTTCAGTTAGGGGGGTGTGCACGGGACCTGTTAGTAAAGAGTTTTCTTTGTCAATGTTTAACGTTTGCTATTTAGAAGGAGGGCTAGGGCGGGGAGAAAATAAAAAATATGGGGAGACGGGATACACTGCTGATGGATCTATTGCTAAAACGTATATGTTACTGTATGCGATTACCGGTTTAGTCAGAATGGTGGAATGTATTGTTACTTTACTCATGTTTGTATCGACTGTCTTCCTCAATAAAACATGTTAAAAAAATGTAAAAAAATAAATATATATATATATAACTACTAGAAGCAACTGCTATAATACTGCCTCCTTTGTACAAGAATATAACCACTATGATACTGCCCCTATGTACAAGAATATAACTACTATAATATTGCCCCTATGCACAATAATATAACTACTATAATACTGCCACCTGTGTACAAGAATAGAACTATTAAAATACTGCCTACTAGATACAGTAATATAACTACTATAATACTGCCTCTTCTGTAAAAGAAAAGAACTACTGTAATAATGTTAGTAAATTGATTGCTTTTTCAGTTGGCTCTTATCCCGTGTTTGAAGACTATTTACTCTTTCAGGGAAGGAACCTTAAAAGTTGGGGACAGGATTTTGTGTGTGGATGGCATTGCTCTACACAATGTTCCTCTCTGTGATGCTCTGAACATTCTCCGGCAATGTAGCCAGGAGGCAGTCTTCCAGATTGAATATGATGTCGCACTTATGGGTGAGCTGGTGTTTTACAGAATTAAAATGCAACATAAGCATGTAAATAGAAGGATTTAGATGAAAATAATATTGTAAGTTATTGTTGATTTGCAGTATCTTAATATCATAATGTACCTTAAACATTGAAGCTCAGCTTTTTTGAAATAATGCTCTAAGCAGATACATAATTATTCCTTCAGCTGCTGTAAGGAGGAGCTTACCAAAGATAGATGTTTTTTTGGTTTAGTTCAGTAGAATCTGTATAAATATGTATGTAGGGAGCCTACCCTAGTGATGGCTTCAGGTTGATATAATTTTAAAGGGGTTCTCCGGGACTATTGCTTTGTTATAGGGCTCGCTGTATTATATTAAACTTTGTAATACATACTTATTAAAAAAATATTTACCTGTCGTCCTGTGCAGAACCAGGCAAGGAGCCCTGTCCACCCCTCCACACTATCACCTGCAAAAGGCTCAGCTCAAGAACACACCCCTGTAGTGGGTGTGATCTGAGAGGAGAACGATCTGGCTGCATTCACTCTTGCCAACCTGTAGTCTGAAAGTAGATAGAAGTAATTACATTAGAGTGATTACAGGGGAGGGGGAACCGTTTATCTTTGACTCCTGCCGGTAGAACTTACTAACACTAATGGGAGCAAAGGAGAGCAGTTCTGAGCTGGGGGGTTATGTATTGCAGTCATGAAAATGATGACTGCAACTTGTACAGTTTCCATAGTGACTCATGAGTCCTAGCTATCATCATTATCATGACAGCAAGTACAGAGCTGGGGGGATTACACACTAATGTTAGCACATAGACCCAAGTAGTGATAACTGTGGAGGGAAATCCTAGATTGCAATGCAGTTTGGGACTTGTAGGAAAGAGATGCTGGAGAACCACTGACACTCCCACAAGTAGGAAGTTTCACTGCAAAAAGTGGATCTTATGATAGATGAAAAAGGAGGCAGAAGAAAGAAAAGAAACACATGAAGGTAGTGGAATATTTTTACATTTCAGTATAAATGCTGTTTATGGCATTCTATAAAATCATTAAAGGGATTTTTTCAGAGTTTATCTCTTAATACAGGAGATACAGTAAGAAGTTAATCATCATATAAGTATTTAACAGAAATTGGAATTCTAGGTGCATTTATGACTATATGTATGCCTCATCTCCTGGGTTAGCATTGTTTTCAGTCATGGCTCCCTAGTGCACAGCAATGGGAGCAGAAGGTAGCGGCTATTCTTACTGTGGTGTCTGTGCCAGTCCTAGCAACTTGTTCTCCTCACCCCAGTAGGGATTGAAAGGCAGATTACTGATGCCTCTCGCTAGGAGTCATTTAACAAGTTGGAACCCTCCAAGGCGCAGTCACCCCACTTATCATCTGATGCAGGAAATTAATTGATTGGACCAGATCCAGTTTTCTCTCTGTGAATTTCAGTAAAGAGCAAGTACAGTAACTCATGGCGGTCTGGACTGATGTATATAGATTACATCATGACCTAGAATATAAACTAGAATACAAGATGTCTATCTATTTGTCGATCTATTTGTCTGTCTATCTTATATTTATCGGTCTCTTCACCCAGACACTGTGACAAATGCATCAGGACCTTTGCTAGTGGAAATAGCCAAGACTCCAGGATCCACACTGGGCATATCTCTCAGCACCGGCACTCACCGGAACAAGCAAGTCATAATCATCGACAAAGTCAAACCTGCCAGTGTAGTTGACCGGTAAATATTTTCAAGGGAAAAGTAATTTATAATTTCTATTGGAATAACCATTTACATCGAGAGTTAATCTGTGTACTTGCATGACCTTATTTATGCCGCACAGATCTTTAGCTGTATCCTATCTTTTATGTTTTATTAATAAAAGTAAAAAAGCATAATAACATTACTCCAGATCCAAATCTCAACACATATAAAACAGGAGTCTTAACCATAATAAACAATAGAAACACCAAGGTCCACATGTATGAAAACTGTCTAGGTCTAAAACCCACTTTGTTTCCCACAGCAACCAAAGCGCCCCTTTATATAGTGCTCTGGAAAAATGAAAGGGGCGCTCTGATTGGTTGCTATGGGCAACAAAGTGAGTTTTAGGCCATGTTCACACGGCTTAAAATGGGCCGTATTTCGGTCCGTAATTACGCGCCGAAGTGCGCCAATTACGGGCCGAAAACGGCCCATTCATTACGGTAATTCACAGTTCTCATAGAGAACTATGGATTACTTTCTCCTCTACCCGCCCGGCGAAGCCGCCGGGCGGGGAGATAATTGACATGTGAATTACTAGCGGCGTATACGCGCCGCTGGCAATTCAAGTCTATGGGCCGGCGAAGTGCCGGCCCTCTGCTCAGTCCCCCGCTCCCGCCCTGCCCACGGTCACACGGCGTAATTGCGGGGCGTAATTACGCCCTGCAAATACACCGTGTGAACATGGCCTTAGACCTAGACAGTTTCCATACATGTGGCTCCAAGTGTCACATGACACAGCCACTCACTGCAGAGAAGAAAAAGGACGACCCGGCGCTTGTGGAGACAGCAGTCCAGCAGGAATGCGGGAAGAAGGAGTGTAACCTTCGCAAAATTAAAAACACATTAGAACACAGTTAAAAGACTTTACGCGTTTCACACCGTATACCGGCGCTTCCTCAGAAGTCAAGTGTGTATACGGTGTGAAACGCATAAAATATTTTAACTGTGGTTTTTTTTTTGCGAAGGTTACACTGCTTTTCACTTTTAAAAATAAGATACTTTTTTATTATACGCCGTTTTCCCGCACTCCTGCTGGACTGCTGTCTCCACGAGCACCAAGTCGTCCTTTTTTCTTCTCTGCATCTTGTATTCTCATCCACTGCTGCTGTACTGGCACTTTGGATTCAGGGACCTGCGGCTGTTGTGGTACGGGCTCGGAAGGAGAGCCCTGTAAGGGATTACGAGAGTTGTGCCTCCACAATATTAGCACAGCGATATAAGGTGAGCACATCCTGTGGTTACATGCTTCACTCCAGTTTTATTAACACACAACACTAAATATAAAAATAAACACGGACAACCCCATACAGTATAAGCACAAAAAACATAGTACATACAATATCATCAACTACAAGAGTACTTACAAATAAATGAATGGTAACTGGCCCACTTGGCAAGAAAAGAAGCCCTATAAAAAGGGTAACCAATCAAAGGGATACAAATAAATGGCAAAGAATGTAATGAAGAGCACACAGTTTTTCAAAATAATAATGTACAAACTATTTCACTAGATAAACTTGACCCTCCCCAAATCCTGAAATTGGCTTTGCATCTCATGTCCCAGTTCATGTTCATACTGATGTCCATAAACCAGTCCAGGCCAATTTTTTCCTGTTTCATCCTGAACCCAAAATGTCCCATGCCCCAAATACAAAGTTAGAGAAAACACAGCTCCCACTTTTTTCGCCACCTAACAAAATGACCCCAGCATCCACACTCAACATATTATTGAAACATATACAACTTCAGTCACCATATCAAGTAATCCGAATCATCAACTATAAATATGACTGTATACAAACCTAATACCCAAGTTCACCACCTGCCAACCACACATTCCTATATGCTTATCAAAAAAAAAATCTATAGTGTTCTTATTAGTTTGGAAAAGGAGATAATTAGGCTAAGACATGTAAAGAGCCCCCTCCAGAGAAGAGTGCCCAGCCTTAGGCTATGTCTACACTGCATCAGAAAAAAAAACGGCATGAAAGCGGCCGTTCTTTTTCCGATGCAGGACCGCGGCTTTTATCGCGCTTTGTGCAAAAACTGCGGTCGCTTCTCGTTTTCCTGACGCCGCCCATACAATAGTATTGTATGGGAAGCCTGCCAGAAAACGAGAAGCATCAGCGTATTATTCAACATGTTATATAATACGCCGCTGCCGAAAGACGAGCTGTGTAGACTGCAGCTAGTCTTTCCTATTGCCGTCTATGGGTCCGCAGGAACGATCGCATCTTCGGCGAAGCGCCGAAGATACGATCGTTTTCCTGTGCAGTGTAGACATAGCCTTACTCCAGAGAGCATTCCTTCACTAGGCCTACTACTAGGCACCAAGCATTCCACATGTAATCCTATAATACTTTAACACTAAAACATACTGACAAATATAAGCTAAGGATTTGGTGGAGGAGTAACTGCAACCGATGTGCTGCAATAAAGTCTGCTCTATCTGCTGGTTTTAGTAACAAGACAAAGAGCTGTTTAATGGATATTGGGGTCCGGATTCAGCCCAGACAAACTGTAACGTGTAATTGCATCCCTTTTTTTGTAGGTGTGGAGCCCTTCACCCCGGTGACCACATCCTGTCCATAGATGGCACCAGTACAGAGCATTGCACTGTGATGGAGGCAACACAACTCCTTGCCAGCACCACTGAGAATGTGAAACTGGAGATCCTCCCAGCACATCACAGCAGACTCTCTCTGAGGCCACCAGAGACTGGTCAGTCAATGAGCTTGCTGCATGCAGAGTCTCCCCCTGGGTGTGTTTGATGGGATCTTAGGCCGGTGACAGTCAGAGCCAAATGCCCGCAGCCAGTCTGCAGAGGAAAATGCTCTTCTCATCCATGAAGGGCTGTTATGTGACAGGGCAAGGTTGGAGCATGGTAATGCAGTCATCTATAGACTGGGATATATTCTATGACATTGTAGCTGTCAGTTCAAACATTTACAAGGTAGTACTGCTGCCATTAATTACAATAAAAAATTCTGATTTATGCAGTGATATGTGTTTTACCTGGTTGGTTGTCAGATGTCTGATCCAGAGTGCAGAAGTTATGTCTGCTGACCATTCACCATTAAACGGTTTAACTGGAATAGATATAAGATGGCTGAATGGACCTGTTAATTTGTTATTTCAATGGAGATAGAGAGAGAGAGGCGATTTGACAGTCACATACAGTATGTGGCTGCTTATCCGAGTGGAAAAATAGGATAAGGCTCATTGAAATCCAGTATTGTCTAATCCCGGTCTAACCATATTGGGGAACGGTCAAACTGTCCCCATAATTGTAAGACTGAAATTGGCATTAAAGTCAATGACTAGGTTTACATATGGAAAGAATGCTACAATAACGCATGAGAAAGTCAGTCTAGATATAGGACATCATTACCTTCACTCTTCACAGGATCCCTCTGGTTGGAGCCAGGCTTCCTGACAACTCCTCACATGTCTGTTTTAGTGAATACATGTTTGCCATGAAATAACAATTCTGAACCATCCTCTATTAAAACTCTATGGCCCAGATGTATGGAAAGTGTCTTTGTGGAAAGTGTCTTAAGCAGGGCTGCACAAAAATGGAGTTCACGCCTATGTTTGAAAATGTCTCAAGGCACTTTATAAATGTTGTCACTTCATAAGACAAACTGCCTGTGCGCCCAAAAAAGTGTCTTCATCTCACTACTTTGAAAATGGCATGAATAACAATGCATGAACTGCAACACTTTTTGGCATGAGAGCTACATAAAGATGTCTTATCATATGTATTGATGAAGTCTGAGGAAGTGTGATTTTGCACGTGACGCGTAACTTCGACCAATAAATACGGTATTTTTACCTTTTTCTTATAACATTGCAGTCTCTGCGCTATTTTGGAACCGCATAGTTGTTGGCTTTTTTAGTGGGCCAATTATTGGGTTTTTACTTGATTTTACTTTTCATATGTATTGGCATAGACACACCCCCTGATGAGTGGCGCAAACAAAAGTGTTGGTCATGTCGGACAGATTCATTCTTTTTGGCGCAAATACTTTAGGATTATGTCTTCTATTGTGCACGCCATTATTTCTATCTTAACCTACGACAGAAAACTGGTGCAACAACTTTCATACATGATGTGCTTGTTTTCTGTTATTCCTTCTAGAAATGTATTACTGAATCAGTCAGATGGGCGCGTCCCTGCACACACAGTCAGCACTGATTGGACAATGTCAGGCTCTGCAGGGACACACCTCCCCAACTGGTAACACCTATTTGGCAGATCAGTAATATATTATAGCATGAATAACAAAGAAACCACAAAACATAGATCCATGGAAAGCTGCTCCAGCATTGTTATTTCATGGGGAACACTCGCTATTATCACTAGTAAAATGAATGGCTACAGGTCCTTATTAAGTCTACATATGATGAGTAATTTGCCATCAGTTCACATATCTTGCCCAAGTCCTGGGTTACATTAAAGGGGTTTTGCCACGATCTCATGTCATACCTCCTGTATCTAGCTCTGCAGCTCTGTGTGCTCAGAAGGGGGCACGTGTGATTTGTTTGAATTGCATATCATGTGACCAGGCAGGATGATATCACCAGGCCTTTCCTCTCTCTAGTCAAAGAAAGGTCTGTTTATATGTAGAACTGTAAGTAGCTACATTGTAGCTCAGAGGTAAAACTTTTGCCTCCAGGCACAAGGTTCCTCAGGTAAAATCCGGGCAGGAACCAAACTTGTGGATTTTATTTCTCTTAATCAATACACAAAACTGATTTGAGGTTTTCTTTTTTTTTTTTTTTTTTTTTTATTTGCACTGTTTGACTAATTACTAAGGAGCACAGAGGACAGGAGTAGAGTGACAGCACCTGGGGTTTGAGCAATCAGTAGCTGGCTGAGAGGAGACGTACTGTCTGAGCATGTGCGACCAGGACTCAGAAGCTCTCAGCCCTGATCATATCCCCTGGAGACGAGCTGTAAACAATGGATCACTAAAGGAGCAGCTAAAACTAAAACGGTCCAAAATTTTTAATGATGAAAGGTGAAAATGTTTATTATTTAATTTGCCAACTTCCCACCTCAATTTTACTTTGTGGCAAAACCCCTTTAAGTCGTGTTCAGTCACATCTGCATTTACAATTTGGCTAGCTAACTCATACAATGGGGATGAACCATTGTGTCTGATATACCTTTGTGCAATGCAATGTTTGTCTTTGTATTTTGTACCATAGGTTTCTGAGCTGTGTCTGGTATAAACACTATCTTTACCACAATGCAACACAGCAAAGCATTTACTGTACACAAAATGAATCAACAGCAGGGAGATCTTGGGAGCCCAGCAGAATTCTGATTGCACATCTTGCTGTGATTAGAGTAATATCTTAATGACACTTGCACTGGCAACATTATCCCTTTCCTAGTTATTGCATATTAGGATTGGTTACTCCTCATTACTACATTACACTTTCTATTGTCTTTTTTTTAATTCATCCAGTTAAAGTGCAAAAAAGTGAACACCACCACTGCTGGGACCCCTGCGTCAACTACTGTCACACTCCCCACCCAGGGCACTGCAAGACTCCTACCTGGAACCCAAGCTCAAATCAAGACTACTGTAAATGTATGTGTAACACACACTGTCCACCACACAGTCAGCAAGCTTGCCAACGACCACTTCCTGTGAGGTTTAGTCTACAAAGGACGACTTTACATCAGATTCACAGTGAATTCAGCATTTTGAATCCACAGAAAATCCGACTGCACTCAGTACTGTGTTTCCCGCAATGAAAAATCTGTGCTGTAGTCTACACCGCACAGATGTTTTTTTCAGGTTTTAAAGTGCGGCGGGTTTACAGTAGGATTCCCATAAATACATATCCAAATACCGACCGCAGTTTTCAGCGCAAATCTGCACTAAAAAATGCAGTCCAGCGATGTTAAAATGCTGTATGATTTTGGGCAGCACTTTAGCATTGCTGTGTAGACATAGCCTAATAGCTTAGTTAAGTTACTACAAGGCAGAAGTACTCACATTTTCCTCAGATGACTGTACTGCATGACTTCTTAGACTTCAAATCACAAGGGCTAACTGGTTTCAGACACTGGACAAGCAGGAGTGCTGGGGCATTTCAGCTCTGCACTAAGAATTGTCATTGCACGTCTGTCTAATCTCAAGTGATTTAAAAAAGATCAAAATTATAATTTGAATCAAGTTTTGATTTTAATTGTATTCCTTCCTTATCGTTTGCAGCTTTGGTTGCCGCCAACTTTTCTTCCTCTTCCTCAGCTGGAACCCCAGGGTTTAGTAGCAGTCAAAATTCCAACACCCTTCCCCGCTCGGCACATCAAATGAGCCCAAGAACCACCATGACCCGCCGCCGCCAGCGTAGGAAGGACCATAAAAGCTCAAGTAAGGGGACATAATAAAACACTATAGTTGTCATATGGCATTTTTATCTTTTAGGGATAGCAACAAAATGACTGCATTGCATGACCAGCAATCCCTAATATACTGTTTGTACAGTGCTTCCAATAGAGCAGGTATAGGAGTAGCTCATCTAGAAATAACCTAATTGCTGCTTGATGTGTGAATTTAGTGAGTAGGAGGCATCCAAGGGACACGCCTATATTCAACTGTCCTCCAACTCTCTTCTTGACCCACTGCAGTCTGGTTTCCGATCCCATCACTCTACAGAAACCGCCCTAAGCAAGGTCACCAATGACCTAGTAACTGCAAAAGCCTCACGTCACTACTCTATCCTTCTCCTCCTAGACCTGTCCTCTGCCTTTGACACTGTTGACCATTCCCTCCTACTACAAATCCTCTCATCCCTAAGCATCACAGACTTGGCCCTTTCCTGCATCTCCTCATATCTCACCGATCGGACTTTCGGTGTCTCTCACTCTCGCACCACCTCCTCTCGACCTCTCCCTGTTTGTGTCCCCCAGGGGTCATTTCTGGGTCCCTTACTCTTCTCTATCTACACTCTTGGTCTGGGTCAGCTCTAGCTCAATGCTTCAACACCCCTGTTGTGACGATACCCAACTTTACATCTCCGGCCCAGACACTAACTCTCTACTCTCCTGGATCCCAGATTGTCTGTCATCCATATCCTCCTCCTTCTCCTCCTGTCTCCTAAAACTTAATGTAGAGAAAACTGAATTCATTATCTTACCACCTTCCCACTCCACCCCTCCACCTGATCTATCATAGTCAATGGCTTTACACTCTCACCGGTCCCACAAGTCCACTGCCTTGGGATAACCCTTGACTTCGCTTTGTCCTTTAAACCACACATCCAAACCCTCACCTCTGCCGAACGCCTCCACCTGAAAAATATTTCACAAATCCGCTCATTTCTTAACCCTGATAACACAAAAATGCTGGTCCATGCCCTCATCATCTCCTGCCTAGACTACTGCAACATCCTTCTCTGTGGCCTCCCATTTAGCACTCTTGCTCCCCTTCAATCCATCTTATTGACCTCTCTCCTCGCTACTCCTCTGCCTCTCTCCTCTGCCAATCCCTTCACTGGCTTCCCATTACCCAGCGCATTAATTTCAAATTACTAACCATGACCTACAAAGCTCTCCATAATCTCTCCCCGCCACACCTCTTTGCCTTAATCTCCAGATACCTCCCCTCATGCAATCTCTGCTCCTCACAGGACCTTCTTCTCTGCTCTCCTCTTATCAGCTCCTCACACAACCGTCTCCAAGATTTCTCTCGTGCTTCCCCCATACTTTGGAACTCACTGCCCCAGCATGTCAGACTCTCCCCCACTTTCTCCAGCTTCAAAAGCAACTTGAAACCTTCTGTCTTTCCCCCTTCCTTGTAGATTGTAAGCCTTCGCGGGCAGGGTCCTCTTTCCCTCTGTACCTGTTTTTAGTCACAGATTGTCACTATTGTACTTGTTTGACTTACAGTATGTTATGTATGTAACCCACTGAATGTACAGTGCCCTGGAATCAATGGTGCTATAAAATAAATAATAATGATTATGTATGGTTATTCTTTATCTCCTGTCTTTGCAGTATCCCTGGCTTCCAGCACTGTTGGTCCTGGTGGCCAGATTATACACACAGAAACTACAGAGATTGTCCTGCGTGGAGACCCTCTAAATGGCTTTGGCATTCAGCTGCAGGGAGGAATATTTGCCACGGAGACCCTGTCTTCTCCACCACTTATCCGATTCATTGAGCCAGACAGTCCTGCTGAGAGGTGAGAGATTCTGTGGTTTTCTCCAGTGCTCATTGCTGTCCCCTACTGAGTAATGCATGAGCTATGGAGAATGAGGGATAGGGAAGTGAATACTGCTCTGTCCAAGTTTCCATGTCATAAAGGTGGTTGTCACTCTCCAAGCTCCTTTTCCTAGATTAGTTTGTATCCTTAGTAGTCATATGTGAACTAACTGATATCAGTAGATTTAAATCAACCAGAATAATTTTATTTAAACGTCATGGGAAATATGAAGAAGGAAATGACTTTTCATGTGTTAATTAATTAAACCTCAGGAAATTAATTACAGAGGAATGATCTCAACGTTTGGGGAACTCAAGAATTCTGGAAGAAATTTCCCATGACAGAAATATCAGACAAGTACAAAAGGCTTTGGGTAATCTACACACAGCAGGGGCCCCAAATATTGGAAAATTGAGGTCATGTATGCCCCACTGCTGCCATTTCCAGACATTCAAAGGAGGTTTCTCTAGGTGACTTTCCCTTTAACACTGTTCAGTGGTGCTAGTAACTGGGGTGAACCCCTGACAACCTCATACTTGTTTAACGCTACATCATCTATTGTGGTTCAGGCTTCTCTGAAGCTTCAGCAGCAAGTTCCGACTCAGGGACATTGTCAGCATGACATATTTTGTGCAGTATGCGTGAAATGGAAAGTAGCCATGCTTGCTGGCTGCTTCCCCACAAGGACGGGAGATCTATAGCTCTACTCTCTTAGGCTTCTGCTCGGAGAGCTAATTGACTGCAAATTTTAATTAGCTTCTGTATCGACACCTAGGAACGATTCCATTTTCCTCACAGTTCTCCCCCCGTCGTCTGTTCCCGTGTCTGGTTGCATTGCTTCCAGATAACTAAATTACAGAGATTGTTGCTGCTCCGTCCTCAGTAAAGGGGTCAAGGCCTGGCCCCAGGGGCAGACGCCATAATGTATCCCGGTAGAGGGTGACCCTTGTTATAATGAACTCATCTGGCCCACAGTCATCTCACTGACATCCCTTACCGCTTCCCACCCCTCCTTTTATACCTGCTGGGCTCCAATATGTTCTCAGCAGCCGAATACTCATCTGTCTGATCTCACCTTGAAAATTGGAAATACTATATATTGTTTAAAATTCCTGTACATGGTATCATGTATGTTTGAGATTTTAGGGCAATTCTTTTGGCACATACACAGGAGTAAAATAAGGAAGGGCATGTTGTGCTGTGACACCTTCAAGCTTCTTTGAATGGCCATGAGTGAGGTTTTAATATGGTGTTCGGCTACATGGATATATATGTAGTGCATCCTTAAAGGGAATGTGTCATCAAAAATGACTTATTGTTTAACTTACGTTTCTATGTTAAACACCTTTTTTAAGAATTTTGGTTATATTTATTTTTAATTTTCCATATCACATTCAATTTTTTATAATAATTCTTAAGTCCTGCAGTTTTCACTTTGGCCACTAAGCCTAATAACAGTCTGACACTTCCTGTCCTGTACATAAAGATTCTCAGTTGTCTGCTCATTATTAACACAAGCAGGGTCAAACTGAAAGGAGACACCAGTTTGAATAGATAACACAGGATCCACCAGTCACAAGAGGAGATGTCACAGCTCTCACTCCCCTCCTCCCTGCAGAGTGATTTCTTCCTAGGTCACACAGCATGACTAGAAAACTGTCCTATAGAAGTCTATGGGACAGAAACAGTCTTATGGTTCCTATGTGCATGAAGCTGCTGTAAAGTATCTCTCTAACTGCTGTTAAAGCTGTGCAAACCAGGTCTAGTGGCCAAAGTGAAAACTGCAGGACTTAAGAATTATTAAAAAATATTGAAAGTGATATGAAAAATTAAAAAGAAATATAACCAAAAAACACTTAAAAAATGTGTTTAACATAAAAACGTGAGTTAAACAAGAAGTCATTTTTGATGACACATTCCCTTTAAAGAAGCCTACATGGACCTGGAAACCGAAATTGGCTCTAGAATCTGTGAAATGATAAAAATAGGTACAAGTCCCAGGGAAGCAGGCATGGCCACAATGATAGGGCCTAGCACCTAAATGCCTTTTTGTGTACTCAGACCACACTTTGAAGGGGCTTAGTTTTATGTACCCCAGTCTTGCTCTCACATGACTTTCTCCTTATTACTAAACCCATTAGGAATCACATTGGACCTTTAGTGGCCTCCACTATAGCTACAGAACTGGCGAATTTCACAACCCTGATCTTACCCAATATAACCCCCCTGGTTTGACTCCATGAGAGCGAACACCCCAGGTTAACAACACACTTAGTAGAAGGTCAAATTTAGGACCATCTGTAAAAAGTGACCTATCATAATATGCATGTCAGAAACCATATCTGATAGATGCTAATCCGTGTCTATAATGGTGGTGAAATCCACCTCATCTACAGTCAAAATCTGCAGCAGAAAAAATCCATTGTATGAACATGGATTAAGCATTTCATGTCCTAGAAGAGTTAGGGCCCAAACTAAATCTTGCTATATAGCCCACTTGTAACTTGCCGGACCCCTGGTTATGTGTACACTTTGGAATTAATGAAAGTGCTGTGGAATATGTTGGAGCTTTTTACGCAGTAGGAAATAGTCTATCCATTTGCAAAAGTAAAGGCTTTAAAAAAGGATACATTAACCTCTTCCCAAAATATAACATTCAAACAGTAATACCACAGATTCTGAATATTTAACCCCCTTTATGCAAGGGTCAGTTCTGATCGTGAAATCTCAATGGTTCATAGAGGGTGTGAGCTCCCACCGATCCCACTAGCCCCATACTGTGATTCCATTGTGGAGTGGCAGTGATTGCTATGGCAGCCACGGGCCTCGCAATGGACCTAGGTCTCCTGTTGTAGTACACCTATTAGGCCTGGCGGTACAACGACAGACTTCATTCATTGCAATACAATAAGTATTATGCAAACAATTGTATGTTCTTTGTTGCTTTCCTGAATTTCACTAGGGAGCTTTAAGATTAATACCCTGTTTCCCCTAAAATAAGACACCCCCGAAAATAAGACATAGTGTATTTTTTTTATGCAATTCAGAGTTTGCCTGCATATGCTAATGTTTGAGATGAAATCACTACAGTATATTAATGTTGATGTTTTGTTTAACAATAAATGTGAATTATTGTTCATAGAAATATAAAACATCCCCTAAAAGGAAGTCTTAGCTCGTCTTTAGGAGTAAAAATTAATATAAGACACTGTCTTATTTTCAGGGAAACACGGTAGAACCTAAAAAAAAATTGGTAAAATATAAATTAAAAAACTAAACCTGAAAAATCCTTATCTTGCCCTTATTACATACAAAAAATCAAATAAAAAGAGAATCTCTCCACATAATTAGGATCGAAACATCCCTGTCAATCTGAATTTTAAAAAAAGAAGCTAGGATTGTTTTTTGCTTGTGCCTAAAAAGGTATGCAAATTGATAAA
The DNA here is from genome assembly GCA_025379985.1 of Phyllomedusa bahiana. NCBI lineage: Eukaryota > Metazoa > Chordata > Amphibia > Anura > Hylidae > Phyllomedusa > Phyllomedusa bahiana. The sequence goes on from JAODAL010000021.1 coordinate 348,711, forward strand.
ATCTCATGTACTCTAAAATAGTACCAATACAAAATACTGCTCACTTCACATGAGCGTATCATTTATACAGCACAGGGAATAGGTGTGTGTGTGTATATGAATATGTGTGTGTGTATATATGTATATGTATGTATGTATATGTATGTGTGTGTGTATATATATCTATGTGTATATATATATGTATATATGTGTGTATATATATATGTGTATATATATATTGTGTGTGTGTGTATTATATTGTTATATATATATTGTGTATATATATATATATATATATATATGTATATTGTATATGTGTGTGTATATATATATATATGTATATATATATGTATATGTGTGTGTATATATATATATATGTATATTTTATATGTATATGGTTGTAGTATATATATGTTTATATATATATATATATATATGTATATGTGTGTGTATATATATATGTGTATATATATATATGTATATGTGTGTGTATATATATATGTGTATATATATATGTGTGTGTGTGTATATATATATATGTGTATATATATATATGTGTATATATATGTGTATATATATATGTGTATATATATGTATATATATATATGTGTGTGTATATATATGTGTATATATGTTATATATATGTGTGTGTATATATATGTGTATATATATATGTGTGTGTATATATATGTGTATATATATATGTGTGTATATATATGTGTATATATGTGGTGTATAATTATAGGTGTGTATATATATATATATATTATATAATATTATATATTATATATATATTTATATATAGGTTTATGTAGATATATATATATCACAGTGCCAGAATTGCTGCTGTTGTGTACATCTCCCATAAAAGGGGAATTAAACGTGATCACTTTATTAAATATACCTCCAAAATTGTACCAGTGAATTACGCAAACTCAGATCTTCCGGCAAAGAAAATAAGCCATCACACTGCTGTGCTGGTAGACAAGTAGGAAAGTTATGGCTCCCAGAGTTTGGTGACACAGAAACAAAATAATTTATTTTAAAAAGTGTATGTATTATGTAAAGTAGTAAAACAAAAAAAAAATTGTATCACCTTAATCATATTAATTTACAAAATAAAGTTAATATTGGTTATAGTTCAGAATACATTGGGAAAAAAAAAACATCTCGGACCACGAAAAAGAAATAAAACGCTCTTAAAGTTGTCACCGTAAAAGTAAATATAAATGTATGGCTCTTAGTACAACAACAGAAATTGGCTGCAACAGTAATAGGTTAAAGATATTGCAGTGCGATCTTGTGGCCACATGGGAATACTGCATGTTTATGCCTACAATATAATACAAGGCATTATGGGAAAGGAGCTGAGAAGTTCAAGCGCCTTCTGTTGGATGTAACAAATCCTCAATTCGCTTTTGACCCACTGAGTCTTGAGAAAGCAAAAGGGATATTAGCCAAGCCAGTATCGCTCATCTGCATACAGTAAAGCAGTGTATAAGCATTGCAGAAAATTCCAGTCTAAGAATGTTAGAAATTAAGTTTTCTCACCAATATCATTGGGAGACACAGCACCTTGGGTATAGGCCCTTGCCCTAGGAGGCTGACACTAGGCAGACCAAACGTGTTGTGCCCGCCCAGATGGACTATATCCCTTTTCCTGACGCCAGGCTGATCAGTTTTTAGCCTAGTGTCCGTAGGAGGCAGACGCTGCTCCACAGCTCTGTGGAGTTTTATTTTTTGGTTTTGTTTGCAGTAAGGTGTGTTGGTGGCTGGGTGTCAAGTGTTGGAAGGTGATTGAGCGCCTGGCTGTCACCCTATTGGCTGGTGATTGAGCCCCTGGCTCTCGCCTTTTTGGCTGGTGATTGAGCCCCTGGCATCAGCGTGTATTTTCATCGTGACGTTGTGTCCCCTTATTGCGTCAGGAAACTGATCAGTTTTCACTGGCTGATTTAGCTTCCTTTGCATTGCACGACTCTCCCCACCTGCCGCCTACGCAGCCTCTTTTTTTTTTTTTTTTTTCGGATTCAACGCGCGAAGACTCGGGATTGATAAGTACCGCAACTTCCTCCATTTTGGGCGTGGTCGGGGGGGGTTGCGGTTCTTTTTGGTGTTGGAAGGCCTCTGGAATCCCTTTTTCCTGGGGCCGTCCAGCGGTGATCCTTCCCAATCTCGGGGGGCATTGCAGGGGTGGGAGCACGCCCTCCAGCTTGGCCGTAGCCGGTACTAGGCAGCAGGACATGTTTGGCTTGCTGTGCCGGTATATGTGCAACCACGTGGTACCGTGGCGTTTCTGCCGCGGTGCTGCACGTTCGGGCATGGCATGGTCTCCTGGGGGGTAGGATGGTTCCCCCCAGGGGCTGTGGGCTCTTCTTACCCACTCTGCGGCATTCCGGGGCCGTTCTAATCATCCGAGCCGCATCCCCGGTTTCTCTAGGTCTAGGCTGTTCCCTCTCCAGGCCTTGTTCTGCCCCGGGGACCGCCACAAATGGGTAGGGCAGGACTTCCAGCAACCTGGGCATTTGGCTTTCTGGCTGTTTGCTGCACATCTCCTGACTTCTGTGGAGGACACAGCGTCTTGTGGTGGTAAGTTGGCCTTATTTGGGCCATCTTTCCCTGCCCCGCGCACTTTGCAGCCATGTTCCTTTCCAGGGATGAGGGGTTAAAACTGCCCACGACCAAAACAGTGGCGGCTCCACCTGCGCCTGTTGCCACAAGAAGTTTTCTTGTGGCCAGCCTAATGCCCTTTGCGTAGCTCCTCAGCAGACCGCTGAGGGGCCTGACCCCCTCTTGTCAGGAGACAGTGAGTGACCTGTCCAGACTGTCACAGGTTATGGTTTCGGCCATAGAGAGTATGCCGTCTCTTCTTGCTGCCCAGCCTAGCGCCTCCCAGGGTCCAGTGCTCGGCGCAGCCCATATGGAGAGTTCACGCAAGAGGGTTTGAGTTCTCTCCTCTTCATTATCACCTGAGCTCTCTCCAGACAGACAGTGGTTGGAGAGAGAGGCTCCATGCTGGGATACGGCTTTGTCAAGTGGGGACTTCTCTGATTCTGACTCCGAGCCAGACAGAGATGATGGAATGGCAGCAGTGGTCCAAGCCCTTATTCGGGCTGTCAGAGACTCCCTACATGTTAAGGATGAGGATGTCTCAGCCTCCCAGGTGGAGGTCTCATTTAAATGCGGCAGGTGGCAGCGTTTAGTGCTCCCGACACACCTGGAGTTTGAGGAACTGGTTGTCAGGGAGTGAAAACATCTGGACAGGCATTTGTTTAATATTCTGTGTCCTTTTCCTGAGGAATCGGTAACAAAGTGGTCGGGGGTCCCATCGGTGGATGCCCCAGTCACCCGACTCACGAAGTATACGGCCATCCCCGTACTCGGAAGCGGGAGTCCTTAGTGACAGCATAGACAGACGTCTTGACTGTTTTTGATAATCTGCCTTTGAGGTGGCCGGGGCGACCTTGTGGCCTGCATTTGCTGCTTTTTGGGTCAGTAAGGCCGGCATGGTCTGGTCAAAACAGCTGCAGCAAGGGCTGTCGGCTGCAGCCTCCCCAGAGGAATTGCTGAATATCGCTTCCCAGTTCTTGGGTGCCACAGAGTTCCTGTGTGAGATTTCGCTTGAGTCAGCCAGTTCAGCAGCTAGAGCGTCGGCCAATGCAGTGGCCGCTCGCTGCTCTTTATGGTTAAAATCTTGGTCGGCGGATTCGGCCTCCAAGAAATTGCTGGTTGCTCTTCCATTCTCTGGCAGTAAGCTTTTTGGGAAGCATTTGGACAAGATAATTTCAGAAGCCACAGGGGTACTCTCCTCCCTCAAAATCGGCTGGCACAACATCATTCACTCAGAAAGCGCGCTCAGAGCTTTTCTTATAGGCCAACCGCAGGGAAGGTTCCCTGCTCCACGGGAGCCAAGGGACCCCTCAGCCAGCCAGCGTCATCCTGGCGGTCGTGCAGAGCGCCCAAAGGTCCTTCTACCAAGTCGCACTTGGTCTGAAGGCTTGCCCCCACCCGAAAATCTGCCTCAGTTGGGGGGCCGTCTCCTCCAATTTCAGGAAATATGGCATGTCCAGTTTGATGACGCCTGGGTTCGCAAAGTTGTCATATCTGGATACAGGATTCACTTCAGTTCCCACAAAACGGTTTCCTTCTTCCCCACCTGTTTCTCTGGCCCGGGTGTCAGCATTTTTTCAGGCAGTTCACACCCTCCTCTTTCAAGGGGTGATTATGTTGGTCCCCGAATCCGAGCGTTTTCAAGGTTTTTATTCAAACCTTGTTATGGTCCTCAAGGAATGTTGGACCTCAAGGAGCTCAACCGGTATGTGCAGGTCCCCGGCGTCCATATGGAGTCATTCTGGTCGCTACTGGCCTCTCTGGAGCAGAGCGAGTTTCTTTCCGCTATAGACATCAAGGATGCTTATCTGCATTTCCCAGTTGCCCAGGCCCACCAGCGGTTCCTGCGCTTTGCAGTAGGTTCATTTTCAGTCCAGAGCTCTGCCGTTCGGCCTCACACCTGCACCAAGGGTCTTCACAAAGATCCCAGCGCACCTAATGGTGAACTTTGGCATCAGGGGTGTGACCGTTATTCTCTACCTGGACAACCTTCTAGTGAAGGTTCCATCGTGATGTGCCTGCCTGGAGAGCATCAGGATCACCCTAGACACCTTGGTGCGCTTCGGGTGGATAGTCCATTTCAACCAGTCCTGTCTGATCCCATTGCAAAGGATGGAATTTCTGGATGATTCTCGACACTCAGGTGGGCAGAGTGTTTCTTCCACTAGGGAAGATCCAGCAGTTAGTCAGGTGTATTTCTGCTCCTGCAATGTGCCCCATATACACTTCGCACTTGAATGCGTGTTCTCGACAGCATGGTGGCGGCCTTTGAGGTTGTGACTTTCATGCAGTTTCATTCTCGCCCTCTGCAGCGGGCAATCCTGTCTCGTTGGGATGGTTCCCCAAGGTCCCTGGACACAGTGATTTGTCTGCCACCCCAAGTCCGACCCGACCTTGCCTAGTGGCTAGGCTCCCCTGCGTTACATAAAGGGAGGTTGTTTCTGTCCCCCCAATGATTGATCACCACCACAGATGCCAGTGCATCAGGGTGGGACGCCATCTTCCGCACCTTGACGACTTAGGGTCTCTGATCGCTCAGGGAATCTAGTTTTCAGATCAATGTTCTGGAACTCTGAGCCATTTTCCTAGCGCTTTCACATTGGTCCCCTCTCATTCGGGGTCACCCAATTAAGAATCAGTCCGACAACACCACGACTGAATCATCATGGTTCGCACCAGAAGCCGGGCAGCTTTTCTGTAAGCTACAAGGATCTTTCGGTGGGCAGAGCGGTCGGTACAGGCCTTGTCAGTGATCTTCATTCCAGGGGTGGAAAACTGGTTGGTTGATCATCTCAGTCGAACAACGGTCAATTCCGGGGAGTGGGCTCTTCTACCAGAGGTGTTTCACCTTCTTTGCCAAAAGTGGGGCATGCCAGACGTCGATCTGTTTGCGTCTCGCCTCAATCATCAATTCCCGACTTATTTATCCAGGGCCAGGTCCTACCGGGGAGTCAGTTTACTATGAATTACCTCTTTTCACCCCGGCCTCTTCTTTGTCGAGTGCTCATGTGGCTCAAGTCCGAGAGGGTTCCAGCCATTTTCGTCGCCCCAGATTGGCTCCTCAGGTCCTGGTACGCGGATCTCGTTGCCCTATTGGTAGACGCTCCTTGGCCACTTCCTTTACGGCCAGACCTCCTTTCACAGGGTCCACTCTTCCACCCCACTTTACCGCAGCTGCGTTTGATGGTGTGGCTGTTGAAACCACGATATTAAAATCTCAGGGTTTGTCGGGTTCTGTTATCCGGACCATGATTCGATTGCTCAAGCCTCAATCCGCTCTGATATATTACCGTACCTGGAAGGTATTTTTTGCCTGGGCTGAAGCCCAGGAATTTCATTCCTTGGTATGCTCTACTCCAAGGGTGCTGTCTTTTCTACAGTCAGGCCTGGAGCTTGGGCTCCACCTTTTCTCTGAGGTCAGATTTATGCTCTTTCGATTCTGTTTCAGCGCAAGCTGGCCTCCGGCTCACAGGTTAAAACCTTTCTGCAGAGGTAGTGCGTTCCAGGCCTATCGAACCTTGGGATTTGAATCTTGTTTTGAAGGCCATGCAGTCTTCACCCTTTGAGCCACTGCAGGAGTTTTCCCTACATTTACTTTCTTGGAAAGTGGCCTTTCTGGTGGCCATCACTTCCATCCGCCGAGTATCAGAACTGGCGGCTTTATCATGTAAATCCCTTTTCTTGGTGCTTCATAAGGACAAGGTTGTTTTACGTCCTGTTCTTTCGTTTCTCCTTAAGGTGGTTTCATCTTTTTATATCAATGAGGACATAGTTCTGCCCTCTTTTTGCCCCTCACCCTCTCATCCTTAAGCGGTTGTTACATTGTTTAGATATGGACAGGGCCATTTGGATCTACCTCTCTTTTATGGAATCCTTTAGGCGCTCCGAGGCCCTCTGTCATTCCTGAGGGTACACGTAGGTGCCTGGCGGCCTCTAAGGGGCCGTTTACACGGCAAGAGACCGGCATGTGCACTGTTTTGCTACCGTCCCAACGGCCGTGGAGGGGGGAGGCGGCTTTTCTCCGCAATGAGCCCTCCACCTTCACATTGGGATGCACATATTCCGTCCGGAAGAACGTGCATGCTCAATGTTGTTCAGGCGGCCCACGGGCGGAAAAACCGCCGGGCGGACAACCCGTGCAGTGGGGACTGCTCCGCGGTTTTTCCATAGCGCCCCGTTATGCTTATTTTCGGCCGGTTTTTAAGGCAGTATGCAAAACCCGTGCTGTGGGGTCATGCCCTATGGCTGCCATTGCCAGCTGGATCCGGTCTGCAATTTTGGAAGCGTATCAGTCTAGGGGAGAACCCCTTCCATTTCGGGTCACCGCTCATTCCACACGAGCAGTTGGTGCCTCCTGAGCGGTCCGGCATCAAGCTTCAGTTTTTCTCCACCATTAATGGTATGTAGAATAGGATTTAGCACTAGCTGGCTGGTTGAAAAAACCCTTTTAGCTGCCTACTGGAACTGTACTGGTATTGTTTGGTCAGTTTTAGCAGGATTGTTGTACAGTTGTTGCTGGCTGATGATGGATCACTTTTTTGTTCATCGAGCACTATAAAATAATCAGATTTTTGTAATTACCGTAAAATACTTTTCTTGTCTGATTCATTGGGGGGGGACAGCACCTTGGTTATAGGCCTTTGCCCTAGGAGGCTGACACTAGGCGGACCCAACGTGTTGGGCCCGCCCAGATGGACTATATCCCTCCTGCTGACGCCAGGCTGATCAGTTGGTACAAAAGCCGTGGAAAAGCCAAGAGGAAAACTGGAGAAAAAATCTGATTCTATAGAGAAAATGAGGAAGGGACCTGTGTCCCCCAATGAATCGGACGAGAAAAGGATTTTACGATGAGTACAAAAATCCGATTTTCTCACCAATATCACTGGGGGACACAGCACCTTGGGATGTCCAAGAGCAGTCCCAGAAGGTGGGAGACACAAACGGGTAACAACCAAAAAAATTCACCAGCAGTGACAGCCCTTGGCACACTGCTGTCTGAAGTAAATTACGGCCAAGGCTTCCGTCAGCCGAGGCCAAGGTATGGATTTGGTAGAACTTTGAAAACTTATGGGCCGATGCCCATTTGGCAGCTTTTCAAACCTTTAAAGGTTAACTTTGTACTGTGTATGCAAATAGTATGCAATTTTTTCAAGCGTTTTTTTTTTTTTCTTACAAAACTTGCACCTGTCAGATGTATAAAGCATACAAAATTTGTTGTTCGTGTAGTATTTTTTCACTTTGAGTGCAAATTTTTGGTCAGTTGAAGTTTTTTTTTTTTTCTACATCAAAAAATTATGTTGGTGGTTTGTTTTTTGGGAGAGGGGCGTTCGTAGCGTTTTTCCACATTACAATGATAAATTACCTGATTTTGTGATAGGGGGAAAAAGCAACAGAAAAGCACATGAAAAAACCTCATGTCCAATACCCACTTTTTAAAAATAAGAATACTACAAAAACTGTGTGACAGTACACCATGCAAAGTATAAATGTGAAGGGGTCTAATGATGGTTGTTAAATGATAATTTCTTCAAATGTCATATATGACAGTGTAACATGTGGCTGCTACAGCCATGGCTTGGCACAGATGGGGTGAAGTTGTAATCGTCACGGGTACGAAGTCTTGCCATGACCATTTCTATTCCCTTCATTTCTATATACTCAGATGCGGCCTTCTTCAGGTGGGGGACAGACTGCTCTCTATCAATGGCATTTTAACAGAGGATGGGACTCTGGAGGAAGCCAATCAGCTTCTGCGTGATGCTGCGCTGTCCAATAAAGTGGTCCTTGAAATTGAGTACGATGTGGCTGGTGAGTTATGAGATGGGAAGTCCTACTCCCCGCACAGTGTACGGTTAATGTTTCAATGCAATCTACAAAGAGACAGACGATCCGAGCTTTCACCACAGATGTAACAGACTGAGTGTGGGTTTGTGTGCACACATTTTATGGTGCTGTCTGCGTCAATTATCAGCCCGTACTTCACACCGAAAACACAACAGCAGCAACAAATGTAATTGGAGATAAACAGTTCTGTCATCACAAAGACCATCCAAGCATAATGCATTCACTGTGTTGTCTCTAACTCAGGGTGTGGATAGCATGTTATGGGTGACCAATCCCTCAATTGTTATGTTGTCTTGTATATTAATATCTGACACGTTACTGCTTTGTGTCGTGCTGGGCAATGACTGTATTCACTTATTAATACACCTTTTTTCTGGTTTCTCCAAGAGTCTGTGGTTCCGAGTAGTGGTACATTCCACGTTAAGCTGCCAAAAAAGAGAGGCGTTGAGCTGGGCATTACCATCAGCTGTGAGTACTAGAATAATGACCTCTATATAGTCATCCAATAGGACTGCAGGGTCCATAAAAAATATTCCAGACTAATGGAAACATTGATCCCTGCTAATCCTTTTTTTTTTTTTTTTTTTTTTTATTATTTCCTTACAACTTAAAGGGAACATGTGAGTTGGTTTATGCTGCCCTATCTGAAAGCAGGACGTGATGGAGGAAGAAAAGCTGAGCTTGTGATACATATGGTTAAATAATTGAAGCAGGATTTTTGAGACCTGTTTCATCTGCGTCTGCAGATTCTGTAAAAAAAATTCTGGAAAAATAGTGCAGCGTGCTGCGCCATTTTATTGATTGAAATGACAGACAACACAACAGAAACCTGTGAGGTCATCAGAGTCTGTCAGAGTTTCTGGTGTTCCTTGTGAAATGGGTCTGGTTCCATCTCTGTGATGGAGATTCCGTATGGAACCTCCGATACACCAGGCCTAAAAAGCAGAGGGAAATCCTAAACAGGAGGTGAAAGTCCTTCTCACCCTGCTCATATACCGTGATTGACTGACTGTGAGTTTTGCACACACTGATATAGGAAAGCTGTCAAACACTACATGATGGCAGGGTCAGCAGAACGTTCACTGTCGATTTAAGGAGTCCTGTCAGGATTTTTTCAGCTTTGTACTCAGAAATCCTGCTCCATATCATAAAACCCTATATATCACAGCGCTCAACTTCTCTCCCTCATATAACCCTATATATCACAGAGCTCAGCTCCTCTCCTCTATCATATAACCCTATATATCATAGAGATCACCTTCTCTCCCTCTATCATATAACCCTATACTGTATTTTTCGGACTTTAAGACGTACCACCATTTTCCTCCCAAATTTGGGGGGGGGGAAAGTGCGTCTTATAGTCCGAAAAATATAGTATATCAAAGAGCTCAGCTTCTCTCCCTCTATCACATCCAGCTCTCAGATAGATACATAGATATATAGATAAGTAAAAATAAGTTTATGGCTCTCAGTATGACCTCAAAAACTGACTGCAATAGTAATAGGTTAATGATTTTGCAGTGCTATCTGGTGGCTACATAGGGATACTGCATGTTATGCCTACAGTAAATAAAGCAGGGTATAGGCATTGGAGGAAACTCCAGTCTAAGAATATGTCAGAAATGAAGTTATTTTAAAGTGCTCAATGAAAAAAAGTGATTCATCATCAGCCAGCAACAACTGTACAACAACCTTGCTTAAACTGACCAAACACTGCCAGTACAGTTCCAGTAGGCAGCTAAAAAGGGTTTTCCAGCCAGCTATTGATGGTTCTCACCCTCTATCATATAACCCTATATATCACAGAGCTCAGCTCCTCTCCTCTATCATATAACCCTATATATCACTGAGCACCGCTCCTCTTCTCTATCATATAACCCTATATATCACAGAGCTCAGCTTCTCTCCCTTTATCCTATAACCCTAAATATCACAGAGCTCAGCTTCTCTCCCTCTATTATATAACCCTATATATCACAGAGGTCAGCCTCTCTCCCTCTGTCATATAACCTTATATATCACAGAGCTCCGCTCCTCTCCTCTATCATATAACCCTATATATCACAGAGCTCAGCTTCTCTCCTCTATCCTATAACCCTATATATATCACAGAGCTCAGCTCCTCTCCTCTATCATATAACCCTATATATATCACAAAGCTCAGCTTCTCTCCCTCTTATCACATCTTGCTCTCAGATAGGGCAGGTTAGACCACCTGAAATGTTTGCTTTAATGACTGGACAAAGAAATGATTAGTAAACCCAGTTCCTTGTGGCTACATGAAATAATTATGTATCATGTAACTGATTGGCTGCTCCCCCATCACCACACACTGCCATTTTCCTCTGTGGCTGTAGGCGAGACTATTAAAGCGATGCAAGATCCTATATTCTGAAGGTTTATATTCCCCATAGCTGTCATCATGTCACGGGATGCGTCCACCTCAGCCTCCCATCATGTCTTCCCCTCGTTAATCATCTCCAAAACAGAGGCCCCAGCAGAGACCACGCTGAATTAATGAGACGTTTATTATCCATACAGAATCGATCTTCCCTTGTGTTTTTCTTGCCATTTTTCCTGTCCCTGTGAAAGGAGAAGTCCCATGATTTATTATCCCTACTTCCTGTAACTTACATCCTGGGGCATCCAGGACCTATGTCTGGAACAACAAAGTTCCAGCTAGCTGCATGCAGTAGCCTTCTGCTCTATATGTGGCGATTTAAGAGAGAAGTCCTCCCCGGCTACTCCTCTAATTTTGGAGACGTTTTATATTTGTTACTGTAAATGGCATTTGCTTATACCTAGAGACTAGGTGGCGACAATCGGGACCATGAGGAATGAGGACCCAGGCGTGTTTGGTCTCATCCAATTTGCTATTGAGCGGTGATGACTTGTGCAGGAGACCTTGGGAAACTGGCCAAAGATTTCAGAAAAATGTAGAGTGAGAAAAGAGCACTGGTGCTTTCTGTCCGGGGGTTGAAACCTTGAACAATTTTTATCTTTGCTATGTCCCCTTACAATTTATGTATACTGCTGCCTGCAGGCTGTAGAGTGGGAAAACCATCTCTGTTGCCGCTATATTAAAGGGGTTGTCTCGCTACAAGGATTGCTTTTTATGTTAAAGATCTTGCAAAAACAAGTCACTTTGCAATATATGTCCATTAACAGCGTCCTACCTATTCCTAGATATCCCCTCTTGTATGGGCTGCATCGGCCCCTTAGGTCACTATAGCTACAGATCTGTTTGATCTATCCTGATAGGCTGCCAGCACTGGTTGCTATAGCTACAGACCTGGTTCTACTGCCGCCTAGTGGAAGCCAGTAAACATGCCCCTGAATTCAAAGTGAAACCAAGCAAATAGGACTGAGGTAAGATGAATCAATGTAGTGAGACAACCCCTTTAAAGCAGTGGCGTATGCAGGTTTTTAAGGGTTGATCCATGTACATACGATAAGTCTCTACCACATGACAGGTCTGAGTCTTGTAAAGAAAAAAGTAGATGCTGACCGCACCAGTGGACATAATACTATACAGTACTATATGTATGACTGGGGTTAACCTCTTCCCATTTCTGGTTGACTAAAAACTAGTGTTGCCGCATCTTCTCCTCTGACCTCTTGGTCATGTGATCATATTTTACCACCCCTTTAAAGCAGCTAAATCATTTGATTAGATTTGGAGATGGGTTTGACTACTCTGTGGGGCAATGTTGTTAACAAAAGGACCTTAAATTATGTGTATAGCTGATGGTATTAATGGTACAAGCAGCACTTGTAATTATTATATATTTTTTAACAGCCAGCAGAAAACCTGGCGAACCCCTAATTATATCGGACATCAAGAAGGGCAGCGTTGCACACAGGTGAGGGTTGTCATTTCGTGGTTTCTGATAAATTATATGTTTAAATGAGCTCTTGTCCTGATAGTTTATTGCAGTGTGTCAGTGCCGGTAAAATGACTTACGGAAAATTGTCCAATGTTAATAAATTTGTTAGGGCATGATCATACGGCATATTTTGTGCAATTTTTTACAGCCCTATTGACTTCAATGGGAAAAGTAAGCATGGAATTGGAGTAAAAACATGTGAAGAAGTGACCTGCTCAGTTGCCATGTGGAAAACTACACATGAAAAAGAATAAGTCAGACTTCTATTAAAATCAATAGGACACATATTCCATGCTATCAACTCTTTGAAATATTTATATTTTTTAAATTTTTACCAGATTGCTGCCCATTTTTTTTTTAAATGCCTCTCCCTCCCCCTTGGATCCAGTGCTGCACCATCTTCGCTCTGCCAGTCTTCTGTTTTCTCCTTGCTTCTGAACGGGGATGTAACCATTCTGCAGCCTCTGACTGACCGGTCTCATTCCAATGGTTGCCTTCACTGTTTGGACGGCTCACCTCCGGATAGTGAAGTCACACAGTGGCGTGTGACCACTGCGGCCAACCCCCATTTGGGGCAGAAGCAAGAAGAAAACAGAAGACCAGCGTATAATAAGGACGGTGTAGCACTGAATCCAAGGTAGACGAAAGGAAAGTATAACTTTTTTTTTTTTTTTTTTACCAGACTGCTGTCCATTTAAAGTAGAAAAGGGTTATCCTGACCACAATGATTTAATCGTGTAGCAAAAAGTGAAAAAACACTATTACCAAATAAATTTGCGTTCTGATTTTGCTTATCAGTGCTAGAGCAGTTGTTCCCTCCAGCTTATGTAGACAAGCTTGCTCTGTTCTGCCTGGAATGTTTGAGATGGTGACGTTACTCCCTGCTGTGTTTTATCAGCAGCACAGAATATATATTTTTGTTTTTTCTTTACTGATGAGCTTTAATCGTTTACAGCTGTGCAGCCCTGTGTGCTACTACTCACACCCTTACATTGCCAATGCCACTATAAGTAATTTCACGGCATTTGGTCCCCCTAACCATTATCAGTTTCTATCTTGTACATATTTTTTTTTAAAAAACAGCGCCCCTGACAGGAGTACTGCCAGTACTGCCCTCTTGGTGTCCCTGTCTGTTACCAATGTCCCGCTAACAAGCTCAGCTAGGAATAGCTCATTACTGCCATAGAACTACCCACAGCATAACCAGGAAGTGTGAGCCTGAAGCTGGCTTTAATGTGAATGAGAAGAGGAGATCTTGTCTGTCCTCCTCGTTCACTTCTATGGGAGTTCTGAATATAGAGTGATTGGCTATGTTCGGCAGCTCCCATAGAAGTGAATGAGGAGGACAGCCGCAAACGCCACCCTCCTCATTCACATGCATGGCTGGCCTGCATAGGGGATTCTACATTGTGGTAAAACCCCTTTAAGCATTAATTGCATTACTGGCCAGTGACATCAAAAGGTTCTCATTTATTGTGCAGGGCTAAGAGTAATATGTTCTCAGTCATAATCTGAGCAAAACATTATCTTGTATATTTCTTCAGTAATAGTATTTGTGTTTTTTCTCTACAGAACTGGCACTTTAGAGCCCGGTGAAAAAGCTGTTAAAAAGATAACCCCCCCCTTTACAACTGTTTAAGGAAATGCTGTGCAAAAATACTGCGCCAATGGGGGGAAAAGGGGCTCGTTTAAACTGAAATTCGAAAGGATGAAAACAAATTTAGGTTTTAAAAAAAAACGTTTTTTTAAAAACATTTATGGAGGCCAAACACAGCTGCAAAGGAAAAAAACCGGGAGCAGTAAATATCAATAAAACACCCATTTAAGGAGGCGTAGGGGGCAAACCCTTTTCCCGTACACTAATGCCTTTGTGGGAATTTGTATAGTTAACTGAAAAATGTGTGGTAAAGTATTTAAGTGTGTATATAAAATAAAATATAAAATTATAAAATATAAAAAAAATAATAAAGTTGTTTGTGTGTGTGTGTATGGTGTGATGAATAAATTGGGGTTTATGTTTTATATTGTATGTGTATTTTGTGTGTATATATATATAAATATATATATAAATGGTGTTTTGTGGTGTATGTGTGTATGTTTTGTAAAAGTATATAAAAAGTGGGGTAAAGATATATGTGTATGTTTTTTGTGTGTTAATATATAATAAAATAAAATATGTGTGTGTGTTTGGGGTTAATATATATATAATAAAATATTATAAATAAATTTTATAATATATTTTAAATGGTTGGGATATAAAAATGGTTTGGGGTGTATATATATATAAAATAAATTTTATATTATATATATATTATAAAAAAAATATTTTGTTTTTATATATAATTGGTGTGTGTGTTTATAAAATATAATTAAAATATAAAATTTTGTAAGGGATGTGTGTATATATGTAGGGGTTTTTTTTTGTTTTGTATGTTTTGGGAAAAAATAGTATGTGGTTTTGTTAATTAAATTATAAAATGTGGGGATGTGTAGTTAAAATAGGGGTTTTTAATAATAAAAATAATTATTTTGGGTTTGGGGCCGTAAGGTTTTAAAAAAAGGAAGGTAATTTTGGAAGTTAAAAAATGTAAAAAGGAGAAAAGGAAAAAAATTAAAGAGAATTAAGTTGGAAAATAAAAAACCCATTGGAATTAAGTAAGGAAATATAAAAAGTTAAAATTTTGTAGAATAAAAAAAAAGAAGGAATTTTTGAATTAAAAAAAGAAAAAAAGAAGAAAAAATGATAACACAAAAAGTAAGTATTAAAAAAAAAAAATTTTTTTAAATTTTAAGTAAGAAAGAAAAATTTAAAAAAATAAGTTTTTTTTAAAAAAAAAGAAAAAATAAATAGAATTTTGTTGGGGAATTTTTAAAATAAAAGAATATAAAAATAAAGAAAAAAAGAATTTAATAATTTTTTTAAAAAAAAAGGTTTGAATTTAATGAAATAAAAAAAAACAATTTCATACAATACCGAAAACCACACAAACACACCACAAAAAAATACATACCCTTTACACACAAAACCCCCACCCCATACATACATAAACACAACTTTAAAACAACAACATAACAAAACCCGTTAATATTAAAACACACACAAAACAACACACCCCTATTAAGGAATTATCCAAAACCACACAACCCACACCAAAAACACACAAATATAGAAAACCACCACACCACAAAATAAAATATCCAAACCCCAAAACCCCCAAAACACACACACACACACAATATAATTGACCCCACCACAACACAACACCCCCCCACATAAATAATTACACCCCACACACAACCACACCCCCACTTCAATAGATATATATCCCCCCACACCACAAAACACATATAATATATACACACACACCACACACACACACACTACACACACTTTGATGAAATATTCCCACCACAAAACACAAACATATTTTTTAGAGAGCCCCCAAAAACACACAAAACTCAAATTTAATAGCCCCAAAACCACAAAAAAATATAGAAACCACAAACACACAACACCACACACAGGAGTATAAAAACCACACCACCACCACACACACACACAAACATTTATAAATTGTCCACACAACCCACACCACACACAACCCCCAAATTTGTACCCCCACACACACCAAAACCACACACCACACCACCACAATATTATTTGGGCCCCAAAACACACACACACACACACACACCACACATAAAAGAGATTCCCACTCTCAAAAAACCCCTATATTATATTGGTCCAAATCACACAAAACACACCACACCACACACACACCCCACACCATATAAAAGACCCCCAAAAACCCCATCACCAAAACACTCCCCACCCTATAAACCCCACCACACCCACATAATTTTGATATATTTCCCCACCAAACACACACACACCACACACACAAACACCCCACACCATAAGTGTTGATTAAAAACCACACGACTCAAAACACCCCAAACACAAAACGTAAATGGGGAACCCACACACCAAAAAATATAAACCACACACACACCCAAAACCAAATTTTTAATAATATCCACACCCCCCAACCCAAAGGATAATGCCCAAAACCCCCAAAACACACCCAGATATAAAATCCACAAACCCCACACAAATATTTATATAGAAACCCCACACACCAAACCACACACACCAAAACAAATATAGAGAACTCTCCCACCACACACTCACCCTAGAGGGAATAGCCCCAAAAAAAAACAACACACAAACACACAAAACAATAAACCCCACCAACACACCCCCACACATTATAAGCCACACACCACACACAGAAGGGAAACCCACCACACAAAAAAAAACCCACCACACCACAAAAAAACCCCACACCAGTAATAATTTCCCCACAAACCCCACACACACACCAAAATATCCAAAACACACACACCAAAACCCACCAACACAACACCCCACAACACACACAATAATAATAAACCCCCCCACACACTCACCACACACCCCACACCTCCCCACACACACACACAACCATAAAAGATCCCACCACCACCACACAAAACCCCACATTTAAAAATATAAAACCCCACACACACCCCCAAACCACACACACAATATAATAGGGGTTCCACACACACACACACACCCCACAACACACAAACACCGCCCCACCCAAAAAAAAAAGAAATGCTACATACCCCACCCACATAATTTTAGAACACACACACCACACACACACCACCATTACATTTCATTAAACACAACATAGGAGAGACACCCAACAAACACCAAAAACATCAAACACACACACACACAAACACACAATAATGAAAAGCCCACAAAACACACACACAAAACACACAAAAAAAATATAAAGAACAAAATCACACAACCCCCACACACCCCCAAATAACAAAACAAACCAAAACAAAAACACCACCCCCACAGAATAAAAACACACACACCCCCAACCATCACAAAAAACATAAAAATTTTCCCCACAGCACACAAAACACACCACACCCACACAATATATAATATACACCCCCCACACACACCCCCAAAACCACACACACAGATTTTAGTAATTCACACCCCACAATATAAAACCACACCCCCCACCAAAAACACATAATTTTTAATACACACACCCACACACCCCAATATAATTTTATATAGACACAAAAAGAAAAGAATAATATACACACCACACAAACAAAATTTTAACACCACACAAACGAACCCCCAGTTAACACACACCCACACCACACCACACACACACACAACAAACCCAATTTAAAAAAATTTTATAAAACACAAACACCCCACAAAAACAAAAACACACACACACAAATATACCACACACACACACACACACACCCAAATCAAAACCCCCTACCCAAAACAAAATAGATAAACCCCGAAAACCCCACAAAACACAAAAATTAAATTATTTTTAAAAAACACCCCATAAAAGATAAAACACACACACCCCACCCAATATATACACACACACACAAACAAAATCACACACACACAAAAACAAACACACACATGACATAATTTTTAACCCCACCCACACCCCAAGAATATTCTTTTGATTAACACACACCACATATTTATACACCCACCCAATATAATATTTAAAAACACACACACAACAAAACATATTTTACCACACACAAACACCCTTTATTTTAAAACACAAACACCACACCCCAAATAACACCACACACCCACATATATGAACACACACCCCCATATTTTAATATACACACACACCCCTTTAAATATAATAAAACACCGACACCCATAATATAAGACCCCCACACAACACAATATAAAAAATACCCACACCACCCTAAATAAAATTTAAAACACACACCCAAAAGGGGATTTCACACACACACACAATTTTTTAATTAACACACCACCTTTTTATAAATACACACATTTGGGTAATAACACCCCCAAATATAAAAGGGCCCCACATAAGATAAATAAAACACACATATTAAATAAAAAGAAAAATATTTAAAACCCTTGAATATTCCCCCCTTATATATAACCATATAATATACTAATATTTGAATATTTATATTTGATAATAAATTTTAAAATATATATAATAAATTTTAATCATTATTTAAAATACAGCAAAATATAGTACAAGACACCACCATAATAAAAACCCCACAAAAATTAAAATAAAACACAAAAATTATAATAACACAAAATATAAAACACATATAATTTTCAAATTAAAATACACACATTTTAAGACATATATATTTTATACACACATTTTATATACCAAAAAATATACACTTTCCCTTTTAAAAACACAAATTATATAACCCCATACAATATACACCCTATATAATATACCCCACAAAAATACAATATAAACTACACAAAAAAATATATATCCTACCATAAAAAAAATTACAACAAAAATAAATAGAATGATTACAAACAAGGAAAAATAATAAAAACCAAAACACATAAAAATTTAAAGATAATTAAAATTAAAAACCACAAAGGGTACAACCCAAAATTTTTACCGACCCCTCATTTAAAATACAAAAAACATCACATATTCCCAACCCCATTAATACATACACCCAAAAACAGAAAACCATAATTTTAAAAACACCAAAAATACATTTCACCATATAATAACACATAAACAACCCCACAAATAATATACGAACACACCCCACATATATATAACACACCCCATAAAATTATACACACCTATAAATCCCATACCTAAATTTACAAAACCAAAAATACAATAATATTAAATAAATACCAAAACACCAAATAGAGAAAACCCAAAACACATATATATATATTTAGACACACCAAATATTTAATTTTTAATACACACATTTAATAAAACACACATAGATTTTATATACCCCACACATATTATTTTACCTCCCCCAAAATAATTAATATAAAAAACATATATTTCATACACCATATATGGGTTTTAGGATACAAAACAAGAAATTTCAAAATAGAAAATTTTACAGTTTCCCCCACATTTTTATTTTATATAAATACATACCCCACATAATATACATTTAAATAGATTTACAAAAAAAAAACAGAAAAAAACAAAATAGAAAACAAGGGGAAAAGGTAATAATAAAATTTAAATAATACAAATATATACAACACCCCTAATTACATAATATACAACAAAACAATACATTTTAAAAAATAACAACATAAAAAAAACGAAATTAAAATCCCCACTTAAAAACCCTACAATTAAAATTATACAAAACACAAAGAAAATACATACAAGAATACTTTCACTAAAACAACCACCCAGAACCCCGAAACATAACAGAAAAAACAAAAAATACAACCCTAAAAAGGGGAAAAACAAACATTTTTAAAAATAAATTAAAAACAACCAACATTTGACCCAAAATACATTTAAAAATAGGGTACATAACACCTAAAAATGTATACATAAAAATAAAAACATTCCCCCAGATATTTTCAACAATTTTAATTTCATTTCACCAAAAAAATTTTTTAAAATTAAAATAATTAATTTAATACACATATTTACGATACCCGTTTTTATATTAACCAAAAACAAATACAGACCCACCACAAAGATTTCAAACCACCCCATGAAATTTTAAACCCCCATAACATACCCCAAAAATATTTCATACACAAAAATTTCAACATTATAAAACATAAAAAAATTATATGACAAAAACATATATATACACAAAAATACATACACCCAAACATACGAATTTTATATAATTTTAAAAACACAAAATACATTTCCGAAAATATTAAAATACCCCCCATATCTTTCCACCACATAAAACATACAAAATATACATACACCCTAAACATAACAAACACAAAAGATAAAAACATACAACCCTATTAAAAAATACACATATATATAAAAGACAAAAAGGATTTACAACATATATAAATTATATTTTATATACATAAAACATATTTTTCCAAAAAATATAGGACAAAATATATATAAAAATAATACCTACACCCATATACATATATACATACAAAGATAGAAAGGGCATAACCCCATATATTTTATAATACACACAAATATAGATAATATATATACCAATAAAATATTAGAAAGATATAATATTAAAAAAAGAAACATAATAAAATATATATATATAATAAAAAAAATAAAACAAAAAATCACAATTTTATAAAGACCTCAATTAAATATTAAAACCTAAAATTTTACAATTTTAAAATACACACACACAATATTTTAACAACATAAAACATTTTATAACCAATATACACACACACCACACACCCACACCTCCCCCAAAAACAACACACGAAACACACACAACCCCCCCACACAAACCAAATCCCACTACCCCCCCAAATCCAAATCCCACACAAACACACAAAAAAAAACCACATCCCCACCCCCCCCTTTTTCCAAACCAAAAAAACCCCCCCTTGGGGTTTCCGCCAAAGTTTTGCCCCAGTGCCAACCCCAAAACGGCCAAGGCCCCCCAAAACCCCTTGTAAAAATTTCCCCCCACCTTTTCCCGGGAAAGGGGCCCGGGAGGAAAAAGGGGCCCCCTCCCCCGGAAAAAAAGCCCCGACCCAAACCCCCCCCAAAACCCGGGGCCGAACCCCCCCGCCCCTGGAAACCCCCCCCCCAAATAAAAGTAACTTGCTGGGTTTTTCTTTGGAAAACATTTGCTTAAAAAAATGGTTCCCCCCAACCCCTTTTTTGTTTTTTGGGTTTTTTTTTAAATTGCCGAAATTGGGGCAAAAACCCCAAATTGGAACGAAACGGCCCAAAAACCCCCCGTTTGGGCAAAAGGGAAAAACCCTGAGATGGGGCCCTTTCCCCTTTCTCAAAATTTGGCCCGGGGGAAAGACAGTGACTCTCCCGAAAAGGGAAAAAAAGGGGAAAGTGAGTTTTTCTTTCTTTACAAAGGGCAGGGCCTCAGGGGGCAAACTATTGGGGCCCCAAATTTTGAAAAAGAACCCAAAAGAAAACCAGGGGAGGGGTTTAAATTTGCCTAAGAAGGGGGTTGAGAGAGCGTTTTAAAAATTAAAACCCAAGGGAAAAACCAAAACCCCAAAAAAAACCAAAAAACAAATTTTCAATTTTCCTTTGAAAAACCCATTGAATAAGTTCAAAATACTGTACATCTCCCTGGTTAGAAACATTAAAAAAAAATCCTTTTGGTTTTTCCAGGGACACATTCTCAGAAGCTATCTGATGGTGTAAATGAAGGCAGTGACCCTGAAGATGACCTCACTGACTCTCAGAAGACCAGCAAGTTATCTGAGATTTACTCTACCACCATTCCCAGTGTGGACAGTGCTCTGGAATCTTTTGGGGTGGGGTTTTGGTATTTTTTTCAAAGGGTATGGGGAAACCATGGTAAGAAGACTTTAAAAACAGGACAACCCTTTTTTTAACAGAAGACTGGGGGGCACTTGTAAAACTGAGGGGGTAGCTAAGGGGGGGCAAAAGGGGGTTTTATTTGGGGATCGGGGGGACTTAAGCCCCGGTTTGGGGGAAAAAACCCCTTACCACATGAGAAGATACCAGTATTATAAATGGCACCTGGTAGGTGGGGACTCTTTTATAAATTTTGCACTGCTATCTGTTTTCACAGCCTCTTCAGTCTCACACTTCCGGTGCAGGCTTTGAGTGGTTCTACAGCAGTGACTGCTATCTTAACTCTGCTGTTTCCTATTCCTAGCTGAGCCTGTTACAGGGATATTACTGAGATAGGGGTTGTAAAAACAATGACACTGTCCAAGAAAGATATCTACGCTAGCAAGGCTGTATTTGTCATGAGCAGAAGCTTCTAGTGAGAGGAAAAAAAAACATCTATGTTGCCAAGACACACTTTTAGCTGCTCAGTGACTGTTATCGTTGATGTAATTACACGTAAAGGAGCTGTGCAGACCCAGAAGGATGGTACAAGTTTTCTCCCAGGTCAGTAACTCTAAGGTTCACACAGCTTATTGCCGACATCATTGCGGGGATGGATTTCGCCCCGCAATTACGGCAGCTCCGTGCAGCGGGGGGGCCGGAAGCTTGCCAGCGCTATAGTCATGCATTATCCAGGGCGCGTATCCCGCCGGGATAATGTGCATGTCACTTTCTCCCCCCTCGGCGTATTCGCCGAGCGGGGAGGAGAGACGGAATCCATAGTTCTCTATGAAAACTGTGGATTACCGTAATTCCTGGCACGGATTTCAGCTATATTGCAGCATAATACAGCTGAAATCCATGCCAGAAATAGGCCGTGTGAACGGCCTCTTAGGATAAAAGTTTTCCTCAGTAGAAAGATAAGGCCAGAGATGGAGAAGCAAAGAGTGGTTGGTAAACAAGCAGGAGATAGGAACTGCTGTAAATCTAAACGAAGCAAAATTGAAACAGTAATGTATTTGGTAATAGTCTTTATCTTTGCCTACATGTATAAAGCTAAGCAATTAAACGGGAATACGGGAGTTACTCCTCTGCTGATACAGATTGGAAATTGGCGGCTTCAGCTGAAATGTATGGGTACTTTTTACCTTTGAGTCAGAGATGCTGAGATATTATCTACACTGCATTGTATGTCTATATTTCCAGATTCACATTATTTTTGGAAAAAGGGGATAGAGCCAAGCTGTGCTAGACCTCCTCTGTGTATACCAGCTAGAATAGTACTCGAAAAGTGCAAACCAAGTGATTGGATTACCAATCATCATTGTTTCCCAATGCCAGGCCTGACTGATCCTGACTGCTTGCTTCCTCCAGGTAACTATATGCATCAAGCTGTGGGAATTTCATTACATCCTCATGAGTGGAGAGCAAGCCGGCAGAAGATGAACACTCCACCAGTGGAACACAGAAAAAGTTACCCCTTTTTGGATGGCAGTTTCAACGAGGAAGACGGGGACAAGCCAGCTCGGTATGTGGCTGGGAGATGCTTAAAGAGGACTTGTGACGTCTCCTGACATGGCTGTTTTAGGAAATGCTTTTGTTTCCTGTGATAGAACAAATGTGGAGCATCTTCTCTTATAACTCTGTGTTGTTCCTCTGTTATTCCTTCTAAAAATGTATCACTGAATCGGTCAGCTGGGTGTTACCATTCCAGCCTTTAAAGGGGCGTGTCCCTACACACACAGACCTGGTCAACATTAATTGGACAATGTAAGATTGCAGGGACAACCCACCCATGGGTAACACCCCTCTGACAGATTGGTTGCACTTCTTGGAGAAATAACTGGGGAACCACCCAACATAGAGATCTAGGAAAAGTTGTTCCAGATTTGGTATGCCATGGGGAACAATGGTGTTTACTACAGACCTATCAGAAACAGCCACAGGTTCTCTATTAGATGAGATTTCCCCTGACCCAGCTTGTGCAGTCATACAGAGATTACCTGTTAGGGTAGTCCAAATATTCTCTCCAGCTATTGCTCACCGGTGATGACCAGCTTTCACTGTCCCTGAAGACATATACTCAGGATTCTTACGCAGAGCTCTATTGTTCTTGCATCCCCTTACTGCCTTGCGCATGTGTCACCATAGTTCAGTTGCACTGGCATGCAGCATTTAGGAGGGACATAAAGCAGCGTTAATAATAAACTTGTTGGTTCATCCACAGACCACAGAGCTTAAAAATATCAGAGATCTCGGTTATCAGTTTGTAGGTTCTACAAAGCAAGTTAGCTTTGTGCTTTTCTTGGTTCATTATAAAATTGTTATTTTTTAAAGTGTTTCAAAATACAGTTTGAGATCTCCTCTTGTTGTCAGTAAATTTGAACATTATAACAGAGGTTGAAAACTGAGGATCTGCTGTAATCATGTGCAGCCTAGACATTCCTATGTGAGTTAAATACATTAGCTGCACAAATCTCTCTCCTGTACTTATTAGCATGCATTCCCATAGCAAAGACAAAATATCGGTCAGATTTTCAAACCGGTATTTTGTCTTTTTTTGGCACGTAAGGGGATGGCTTTTGTCCGCAGTTGGTAGATTCAAGCTGTCCCTCTTCACACCCATATGTTCATGTTCTGCCCAAAAACTGGGCGGAAGAATGAACATGTTTAAGTTTTTAGGAATGCTGACGGTGTCCAGATCCGTCCGGCGGAAAATCAGTGCAGTGTGGACTGCTGAAAAAAACACTCCAATTCTTTGGGGCTTGTGAACAGCTCAATGGCTGAACAAACATGAACCCAGTAGCTAGCAACTTTGCCATTTAAGCTGACTGGGAAAAAGATCTCATGTGCAGCTAATTGCTAGGGCAAGATGAAAAACTGCACACCAACTTTAACACCTATTCACACCAGCATGCAGAAAAGCCGCAGTATAATGCATGGGGAGATTGCACAGATGCAAAGTAACCAATGAAACAATCACTCATACAACCTCAGGGCATGAGGGAGGTGGTTGCCGGTACTACAATTGCATATAATAAGGCGATACAAAAGTGTGCCATAAATATAGATATGTGTGGTACACCATGCTGGCTTACAACCTATTAGTGACACCCATACTATTAGACTAGGGGGGCTGCCCAGCATTTTCTAAGTGTCCAACACAACACTGGCACACTCTGCTCCCCAGCACTGTTGGGCAAATAAAAAAGGGGCATACTGGAAAAATATTGTGGACTGCTGCACGGATTTTCTATTTAAATGAATCTAAAAGGTTGACAGTCTGTTTCCAGACTGTTTTCAAATCCGAAAACAGTCTGTAAAACCGACTGAAAACCCTGCCATGGGGACAAGCCCTTAATTTGGTCTACCTTCACTGATACGTTATAAGGACATTTTCTAGATGAGAAAGAAATGTTTCAAACCCTCAGCTGTGAACATAACTAGTTCTGCACAGGTTTTCAGACTCTGGATGTTGTCATTCACTGATAACAAGCAGAGACTTTTAAAATGAGCTAGAAACAATATATGGTTTTGCACATCAAAAAACCTTTTTGAAAAAAATGAGCATAGGTGCACACTGGTGTGGCAGCAACATACATACACATTCCAAAAATAGTGGCACACTATCAACTAAAGAAACAGTCAAAGGGGACATAGGAATTTTTGAAAGTATTTCTGCTATCTAGGATACATGAAAAATTTTCGAGGTTCTTAGTTCACATTTTTGATCAAAATTGCTTAAGCCCACCTCCAAAACTTCAACGGGACTTTTAAAATGAGGACTTGACACAAATTCAATTAGGCTTGGTTCACACTGGAGTATTTTTGAGCATTTGTAAACCAGAGCTAGGAATGGAATCTGAAAAAAGGTATAATGGAAGAATTTACACCTCTTATGTGATTTGAACCCACTCCTATTTAAGGCTTACACAAATGGGTGCAAAATATGCTTAAAACACCAGGTGAACCACGTTTTAGAATGTTTCAAAATGTTTTATTCTATAATGCAACAATCTATCAACACTATATTTGAATTTAGGGTCCTACTAATGTCCCCCTCCCCTCATTCACCATCATGGCCACTCTGTTATACATGGTTGTATCTTGTTTGTTGCTGTGATTGCCCACAGATACCTGGAGGTTCTTCTCCTGTCATCATTTTCTCACCTCGTCTCTGTTCTCCTCTCTGTGTTTTCTCTCTTTCTCTCTTCCCAGGTGTTCTATGTCTCAGCTCTGAACCCATCACCCTCCTCCTGTGTACTAACATCTCACGGGGCGTCCTGTTTTGCTATTTTCTTTTTTAATTTATTTACACCTCTTCACCCCCAAATTGTCAGTTCCATTGTCTCCACTTGTTTGTCTTCACCTGCATGTCCCTCTTACCACCACCTTCCTATCTCATCTCCCTTGCTGCTCCTTCTGATGGAGAATGAGCTGGTGAGTGCGTTGAGTTGTCGGGATGAGTGGGACCTCGCAATTTGCACTCATGATTTGTACACTTGTATCAGAAGACCTGACAATATAAGCCACAATGGTGTTCAGAAGATGCTCCTGAAGACTCATCATGTTTGGTTCAACAGATACCCCAGCCAGCCCAATGGTCTGGAGACTGAGCATGATGATAGTTTCTGGCGAGTATTTGGAGAAGCTTTGGAAGACCTAGAAACATGTGGACAGTCAGAACTCCTCAGGGAGATTGAGGTAATTGTTGTTGGATTTTAATAGAATTACTTTAAATGGGTTTTGCCAAGAAGTGAGTTCCTTACCTACCAGGCTGATACTCCCCTCTTGAGGCCTGAAAAAAGGGGCATTGTGTTTCGGTGTTTAAAAAAAAAAACAAGTACCTCCTCTGTGATGTCATCACACCACCTCCCATGCACATTCCTGATACTCGGTCTCTGTAGTTGAGCAAACATTGTTTTGCTAATCCACAGAGGAGAACTGTATTGTGCACAAGCTATATGCGTTTTATTTCTCCCTCTTATGTGCTCATGAGAGAAGATAAGCTCAGCAGGCAGCCTTCTTTCAATCCTTCATGAACCCTGCAGGAGCAGAGGGAGGGGGGGCTGAACAGAGGATCCAGGGAGTGTCTGCATGTTTACTCAGATAAGTACAGTACAACCAGTGGATTCTCTATACAAAAGATACAAGATCTTTCATCCCAGTCCCTTCAAAGCTCGTTCATTTTCCCTGCCATAAGATAAGAAGTGCAAACAACGCAAGCGCGGCCAGATCAGCTCCTGGTCGTGTCTAATATAAACTGTCAGGAAACCAAGGGCATGTAAGTCAGGCTATAGATCTCACAGGCTTCACTTTTTTTGATGACCTATAATTAGAAAAGTGATACCCATTTTGGAGGATCCCACTTCAACATTAGATCGTGGCAATACCCCTTTAATTCTACTGCCGTTTCTGCTGCATCACTGCATGATGTATGAAACGAACTGTGTAATTCAGCTATTAAGGGTGTCTAAAATAGCAGTTAGGAGAATTGTGAGTTCCATATAAGAAATAGACAATGCTAGAAGTAGAGCAAAATATTAGCTACAGCTGGTTTAATATGTTTTAATACTGTAGAAGTTACCTATGAGGAGGGGTCACCCAGTGATTTGCTTCCTTACTCAGGCGTCTATCATGACTGGCAGTGTGCAAAGTTTAGGACTTGACAGCAGCAAACTGCTCCTAGAAAACTCCAATCAAAGTAGCCGCTTTCTGCATCGGAAAGGAGGTTCCCACCACTCTAAAAACAGCCCCAAAAAAGAGAACAAGCTCAACCAGGACACCAAAATCCTGAAAGATGATGGCCAAGACATGTCTGCTGCTCCTGCAGAACTGCTAAAGGTGACGCAGCTCCACCAAACAAATGAATATGTCATTGCTTCACACTTAGTGGTGTCTGTGGGATTCCATGCGCATTATCAGTAGTGATTGGATTCAGGATATTCAGATGGTGGGGTTCATGATCACAACATTTTCTAGCGCTGTATACAATATCCCTCTCTCTCCAACTCCTACTACTCTGGTTCAGGAAGCAGAGATCTATGCTGCTGTATGCAGGTCTGTGCAGTGAAGGACTAGTTTAGCTGTCCCTCCCTTAGTCCCCACTTGAAAAGACACTATAAGAAAGGGGTGTTTTTGTTAAGATCAATATTCCTGGAAAACTATTTTTTTTTTTAAATTTTGCCAGTGTTTTGTTTTTATTGTTTTAGCATTCCTATGCAATTAAAATTACATATAAATCTTGCCCTTTCTAGTGATAGTGAAGAACTAAAACTCCTGAATGGCAGGACAGTCTAACCTTGGTTTACTGCAGCTGCTGCTTATCTGCATGTAGTCTCTTTACAAATAGTAGGTAATGATATAACAATTGCTCGATTATTCCCTGAACCGGACTCGATAAAGATTATACTAGGATGACAGGGCAATGAAAAGAGCAATGCATGAAAAGATAGTGAGTTATTTTTTTTTTCTGCACTGGGGATATTCCAGCTTTTTTCTTCAGGTCCTGCTTATAACGCTTTACACTTCCCCACTGTGATCTCTGATCGACTATGAACTTGTGAAGTCAGAGAGACAAACCAGGAAATAATGTACATAGGGCAACTTAGAGCCACTGTCCTCTGTCAGACAGTCCAGAAATTTACCAGTGACTACTTGCCTCCCTTCACATCTGTCTTGTAGGAACAAGGATATCCTAGCTGTTCTTTTATGTGAGTGCTCAACAGACTCTTAGATTCAACCAATCTAAAACAGCAGAAGATGATTCTATATCCAATACTTTTTCAGAAGGAGAGTCAGTTGACCACATTTAGTGACTTTAATAGTCAAGTGACTACTGGCCAAATATGCACCACGCAACACCTTTTACATTTCCATGTGTCGATGATGCCAGAACCAGAGCAGGACATTTACTGATGAAATGTATCTGTATATATCTGCAGGTCACTGTGATGAAGGATTTGGAAACGGATGATTTTGGGTTCAGTGTCTCAGACGGGCTCCTGGAGAAAGGTGTCTATGTCAACATGATCCGTCCCGGGGGTCCAGCAGACAGGAGTGGTCT
Organism: Phyllomedusa bahiana; assembly: GCA_025379985.1. NCBI lineage: Eukaryota > Metazoa > Chordata > Amphibia > Anura > Hylidae > Phyllomedusa > Phyllomedusa bahiana. Next base: position 377,507 of record JAODAL010000021.1, read on the forward strand.
TCAGCCTTATGACAGGATCCTGCAGGTCAAAGTAGCTGCCGTTCATGTTCCATGCAAAGACAGACATAAGATTACTTTATATGAACTGGCTGTACTGTACATAGATCCAATTTGATGAATATTTTATGAAAATATAAAAAAAAAATTACAGTAAAATTTACTTAATCCGAGATATGAGTTTTAAATATCCCGGATTCTCACTTGGGCATAGGAATGTATGTACATTTCACTTATAAAGATGGAGAACCTTCAGGAAGGCCTCCATAGTAGTTGTCGAGGGTAGACTTTTAGAATCTCTCAAGACCAGTAAAATGAGGTGTATTTTTGTAACAAACAGATTTCTGGATTATAATGTACCACATTAGAGGACTCCTACTTGTATGGGTTAATACTTCACGCTTCGGACGTGCCTTGTTAATTGTCACAAGCTTTTTAGCAGGCTATATGTACATATTAGTGCATCTCCAAAAATTTGAATATCACTGAAAAGATAATTGATATCAATAATTTAAGTCAAACAGAGATACCCATATACAGTATGAATTACAAGGTTTAACATAATACATTTGTGTGCCTTATAACATATAAAAAGACAGTCCCGGGGAACCCCTTTAATTTTCAATGATAGTCTAAATTTATTGAGATGCACTAGTGTGTGTGTGTATGTATATATATATATATAAAAATATATAATATGTGTGTGTATATGTATGTGTTTATATGTATATATGTGTGTATCTATATGTGTATATATATATATGTATGTGTGTGTGTATATAAATGTATATATATGTATGTGTAAGTGTGTGTGTCTGTATGTGTATATATATATATGTGTATGTATATGTGAGAGTGTGTGTGTGTGTGTGTGGATATGTATATATATAGGGCATGTTCACACGGAGAATACACTCCGGGTTACAAGCACTTTTAGGATCCGTCTTTGGGTCCGCACTGTCGATCCCCAAGACGGATCTATACAATTAGCAGTGAGATTATCACTGCTGTCTGTGCCGAACATGCCGCTGCGTGTTTCAAAAGCGCAGCTGAGCTCCGTCTTGAAAAGAATTGCATGTCAATTCTTTTCAAGACGGAGCTCAGCTGCGCTTTTGAAACACGCAGTGGCGATCTCTCATGTGAACGCCACTGCTTGTTCAGCACAGCGAGCAGTGAGAATCTCACTGCTAATTGTATAGATCCGTCTTGGGAATCGACAGTGCGGACCCCAAGACGGATCCTAAAAGCGCTTGTAACACTGAGTGTATACTCCGTGTGAACAAGACCTTTATTATTTTTGTTTATGCAAACATATTTGTGTAACCTTTCAGGAAATCTATCGGATTTACTTTTTTCAATTAGCCACCAGTTTGAAGTTCTCTTTGTTTTCAGTAAAGTGGGACCTCCTGGTTTACATCTAGAGGTTGAAGCTGAACACCCCTGTCAGTGGCAAATTTTTAGTTTCTGTAGGTATACTAGAAAGCTTCTATTTATTAGCACCAGGACAGGAGATCAAAAAAAAATGGAAAATATTAAAACCTAGCATAGAGTTGTTACACTATTCAATAACTAAAGAGCTTTTTTTCTTTTATTATTATTATTATTATTATTATTTATTTTAAAGCGCCATTGATTCCAGGGCGCTGTACATTCGAGGGGGTTACATACACAACATAAGTCAAACGAGTACAGTGATAATTAATGAATGACAATTGGCACGACAGAGGGAGAGAGGACCCTACCCGCGAGGGCTTACAATCTACAAGGAGGGGGAAAGAGACAGGAGGTGAGGGGCAGACATGTATGTGGACGGTGTAGTGACAGCAGGGTTATTGTAGGTTATAGGCAAGCCTGAAGAAATGGGTTTTCAGGTTGCTTTTGAAGCTGGTGAAAGTGGAGGAGAGTCTGATGTGTTGGGGCAGTGAGTTCCAGAGTGTGGGTGAAGCTCGGGAGAAGTCTTGGAGACGGTTTGTAGTGGGGAGCTGATAAGGGGAGAGCAGAGGAGAAGGTCCTGTGAGGAGCGGAGATTGCGTGAGGGGAGATATTTGGAAATTAGGGCAGAGATGTATGGAGGGGAGAGGTTATGGAGAGCTTTGTAGGTCATAGTTAGCAACTTGAAATTGATTCGCTGGGCAACGGGAAGCCAGTGAAGAGATTGACAGAGGGGAGAGGCAGAGGAGTAGCGGGGAGAAAGGTGGATAAGACGGGCGGCAGAGTTGAGAATTGTTTGAAGGGGGGCAAGAGTGCTAGATGGGAGGCCACAGAGAAAGGATGTTGCAGTAGTCTAGGCGGGAGATGACAAGGGCATGGACCAGCATTTTTGTAGTGTCATAGTTGAGGAATGAGCGGATGCGAGAGATGTTTTTCAGGTGGAGGCGGCAGGCGGAGGTGAGGGTTTTGGATGTGTGGTTTGAAAGATAGAGTGGAGTCGAGGATTACCCCAAGGCAGCGACTTGGGGAACAGGTGAGAGTGTACAGCCGTTGATTTGAGATAGAGAGATCAGGGCAAGGGTAGAGTTTGATGGTGGAAAGATGATTAGTTCTGTTTTATCGACATTTAGTTTTAGTAGACGTTAGGAGAAGGAGGAAATGGAAGACAACAGTCAGGGATCTGGGAGAGTAAGAGAGGTGACATCTGGGCCTGAGATGTAGAGTTGGGTATCGTCAGCAAAACAGGTGATAATGAAAGCCGTGTGAGGCTATGAGCTGACCGAGGCCAAGAGTGTAAAGAGAGAAGAGTAAAGGACCCAGGACTGACCCCTGAGGGACACCGACAGAGAGAGGCCGGGGGGAGGTGGTGCGAGAATGAGAGACGCTGAAAGTCCGATCAGTGAGGTACGAGGAGATCCAGGAAAGGGCCAAGTCCGTGATGCCGAGGGAGGAGAGGATTTGTAGCAGGAGGGAATGGTCGACAGTGTCAAAGGCAGAGGACAGGTCTAAGAGGAGGAGTACAGAGTAGTGGCGTGAGGCTTTGGCAGTTGCTAGGTCGTTGGTGACCTTGGTTAGGGCGGTTTCGGTAGAGTGGTGGGGTCGGAAACCAGATTGTAGTGGGTCAAGGAGAGAGTTGGAGGAGAGGTGGGAGGACAGCTGAAGATAGACGTGCTGCTCGAGGAGTTTGGAAGCAAAAGGGAGTAGTGAGATGGGGCGATAGTTGGACAGAGAGGAGGGGTCAAGGGTTGTTTTTTTAAGGATTGGCGTGATAGTAGCATGTTTAAAGGCGGAAGGGAAGATGCCAGAGGTTAGCGATAGGTTGAAGAGAAGGGTAGGCTGGGATGATAGAAGCACTGAGGTCTGGGATGAGGTGGGATGGGAGTGGTCCAGACTACAGGTAGTGAGGTTGGATTTGGGGCAGTAGAGAGGAGAGGTTGTCATGAGTGACAGTGGGGAAGCAGGTTAAGGGGGAGGAGCAGTTTGCAAGAGTAGAGGAGGGTGGTGGGGACTGCGGGCTGAAGCTTTCTCTGATGTGGTTGATCTTCTGGAGGAAGTGAATGGCAAAGTCGTCTGCTGAAAGGAGGGATGGGGGAGGAGGTGCTGGTGGGCGGAGGAGAGAGTTGAAGGTTTTGAATAATTGTCTGGGGTTGTGGGACAGGGAGGATATGAGGTTGGTGAAATAGTCCTGTTTGGCTGAGGTGAGTGCAGATTTAAATGTATGTAGTGATTGTTTGTATGAGGCAAAGTCATCGGTGGATTGAGTTTTCTTCCAGCGGCGTTCTGCAATTCTGGAAGCACGCCTCAGTTGTTTAGTGGAGTCTGTGTGCCAGGGTTGTCTGTTGACTTTGCGGGTTCTGTTGTGTGTGAGAGGAGCGACTGAGTCAAGGGTGGTGGTGATTGTGTGGTTGTAGAAAGTGGTGGCTGCGTCTGGGTCATTAAATGAGGAGATGGTTGAAAGAGGTGCAAGAGAGTCAGAGAGAGTGAGACGGTTGAGGCTTTGTAGGTTCCTGCGGGGTCGCACTGGATATGAGACAGGAGGAGCGGGTGGGGTGGAGATGGTGGAGAAGGTAAGCAGGTTGTGGTCAGCTCGGGGGTGGGGGGAGTTTGAGAGGTCAGCTCGGGGGCAGAGGCGGGTGAAGATGAGGTCCAGTGTGTGTCCATCTTTATGAGTGGCTCCTGAGGTCCACTGGGAGAGGTCAAAGGAGGAGCAGAGTGAAAGGAGTTTGTTGGAAGCAGAGTGGGGGTTGTCGATTGGGATATTGAAATCTCCCATGATGATAGTGGGGATGTCGGTGGAAAGAAAGTGGAGAAGCCAGGAAGAAAAGTGGTCGAGAAAGGTGCTGACAGGGCCTGGGGGTCGGTAGACAACAGCCACTTGGAGGTTGGAGGGGGTGTAGATGCGGACAGAGTGCACCTCAAAGGAGGAGAGTGTGAGGGAAGGCAGAGGTGGAGTGGGGACAAAGGAACAGGTGTCAGACAAGAGGAGGCCGACGCCTCCGCCATGCTTGTTACCAGTGCGAGGAGTGTGGGTAAGTTGGAGGCCGCTAAAAGAGAGTGCGGCAGGGGAGACTGTGTCAGAGGGGGTCAGCCCCTCACGAATATAATTACATAAATGTTTTATTTCTGAGATCTCTCCTGATTATTAGAATTGAGGTGACAGGTTCCCTGTTCCTCCTCATCCACATAACCGTGGTAAGATGGAGTTTGAATGGAGTTTTGGTGAAACATGCACAGTGATTCTTCATACTTCAAATTGTATAACACCTGATCTTGCAGGTGAGGACTCAGGACCCCCTTTTTAGTTACCATGGAGTTCACATTGATAGATGGTTGTTCAGCTCATTAATAAAGTGTTCTAATATAAAATTTATTAGCACCTACTAGTAAGTGGCAGTTTCTTTCTCCACGTCTGTTTCCTACGTCCATGGTAGGGAAGGGGGCTGGCTTATCTTTAGAACAGGCAGACGGCTACCTTCCAGGTTGTCACTGGTAGGGGGGATGCTACCATTGTTGGGACTTTGCAGTGGAGCTGAAGGAAGAATATCTCCACTTACTAAATATATTAGTAAGTGCAAAAAAATGTCAAATTAGACACATTAAAACACATTTTTATAGTTTCAAATGTGACAGGCAAAGTCTTTTTCAACCATCTCAAAAAACAATGTGACGTTTTTATATACAGTGTTGTGCAAAAGTTTAAGGAGGGTGTAGAAAAAAAAAAGAATGCTTTCAATAATAGAAGTGTTAGTTTATTCTATCAATTAACAAAATACAAAGTGAATGAACAAAAGAGTGATGAAAATCAAGTCACTTAATATTTGGTGTGACCATCATTTTCCTTCTAAACCGAATCAGTTCTTCTAGGCACACTTGCAGATCGTTTTTGAGGGAACTTGGCAGGGAGAAGTAGATATAGGCTTACTCAAATTCTTATGTGTCTTAACCCCTTACTGCCGCAGTCAATTTTGACCTTCCTGACAGAGCCCCATTTTGTGTCACTATGTGGGAATAACTTTTTGATACTTTTACCTATTCATGTGATTCAGAGAATTTTTTCTCGTGACACATTGTGCTTTAAGTAACTAATAAATTATGGTTCATACAGTCCTTGTTTATTAGTGAAAATGTAGAAAAAATTGCCATTTTCAAAGCTCAAAAATGTGTGTTTGAGTAAGACAGATACAGTAGGTTTTATACACAATAGTTTATAACTAGCATCAACCATATGTCTACTGTACGTTGGTATAATTTTATAAATGTCTTTTTATATTTTGTATGACATTAGGGGGCTTATAAATTTTGTAGTAATTTTTCATATTTTCAAGAAAATTTGCAACATAGTTGCAGCCCAGTTCTGATGTGGCTTTGAGGGGGTCTGTATATTGAATACCACCATAAATGACTCCATCTAAAAAACTGCATCCCTTAACCGCACTTAAAAAGTTTACTACCCTCTAGGTGAAGGTGAAATTTCAATATTTTTGGTCTCCATTTCATTAGGAATTTCTTTAAGCGCCCTATTGTCGCTATTGGCACCTAAGGGGTTAATCATCCACGACCGGAGCTCACTCTGACAGAGCATGAGCCCAGCTGTAATATACAGCTAATTCCATTCTCCAATCGTGCGGGCTTGTGAGCTCGTGGAAGCTTCTGAAGGTACTCATACGTCCATTTGCAGAAACACTATCGCACAAGATGTATGGGTATATATAATGTCGGGAAGGGGTTAAACCAGACAGACTCGATGATGTTGAGAGCGGGGCTGTGTGGAGGCCCTATTATCACTTCGAGGTCTCTAAAGGTAAAGGGTAGTGATACCAAATATTGATTTGATTTTAGATTGTTAGAAAAGTGTTAAATGATAAAAATAAACTATTTAGGGCCGGTTCACATTTAGAGGGGAGACTGGACCCATTTTTCAATGGACACCAGTGGCGCCCGACGGACTGTATTTAATACTATTGGATCGCTTTGGTTTCCATTTACTGTGTCTGCACTATTTTAACCATCACTTTTGACAGAATCTGCAAGGGAGGTTTCGAGAGGAACCTCCAACACAGATGTGAACTATCCCTAGCACCTCTATTTTTGAAAGCATTCTTACTTTGCAGCATTTTTCCACAGTACTGTATATATAAAACATTGCTGCATTCAATTGAATTGCCTGTAAATTGAACCTGCTATATGTCTTCTGTTACAGGTGAACCATGTATGCACACGAGATTTTGACTGTTGCCTGGCAGTGCCTCTCTTGTCCGACGCTGGGGACAGGTTAGACCTGGTCATCAGCCGAAAGCCTCTGTCCACCGGGATTCGGGAGGAGGCCTTTAAGCACCCCACTAATTTAGAATCCAAGACGAGCACAAAGACCCTCTGAGGAGCCTGAAATATGACTTTTCTGTATCCCCAATCTAGAAGAAGCAGCCAATTTGAATATGTGGCATCTCCTTCACTTCGAGGAGCACCTTGGCTATGGTCCCATTGTTCGTTTTACAGTTTACAGCACTTTTACCCCCTTTTTGCATTTTCTTTGGCATATTCACTAGGATGTTGAAGTAATCGTCCTTGTGGTTGGAAATTCATCCTCTCTCATGGTGCTATCAGTTTTATTTGGCTCTATACCTCATCGTAGTAATAAGAAGAATCTTCTTATTAGGTTATTACTGAAATATTCCAGATAACCAGAAATGACTTTCCTTGTGGTTTGTGCAATGTGTGTTATGCGGCTGCTGATATATTAGGTCAGCCCTCCCCCAACCCCTGCATTGTAGTATTTTAAACACTGACGCACTTTATTCGTTCCTCACCCTCCATACTCACTATTTATTAATTTGCTATATTTCACGCTTCACAAGCGCACACCACTTCTCTGAATATGGCTGCTCCACATACAGCCCTGATCACTTCACGTAGCCTTTATTCACAATGGATATCAACCATGGCTCAGCAGCTGCCATGAAACTACAACTCCCAGCAGGAAGAGCCACAGGTTGTTGACTAGTGCACTGCTATATTCCTAGAACACTAATATATTTATTTTTCTACCCACATTGCACTTCATGGACCATGCCTCAGCGCCTTATATGGTGCTGTCAGTCCACACACGCTTCTACCATGACTAGTATGATACTGTTAGTTGAGCACTTTTCCCACAACACCCTTCTTATTACCACAATTCATTGCCATTTATTGCTTTCTTTTTCTAGTATTTCGGCCTAGTTCACATGTGCAAAAAATCTGGAAAGAGCCAACACAGTAAGCTGGGCTATTTTTTCCGTTCACATGACAGACCCCCATTGATTTTAATGGGTTTCTGTCATGGTGTCTATCGGATGCTGCAGTTGTGCGTCGTCATCTGGCACTACCATTATGTTCATTTTACTGTTCCTACGACAGAAAAACGGAAATTGCAATGCAGATGTGAACCACACCTTACCCAAAATTTCCCATAGCAGCCAGAATTTAGTGTTTACCCACATTGGTGAAACGTGGGCTATGCTTGGTGGCCACAGACAGCACACTTTGTTAATAATGGCAACAATTAGTCAAGTGTGAATGGGATTTTTATTTTTGTGTTTTGCCTGTTGGAGATTACATATTCAGCACCCACACTGCCAGCGACACGGAAAAAAAAAAGCAATGTATTGGAGGTCAGCATGTTTTATAATGTAGCATGCCGCCATTTTTATGGGGCTAATATAGTGCAAGACTGCACTTGATGCTGCCATTGGCTACAGGACCATGGCAAATACCGTCTCATGCCTACAAAATGGAGAAAATTATTGTAACGGGCACCAATCTGGGTCAGACTGGGTTGCACCATGTAAAAAAAAAAAAACTATACACCCAGCGAAGGGAGGTGTTGCCCATAGCAACCAATAAGAATCCAGCTTTCAGTGCAGGTTAGGAATTAAGATGCGATCTGATTGGTTTACTAGTGAGGCCCAGACTCTGAGCAGTTAGGCCCTCCTGTGAAAATGTTTGAAGTACTGTAGCAGCCATTTTGTAATCGAATGACTGATTCATATAATTTTAATTAAGCGTCTTTAATGTTTAGTGAATATCTAACTTGAAAAGTTACACTTTTAAGATGGTGGCCAAAGAAATGTGAAAGTCGTTAAACTGTTGTGCTAATATTAAGGTGGCTAACATGTATCATTAGTGAGGGTCAGCGACTCATGGTTGTCCTATTGATACAAAACTACAACTCCCAGCATGCCCTGACAACCGCAGGCTGCTAGGACGATAAACGCAGTGGTCTCCAACTTCTGGCTGTCCAATAGGTATAACACTAGAATAGGATAGTCACAGATTGGAGATCGCTGCTCTAAAGGATACTGCAGCTGATAAGTTGGCCGCCATGGTACCTACATAGTATCTCCTGTCTATCCAGGTGGGTGGCTGCAGGAGGCTAAAATGGCTGCCCCTTATGTAGAAGATGATGATGATTGCATAACTTCTCACACCCAGTGTTCAATAGGGCCAGTACCCACCCCGCCCTTCCCCCACAGCGCCCGTGCTGTCGACATTCTGCCATGTATACGTCATGTGCCATAGCAGGGTCTGAAGGTATTTTTATATGCAATATTTGTGGGTACAGAGCTCCCCAGTTTTGGGGCTTTAAAATGATGCATTTAAACCGAAGGCTTTAACAATCGTCTCCCTGTACTCTTTCCTATGCATTTTCAATGATCTCGTCCGTTACCCGCATTACCAGAGGAGTATTTTTATCCGTATGAGTAACTTAACTTGTAAAGTATTTTTCTACAGATTTAGGTATTCTTATGTATCAGGAAAGCACAATACGTCAAGATGACAGGAGCCGGAGAGCTTTATTTTATTCCTGTTATGGATACATTTGTAAATAATTTTTTCTGTATTTAAGAAAAAAAATAACAAAAAAATACAAATGGGAATATTGTTGAGAAATGGGTTTTTATCAATAAAATATGAAATTTTACACCTGTGAGAATTTATTTTCTTTCAACTAAGAAGCTGAACATCTGCCTCCCTGCTGTTTACTTTACAGCCTCTTTCTAATAATATCTTGGTCTAAATTTACAGACTCTTGCTTTACTGTTTTGGTATTTCTGGTTTATTCCATTTACATCTAAAAGCTTTCAAAAAAAAAAAATTTTTGTTTTCCTTGGAAACGGACTGCAGTTTTGCTCTGCCTCACTGTCACACAGCAAGAACTAAGCTGATTGGTCACATATGTAATTATTACCCACAATACACTGCTCTGTGGTAATTGGAAACTAGTAGAAGAATGCATTTAGCTTTATATATACACAGCAAATGTCAAAAGACTCGTCGGATGCTGAATCCTAAAACCACATTGTCCGGCAAGTATTTTGACGCAGTTTTCAATGTGGATTTTAGGTCTTTTTTTCCACCGGATTTACAGTCAGAAAACGAGTCCCATTCATCTCTGTGGAGTTTTGGATATGGATTTGACAGTGCTCCAAGATTTTTGTAAAAATGACGGTTTTGTAATTCGAACTCAAGAAGATCTTAATTGTGTGGACTACAACTCAGATTTTCATTTGTGGTCTATGGGGAAGCATATACAGTTTTTTTACAGTTTTATAATTTACAGCTTTTAAAACCTGAATCCGCGTAAAAATCTGACTTTAAAGGCTTGTAGGCGGGCCCATCAATGCAAATCAAGAAAAAAAAATGGCAAGTAAATCAAGAAATTCAGACGTTTTTATCAAACTTAATGGGGTGTATCTATTAATACTGTCTTACTCGTAGACAGTGTAAATATAGACTAGACAGTATTACTGTATAATGTGCCACATTTTTCATAGTGTTCATAAAACAGGCGCAGGTTAGAACTGTCTGGTCTAACTTTGCACCTTTTTCAACCCCTTAGTCTCCCTGGATGTAAACCTATATCCCAGGGCTGCTAAGGCACCGTTCCTCACTCCGATCGGGGCCCCCACGGCAAGATCACGGGGTTCTGATTGGTTTTCATGGCGGTTGGAAGCCTTGTGAAGGCTTCTTTTGCCGCCAAGTTTTGTTTCAGGAAGTAGTGAAACCACCATATTAGTTCACCCTAACGCATTAGCTATACCATGCATTAAAGGGGTGTTATTGTTTCAATAAATGGCCTTCAGAATAAGGGGACAGTGAAAACAAGCAACTTTGCAATTGAATGTCATTAGCAAAGCTGCCTTGTTCTCACAGTGTCCCTTATCTTGTTTTTATTTACACTGATATCCAGTGTGGGTCTAATCCCTCCTCCTTGCATTTCACTAGCTGAGAGCTCATTTACATTCTGTACAGCCCCTGGGTCGATTCACGGGCTGTACAGAATGACTCCGAGTTAGGGGCCGTAGCATTTTTCTGTTTCCACACCTAGCAGAAACAGACTGCAGCAGATTGTACAATGAGAAAACATGACAGTTTTGACCCTGTGCCTAACTCTCCTGCATACACGCAGATCTGTGCCGTTCTTAGAAAGCTGTAATACATCTCCAGCTGTGAGAGATCAGTGCTCAGATTAGATTGAATGCAGCCTGTGGTATGTATACAGCTCTTATAAAATAAGACAGATAGGGAGAGACACAGTGACATGTGGACTCAGAGGGGAGGGGGGGGGGGAATCTCAGGCCAGCAGTGAAGGGGGGATGATGTCATCCAGCTGGGAGGGGAAGAAACGCCCCTGCATTCACAGAGTTGAGAAGCTCAGAGCAGTGTGAATGAGCCGAAGGAAGCGATACATCCCCTTTAAGCTTTATAAATGACCGAGCCCCCCCCCCCAAAAAAAAAAATAAAAAAATTTAAGTTTCAAATCACCCCCCTCTTGCCATTTTACAAATAAAATAACAAAGTTACACATATTTGGTATCGCCGTGTCTGAAAAAGTCCAATCTATTAAAATATAACATGACTTACCCCCTAACGCTGAACATCGTAGCAGAAAAAAAATTCCAGACGGCAAAATTGCGTGGTTGTTTTGTTCATCTCACATCCCCTAAAAATTTGAATAATTGTGATAAAAAAAGTTGCATGTTTTCTAAACTGGTACCAATAAAAAGTACGCTTCAGCCCACAACAAATGCACCCTCACTCAAGTCCGTAGGTGTTAGTACAAAAACATTTTGGGTTGCAGAAATTGGCGCTGTCCCGTATTTTAAAAAATAGAAAATAATTTTGGATTATTTTTTACTGTACCAAAATCGAACAAAAACCCTACATGTTTGGGTGTTGCCAGAATCTTATCAACCTGCAGAATACAGAGGACACATCATGTAATACCGGGGAGTGAACGTACTAAAAAAAAAACCGCAAGCAAGGCATAGTTACATTTTTCACATTTTGCCCCACTTTGAATTTTTTTGCAGTTTCCCAGTATATTCTATGGTACAGTGAATAACACCATAGAAAGTACATGTTGTCACACAAAATAAAAGCTCTTATGTCTAGATAGGTGGAAAAATAAAAGTTATGAATCTTGGAAGGCGAGGAGGAAAGCACAAATGTCAACCCCCCAAAAAAATCAAGATCCTTAAGGGGTTTATTTGGCTTCCTATATGCCACTAATTGTGGCAATGTTTTGCTGCACGTCGTTGCAACCTAAACCACAGCCCTTTCCACACAACCACACACCCTTTTTACCAAGATCACGCTTCATTTCTCAAACGAGACACAGAAGTTTCTAGAAACGGTCTTAAAAACATAATATGGTGTAAAGCATGTTTGGCACAAATTGTGCCGTTCTGGAGCAACTGTCTTTATAAATGTCTCCAATTGAGTATTCTGATTAGATTTAGCACTGCGGCGTTTTCACTGTTTTGCCAACACAGTAGCGCTGTGCAGGGGTACTGCAGCCAACGCCAGTTATTTCGAGGGAACCTGTCACATTAAACATATCATCTGAACTGTCAGTAGTAATAGTTTTAGAGCAAGAAGTACTGAACAGATCGTCCTATAGTTTTGTGGGAAATGATTTAGTAGCTAATCACAGAAAAATGAAATGGATAACCCCTTTAAAACTTATTTTAATATTAAAATAAAAAAAATTGTGAAAACTAGTCTGAGATCAATGGATGTAAATACAATATTCTCTCATCCAAGTCACATCCGCTCACTGGTTGTTGTGTTTAGTAGTCCTGAATGACTTCCAGAATAACCAAGAAGTGTGAGTCTGAAGCAGGCTGTAGTTTTGTGAAACCGCATGATGAAAAAACCCCATTAAGGAGTCCAGTTGACGGTCTTGTCAGTGATTGACCGCAATCTCTCCATATGAACACTTATACAGGAAAAACTGTTAAGACCCACCTCTGGGCTCCTTAACTCAGAATAAATAAACATTTAATTGAATAAATGACAAGTTTTGCTTAATATTTTCCCACAAAACTATATATTGATCTGCTCAGATTCTACTGCTGCATGCTGCCAGCAGATAACATGTTCAATGTGACAGGTTCCCTTTAAATAAGGTTGTGTTTCAGTCCTCCTTGCATCGCAGAGAGCCAGGACGCTGCTATGCAGAAATTGTAAAGGGGCAGAAGCACTAAATCAATGCAAAAACCCCTTCATCCTCAGGATCAGTGGAGTTCTTAGGGCTGGTTCACACGGCTTATTCAAGCTGTAATTGCGGGACGGATTTCACCCGCAATTCCGGCTTGAATAAGTGGCGGGGCGGGGGCGCTGCCCGCCGGCCCCATAGACATCCATTATCCACGGCGCCTATTCCGGCGGATTCGCTGAGCGGGCAGGGGAGACGGAATCCATAGTTCTCTGTGGATTACCGTAATGGCTGGGACGGATTCTGTCAATATTCATACATGGGTTATAGGGAACAAGCATTGTTTGGACTACAATATAGCACTGACACTGTTCTTCAATTAGTGGTGTCATACATGTCCTGTTCTAGGGGTCAGCACATAATTGACTGCCCCGGTGACTTAAAGGGGTATTCTCGCTACAATGATCGTATCTCAGACTATGGGGACAGTAAAAATTAGCACTTTTGTAATTGGTTTGCATTACCGAAGTCACTTAGTATAGTAGATATGAGCTTTACTGTGCAGCAATAGCTATTTTTTGAATCTGCTAGTCGGGACACGCCCCTTGTACTGTGATTGGCTGGCTGACATTTCATTCAGCCTGTTGGGACACACCCCAGACAGGAAGCACCCTGGACACGCCCCCTGTGCTGTGATTGGCTGCCTGCACACTCTGTGTTTACTCCCCTCTGAGCTGTTAAAACCGAAAGTGAAACCAGCTATCTGAAAGGGCTGCTGGCTGTATACTCGTATCCCAGCACTAAGGTGAATGATCTGGGTAATTACTGACTGTTTAACTCCTAGATCCCTTCATATAACACAGTCTTATGTCCTGTTTTCCCTCCATATAACACAGTCACACAGCCTCCTGCCTGATAACAAAGGGGAAGAGGGTGGGAGCAGTGTGCAGTCCTCACATGTGTTTCATCAGTTCAGGCTGTGTGTATAACTGGTTATAGCATAGCAAGGAGCTTGTGGAGCCTTAAGCTGAAAGCTCTGCAGACAAGAGAACATGACAGGAGGCTGTATAGCTGTCCTCTCCAGACAACCTTCCCATTCCCCTGCTTCACACAGAATGATGATGTCGCAGCTCTTCAGTGAGGAGAGACTCGCCCCTGGATTTCAAATTCAATCTCAGAGAATTAGCTGAAGAGCACGAACACTTCAACAGATTATACACCTTTAAACCTGAGGTCTTATTAAATGCAGATGCACTGACCTTCCCAGTCAGACAATTTACTTAGTCTTGTAACTATTTGGCTCAGATCATTTGACCTGTGTGCAACAATTTTTCTTGTAAAGATTATTTTGATGCTTATTGGCATCACGGTTGCAACTTAGGACTTGTGACATGTCTGTTTTAATACTTGCATTCGCCAAGAAATAACAATTTTGTACCATGTTTTCTTAGAATATTCCTTATTTTTTTTCTCTTGTATGAATAATTGACAACTGGATGTTGCAATTCCCATATGCGGCCATTTCAACTCGTGTACATTTCCGGGAAGAATAACAAAAGAATAGCAAAAAGTATTTCTTTTTACAGGAAAGCTGCTAAAATTATAATTTCAGGTGGAATATTTGACCATGAAGTATGCCATTTTAAAGGAGTTGTCTCATTACGAGCTTTCAGCCTGTCAGTGTCCCTGGTAAGTTGAACTGAGGGGCGTGTTTCTTGGTCTGTCTGTTCTGCTCCCTCTCCCCCCTCCCATCAGCACACAGGCAGCTATGTACTTCTATAAGGTGGGGAGGGGGTTTTGCTCTCAGAGTTCACCCTGTGTGTGCCTGCCTAGGTCTGTTGCAGGGGGGGGCTGATCTAGGAGTGTTGAGAGGAATATGAAGATGTGTGGTAATAGAGCAGAGGGGGTGCATGTGTTCCTATATCCCCTGCTTAGCTTACAAGTCTCCACATCTCCAGCAACAACAAGGGCAGTGTTAATATACTCAGGAGGTGTCCCTAATACAGGAGAACATAAAGTATTCACATGCCTGATTTGTATAGTATTAGTATAGTCACAGTTCCAAAGACATATCATGATTATAGTAACAGACAGGGTCACTGCTGTCACATCTATCTGTGTTAGAGAGCAGGAGGAAGCAGGGACACACAGGGTTTAATCCAGGCAGCTCGACACAGACGCCAGAGTCCTCCCGCCCCCCCCTCCCCTCCTCCCTCCACTACAGAAGCATTCTGTGTGGGAGGGCTCTCTGCTCTGACCTGTCTTCAAAGGTGATGAGTCATTCAGAACCTGACACCCAGTAAGATAAGGATCAACAGGTCCGCTACTATAGAGTTTTGAGAAGCTGATGTAGTAATACTAACGGGCTAGCTCAAAATCAGTAAACTTTTGTAATGAACATATATTGCAAAGCTGCTTGTTTTTTAAAGATTCTTTAAATTAAAACCCAATCATTGTAGCGAGACAACCCCTTTAACCACTACACTTATGAACTACTCCACCCCCTTATGAGATCCCACCTCCATAGCTTAAAAGAGGTCTACAACCTTTCTGTGCTGGGTCCAACAGTCTGTAACGATTCCTTCCAGGCCAGAACCCATGGACCCATTCAGTAAACCACAGAGCCAGGTGGGAGGGCCCTGTGATATGCTACTGGAGTGGCACGGAGCCCAGGGGTTGTCTTAAGGCTCTCCAAAAGTTACACACTGGGGCAGATTTATCAAGGCAGTTGCACCACAAATCTGGCTCAATTTGCTTCAAAAATAATGTCTTACAAGCTTTTCGTCACATTTACTATATGTTTTAGACATTTCAGACGCATCTGCACCTTGTCCGACAAAGGGGGCACAGTTTATCAGGAAAGGGTGTGGCTTAAATATGCCAAAAAATGCGCCAGAATTTTGGCACAATTTCTGGCATAAAAGTAAGCCAATTTAAAGATGGTATGAAGTTAGGCTAGACAGTTATGAGCTGCACCAGATTTATCTACACTATGATAAATGTGGCGCATTGTAAGACTGTCTAATCTAACTTTAAATTGTCTAAGAGTAAGACACTATTGATAAATCTGCCCCATTGTGTCTATACTGTTCACTAATAGTCAAAGAGACAGCAGACACTGTTGCTCCACTTAAAGAGAACCTGTCAGATGGTTTATGCTACCCTATCTGACAATAGGATGTCAGAGGAAGAGAAGCTGAGCTCTGTGATATGTAGGTTTACATGACGTACAGAATCGTGTCGTTAAAAAGCAAATACTGATAAGATTACTTAACTAAACAGCAAATTGAGGATTTGTTACAACCAACAGAGGGCGCTGTGGGCTTCTCGGCCCCTTTCCCATAATGCCTGGTGATTAACTAAACAGTGAAACTTCTGTTTACCTCGTACATACACAGTAATTGACAGCTTGCCCTACATCAAGGTTTGTACAGAGCAAACTGTCAATCACTGCATGTGGGTGGGTAGTAGTATAATGTTGTACCGTGTAGCGATAGAAAGTAGTAGAATAGTGAAGAAATCAGGCGATACCTTTTAGAGGCTAACTGAGTATATTTGATAGTGGCTTTCGAGAGACTAGCCCCCTTCTTCAGATGATGTTATACAACAAACTGAAAATTTACACCGACTTTTTATACACACAAGACATGGATCTTCAAAAGGATCTTAGAATTCTTAAAAATAACAAAATGCAAATATAGGTAAGCAGTTATTTACAACCTGTCAAGAATTAAACAGTCTGGAAACTTGTGAGGCGTGACGGGAGGTGATCAGAAATTTAAATTTCTCTTATCTATGTGCAATCAGGGGAGATTTGTTGCACTCACAGTTAAACAAAATAGCTTGACATGAAGCTGGCATGAAATATTTAACCCTTTTTGGGCAGAGTTTTAAATTTTTGCATTAATTTAATATTCCCATTCCTTCCTCTCCCTTTGAGTCTTAAAATCTCCCATTAGACCGTTACCTGCAAATCTTCATGGAATGATTTTCTCCAGAAAAATGTGCGGCCACTGGCAGATCAGTTCTATTGTTGTTAATGGTGAATCTGTGTGAATTCATATGCGGCTGAGTCTCTGCCCTGTTTCCCCCACATAGAGGCCTGTGGTAGGACATTGCATACACATAATCAGATACACCACATTGCTAGACCTGCAGAAAATGTCCCCCCTAATTCTATGCACTGCTGGGACTGTGGGACAGGTACACTGTCAGCGGTGGGGGAATGTAAATGCAGGTCTTGCACCTGTTTGCAGGCAGGGTGAGGTGCCATTTTTCAGTTGGGGCCTTCAGAGCGCTCCGGACAATAATGCGCCGCAGGTTTGGTGGTTGCCGAAAGGAGAGGAGAGGGGGGACTGGGGAATATGTCTTTGAGTCTGTTGTCTCTATGTAGTACAGGTTGGGAAATTCCTTGGCAATCTTTTGTAGGATCTCAAGCTGTGGGTTGTAGGTGACAACTAGGGGCACTCGTTCTTCCTTCTGGGTCTCTTTGTATGTGAGCAGACTGTCTCTGTTGATGGCGGCCCCTTGCTGATTTGGTTGTCAGTCAATTTTGTCTGTATCCAAGTTTGAGAAATTTTGTCCTCAATCCAGGAGGTGCTTGTCCAGGTCTGCTTTGTCGGAGAATACCATTGTACCGGTATAGCCTGGCTGTATATAAAGACTGTTTTGT
Organism: Phyllomedusa bahiana; assembly: GCA_025379985.1. NCBI lineage: Eukaryota > Metazoa > Chordata > Amphibia > Anura > Hylidae > Phyllomedusa > Phyllomedusa bahiana. Next base: position 395,086 of record JAODAL010000021.1, read on the forward strand.
GTGCTTGGGGGGGAAGCTGTTATTCCTGAGGTAGGCCCTTCTGTCTGTCGGTTTTTTGGTATACTGATGGTGAGTAGCCGGTGGTCTTTGATGTGTATTGTAGTATCCAGAAAGTGGATTTTTGCTCTCTGAATAGGTAAGTTTAAGGTTAATGGTGGGGTGAAAGTTTTTTGAAGTCATTATGGAATTGAATTAGGGCCTCCTCGCCCCCAGTCCAGATGACAATGATATCATCAATATTTAAAGGAGGTACATCATGGGTTTTGGTGTTGCATGTTTATAAATATGCTCCTTCCAGTGCCGCCATAAAGAGATTTGCATATTGGGGCCACATCTGGACCCCATGGAAGTTCCCATTTGCTGTAGATACAGGTCTTCTCCAAAAGTAAAATAGTTGTGGGTGAGTGTGAAGGGGCTGAGCTGTGTGACTGGTTTCGGTGGGAGGTCTTTTTTCTCTAGGTGCACCTGCATGCTGCAACTCCCCTCCTTGTGGGGAATGTTTGTATACAAGGATTCTACATCCATGGTGGCCAAAATGGGGCCCTCAGGAAGTGGACCGAGGGGATTGAGTTTGTTAAGAAGGTCTGTTGTGTCCTGGATGTAGCTTGGAGTATCTTGACCAGGGTTTTTGGAGATTTTCCACCCAACCTGAGATATTCTCTGTCAGTGTCCCAATGCCCGAAATGATAGGCCTCCAAGGGTTGCCATCTTTAGGGATCTTGGGGAGCATATAGAAGCAGCCCGGTGTAGGGATCCTCTGAGATAAGCAATTCCACCCGCTTCCGGACCTGAATTGGGAAACTTTTTTATCATATCCTTTAGTTGTTTCATATAGGCCTCTGTGGGATCATTTCCAAGTTTGCAGTAGTGGGTGGGATTTGACAGTTGTCTGTTCGCTTCCTGGATATAGTCGAGATGTTCATCATGACTATTGGCCCCCTTTGTCAGCAGGTTTTAAATTATATCCTGATTTTCTTTCAGTGAAGCAATAGCCTTCTGTTCCTGCAGGGTTAGGTTATGTACTTGTTTCTTTTGTTTCTCCAGGATTTCAGAGTAAGCAAAAGATTCACTTTCCATTTCTCTTTCTTCTCTGCTTCTTACTCAAAGTCCTGCTCCAAACCATATAAACTCATATATCCGATATCATATAACCCTATATATCACAGAGCTTAGTTTCTCTCCCTCGATCATATAACCCTATATATCACAGAGTTCAGCTTCTCTCCCTCCATCATATAACCCTATATATCACAGAGCTGTTTCTCTTCCTATATCACATAACCCTATATATCACAGAGCTCAGCTTCTCTCCTCTATCCTATAACCATATATATCAAGTCAGCTTTTCTCTTCTATCATATAACCCTATATATCACAGAGCTCAGCTCCTCTCCTCTATCATATAACCCTATATATCACAGAGCTCAGCTCCTCTCCTCTATCATATAACCCTATATATCACAGAGCTCAGCTCCTCTCCTCTATCATATAACCCTATATACCACAGAACTCCTCTCCTCTATCATATAACACTATATATCACAGAACTCTTCTCTCTCTATCACATCCTGCTCTCAGATAGGGCCACATAAACCATCTGACAGGTTCCTGTTACTATCTCCTGCGACCAGTCCTGCAGCTAGCCCGGGCCACCCAAGTCAGCAGCTTCACCAAGCTGCTCAAGGAGCCCATCAACAGAGGCTACCAACTTCACACCTCATAGAAAAGCAGGACACAGTGGACCATCACTTACACTGTCCCTCTGCCAACTGTTTTCCTTCTGATCCAAACTCTACCCCTACACTCCATCCATGTACGATACCACCTCCTCCTCCCTACTAAGCCACTTCAAGTGGGCCTTCTTCCATGGCTTTGCCAGGCATCTGGCCCATTCATTATAATCTACAAGTCAAAAGAGCTGACAAAGACATTGAGGTCACACACAATAAAAAATGCACAGTCTCTAGTCATGATTTTAATCTGTTTATTATTGAAGTTAATTACAAAAGCATCTAACATTAAAGGATAAAACAGCAGAGTGAAATCAGTGATACAGTCTATACAGGAAATGCATCCAATCTCTTCCCATGCAAGGCAAGTCTGCTCCACTGCCAGCATGGAAAGGGTTAATGCTGAACCTTAGACGGTATTCATTCTTATGTGAAGATAGTGTGATGTAACGTTATATTTTTATCTAATTTATATTGCTGTATATTTTTTTCATACTTGTGTTATGAAAACCAAATGTAGAAAATGTTATACACTTGCTTTATTGACCAGTAAAAGTGCAATGCAGAACCAAATTGTAACAATTAAAGAGAACCTGTGACATCTTCTAATATTTTAGTAAATACCTGTGTTCTCTGTGAAATAACAATTCTGGAGCATCTTCTCTTATATCTGTGTTGCACTGTTCCTCTGTTGTTCCTTCTAGAAATGTATTACTGAATCTGTCAAATGGGTGTTATCATTCCCGTTTCCAGGGATAGTGTCTCTGCAGACACCAACTCTGTCAGCATTGATTGGAAACACCCCTAAATGGTAACACCCATCTGACAGATTATGTAATTACTATAAAGAATAACAGAGGAACAACACAATTCTGAAGCATCTTCTCTTATCACTCTGTGTTATTTCTTCACCGGTATTTCACCTTAGTATTTACTAAAACAGACATGTCAGGAGAGTTCACAGGTCCTCTTTAATGATAAGTGTACACACTTCTGTGTTTCACAATGATACCACCATCCTTTATACCAGTGACTGTTTGCATAGAGCTTCTCCTCTCAATGAAGTAACAGTAAGAAATAAAGGAGGGTGCAGGCCCAAGGTGTTCACAACACATTGGATAGAGGTGCAGGGGCCCTTCTCTTCAAAGTACACTGGAGAAAATAATCCATGAAGCCTTTCTATATAGGTTAGATGTTTATCTACATCACATAAGAACTTCTTGATTACAAAGTCACCTGTATAGGAAAATGAATACAAACTGTCATCCTGCAAAACAGAAAGGGAAGTGCTGACAACCAAAACTGAAGACGCAGTTGTTAGACAGACATGGCGTAATGAAATAATGGAAACTAAATAGTTAAAGACTGACAAGACTTAAAAGGTAAATGGGAAACTTTAAAAGTTTCTATTTAAAAAAAAAAATCTTATTGCCAGGTGGTAAATTTTTATCACACACTAAGATTTCCCAGGAACTTAAAAGGAAATAAAAATGAAATGTTTCTGTATCAAGATAAAATGGGGGGGGATTAAAAACGGGGAATGTCAATTCCAAACAATTAAATAGGTTTATTGTGTAGAAAAGGGGTGGTTATGGCACATCTTGGTGGAGTTGTATGTGGTTTCCTATCTAGATGAAGTTGTGGTTGGCATCCTATCTATGTGGAGTTGTGGGTGGTTTCTTTTGTAGGTGAAGTTGTGGATAGTTTCCTATCTAGGTGGAGTTGTGTGTGACTTTTTACCAAGTTGGAGCTGTGGATGTGTGGGTGGATTTCTATCTAGGTGGACTTGTAGATAGTTTCCTAACTAGATTGAGTTGTAGGTGGCTTATCATCTAGGTGGAGTTGTGGGGGTAGGGGTGGTCTCCTATCTAGGTGGAGTTGTGGATGACTTCTTAACTAGTTGGAGTTATGGTTTCCTATCTAGGTGGACTTGTAGATAGTTTCCTAACCTAGATGGAGTTGTGGATAGCTTCATATCTAGGGGGAGTGGTTGAGGTAGGGGTGGTTTCCTATCTAGGTGGAGTTGTGAGTGGCTTATTTAGGTAGAGTTGTGGATGGTTTCCTTTCTAGGTGGAGTTGTGGGTGGTATCCTATCCAGTTGAAGTTGTGGAAGTGTGGGTGGTTTCCTTTCTAGGTGGAGTTGTGGGTGGCTACCTATCTTGGTGAAGATGTGGAGGTGTATGTGGCTTCCTATCTAGTTGGAGTTGTGGAGGGCTTCCTATCTAGGTGGAGCTGTGGGTGGCTTCCTATCTAGGTGTAGTGGTGGAGGTAGGGGTGGTTTCCTATCTAGGTGGAGTTGTGTGTGAATTTTTTTCAAGGTGGAATTGTTGAGGTGTGGCGGTTTCCTATCTAGGAGGAGTTGTGGGTGTCTTCCTATCTAGGTGGAGTTGTTGGTGGTATCCTATCCAGTTGAAGTTGTGGAAGTGTGGGTGGTTTCCTTTCTAGGTGGAGTTGTGGGTGGCTACCTATCTTGGTGGAGATGTGGAGGTGTATGTAGCTTCCTATCTAGTTGGAGTTGTGGGTGGCTTCCTATCTAGGTGTAGTGGTGGAGGTAGGGGTGGTTTCCTATCTAGGTGGAGTTGTGTGTGAATTTTTATCAAGGTGGAATTGTTGAGGTGTGGCGATTTCCTATCTAGGGGGAGTTGTGGGTGTCTTCCTATCTAGGGGGAGTTGTGGGTAGTATCCTATCTAGGTGGAGTTGTGGAGGTGTGAGTGGTTTCCTATCTAGGTGGAGTTGTGGAGGTGTGAGTGGTTTCCTATCTAGGTGGAGTTGTGAGTGGCTTCCTATCTAGGTGGAGTTGTGAGTGGCTTCTTATTTAGGTAGAGTTGTGGATGATTTCCTATCCAGGTGGAGTTGTGGGTGGATTTCTATATAGGTGAAGTGGTGGGTGGTATCCTATCCAGTTGAAGATGTGGAAGTGTGGGTGGTTTGCTTTCTAGGTGGAGTTGTGGATGGCTACCTATCTTGGTGGAGATGTGGAGGTGTAGGGGGCTTCCTATCTAGTTGGAGTTGTGGGTGGTTTCCTATCTAGGTGGAGTTGTGTGTGAATTTTTATCTAGGTGGAATTATTGAGTTGTGGGTGTCTTCCTATCGAGGTGGAGTTTTGGGTGTCTTCCTATCTTGGTGGAGTTGTGGTTGGATTTCTATTATGGTGGAGTTGTGGGTAGTATCCTATCTAGGTGGAGCTGTGGGGGGCTTCCCATCTAGGTGGAGCTGTGGGTGTACTCCTATCTAGGTGGAGCTGTGGGTGGCTTCCTATCTAGGTGGAGCTGTGGGTGTCCTCCTATTTAGGTGGAGCTGTGGGTGTATCCTATCTAGGTGGAGTTGTGGGTAGTATCCTATCTAGGTGGAGTTGTGGGTAGTATCCTATCTAGGTGGAGTTGTGGGTAGTATCCTATCTAGGTGGAGTTGTGGGTAGTATCCTATCTAGGTGGAGTTGTGGAGGTGCGAGTGGTTTCCTATCTAGGTGGAGCTGTTGAGGTGCGAGTGGTTTCCTATCTAGGTGGAGCTGTTGAGGTGCGAGTGGTTTCCTATCTAGGTGGAGTTGTGGAGGTGTGAGTGGCGTCCTATCTAGGTGGAGCTGTGGAGGGCTTCCTATCTAGGTGGAGCTGTGGATGGCTTCCTATCTAGGTGGAGCTGTGGAGGGCTTCCTATCTAGGTGGAGCTGTGGATGGCTTCCTATCTAGGTGGAGCTGTGGGTGGCTTCCTATCTAGGTGGAGCTGGGGGTGGCTTCCTATCTAGGTGGAGCTGGGGGTGTCCTGCTATCTAGGTGGAGCTGTGGGTGTCCTCCTATCTAGGTGGAGTTGTGGGTGTACTCCTATCTAGGTGGAGTTGTGGGTGTACTCCTATCTAGGTGGAGTTGTGGGTGTACTCCTATCTAGGTGGAGCTGTGGGTGTACTCCTATCTAGGTGGAGCTGTGGGTGTACTCCTATCTAGTGGAGCTGTGGGTGTCCTCCTATCTAGGTGGAGCTGTGGGTGTCCTCCTATCTAGGTGGAGCTGTGGGTGTCCTCCTATCTAGGTGGAGCTGTGGGTGTCCTCCTATCTAGGTGGAGCTGTGGGTGTCCTCCTATCTAGGTGGAGCTGTGGGTGTCCTCCTATCTAGGTGGAGCTGTGGGTGTCCTCCTATCTAGGAGGAGTTGTGGGTAGCATCCTATCTAGGAGGAGTTGTGGGTGGCCTCCTATCGAGGTGGAGTTGTGGGTGGCCTCCTATCTAGGTGGAGTTGTGGGTGTGTCTTATCTAGGTGGATTTGTGGAGGTGTGGGTGGCTTCCTATCTAGGTGGAATTGTGGAGGTGTGGGTGGCTTCCTATCTAGGTGGAGTTGTGGGTGGCTTCCTATCTAGGTGGGGTCTTTTCTCTCCTCACAATTTGGTCTGTATATGTTATCATTATTTTTTTTTACTTCCCTCCTCGTGGTTGGCTTTATGGATTTACCATTATGCATTTAGCATGGTGTGGCATTTTCTGCTTATTTATGTTTTCAGTATAATTACAATGTGGTTTGGGATATATAATATGATGTAGCTATTTTGGTGTATACAGTCCTTGTGAGGTGTTATCCACTTCGTCATATGTATTGTAGTGTATTTGTTTTTTTTTTATGTTATGTGTGTATTTTATTATATTTTGTAATAAGGCATTTATAGTTTTTGTAGGTTTGGTCTTTGTAGGCGTTTTGTATTTTTTATTGAAACCTACTTTGTATTTACTTTTTGGTGTTTCTTGTTTTTGGCGTTTTCTATCTAGGTGGAGTTGTGGGTGGATTTCTTTTTAGGTGGAGTTGCGGAAGTGTGGCTGGATTTCTATCAAGATGGAGTTGCGGAAGTGTGGCTGGATTTCTATCAAGGTGGAGTTACGGAAGTGTTGGGTGGGTGGCTTTCTATCCATTTGGAGTTGCGGTTGTGTTGTGTGGGTGGCTTCCTATCGAGGTGGAGTTGCGGAAGTGTTGGGTGGGTGGCTGCCTATCGAGGTGGAGTTGCGGAAGTGTTGGGTGGGTGGCTGCCTATCGAGGTGGAGTTGCGGAAGTGTTGGGTGGGTGGCTGCCTATCGAGGTGGAGTTGCGGAAGTGTTGGGTGGGTGGCTGCCTATCGAGGTGAGTTGCGGAAGTTTGGGTTGGTGGCTCTATCGAGGTGAGTTGCGGAAGTGTTTTGGGTGGGTGGCTGCCTATCTAGGTGGCGTTGCGGAAGTGTTGGGTGGTGGTGCCTATCGAGGTGGAGTTGCGGAAGTGTTGGTGGTGGCTGCCTATCGAGGTGGAGTTGCGGAAGTGGTTGGGGGTGGCTGCCTATCGAGGTGGAGTTGCGGAAGTGTTTGGTGGGTGGCTGCCTATCGAGGTGGAGTTGCGGAAGTGTTGGGTGGGTGGCTGCTATCAAGGTGGAGTTGCGGAAGTGTTGGGTGGCTGCCTATCGAGGTGGAGTTGCGGAAGTGTTGGGTGGGTGGCTGCCTATCGAGGTGGAGTTGCGGAAGTGTTGGGTGGGTGGCTGCCTATCGAGGTGGAGTTAAGGAAGTGTTGGGTGGCTGCCTATCGAGGTGGAAGTGTGGGTGGTTTCCCATCTGGGTGGAAGTGGTATCATGATTCTCTCAGGCCTTGTTGACACAATGGATAACTCAGATTTTAATTCCGTTTCCCATTTCATGTCAAAATCTGAGTCCCATTTATGTTACTGGGAATCTGTGCCAAAGTTCTCATTGTGAACTTGGATTTTTCTGCCATGGATTTCAAGTCTGGGATGCAGACTAAAGCTCCAACCAGTCAAGGCTAAAGGTGAACATTAGAAACCTTTGAAACGCTTTTTCTAAATAGTGAAAGAAAAGACAAACAATCTCTATGGCACCAAATCTCTTTTGGGCACTAACTGGCCAGAAAAGCCATTTGGAAGGAGCAATACTTCATGTGATATAATCTGTCATTTTATATAGTTCAAAGCTGCAAAGGTTTAGTCATCTTGCAACAAAACTGGTGCTTTTTTTGTATGAAGTTATCGAGTCTAAAATGTGCAGTAGTAAACATTCCCCCAATACTACAGAACCCTAGACAGGCGTGATTTTGCAGATTACATGTATACAGAAGTCATCTTTAGTCCATACGTGTAAAGGTTAAACTGCTTCTACAGCTTTACCTTCAGATTCTGCCGTCCCAAGTGACATGATGTGTAATATACAATGAAAGCATTAATCACAACAGTCACCACAACGCTTCTGTGACTCACAGTCCCTAGAAAAACATTGTGGGCAGCAATATATATGTATTATACTACCAGAAAACTTTGATTATAGTCAGGTATAAAATGCCAATTTCAAACTCATCACAAGATGGCAGCAGAGGCATTTCCAGCTTCGCTGATGGGTAAAATCCATGCAAAACCATGCTGTATTGTGTTTGGGTTTACTGTATATACTTTTTATTATGATTTCACCTCACTTAAAAAACTGAAATGATTTAATATTATGTAAAATACTGTCTTGTCTTCTGGGGAGATTCAACCCCTTTCCCACCACAGGACACAGCTTTCAACTAAACTATTTAAGTTGTGCAGCTATTTTTCCACATGCCCTCTTTTCTTTTGTTCATTTAGATTAGTTTAGCATTTAGTCTGGACCCTGTCTTGATATTAGTGGTGCCTACTTACCTTGTATATTTGTATATTACCAATACTGGCACAGGCCTAAAAATGGTTATTAGGCTAGGTTCACATGTTGCATTTTTTAACACACCAAATATGCATGCATCAATATAAAGTGCATATTTATTTATTTTATTTTTTTTAGAAAACATGCATTTTTTAAAAACCCACCTACTTTTTTTTTTAAGTTAATAAGGATTTCACCTAGGTGTTTGAGTGAACTATAAAGACACATGCGTTTTTACAAACACAGCCATTGAAAAAACAAAAAAAAAACAAAAGAACACACTGCATCTGTTTTCATTGCAGGTCAAAAATGCATCTTGACTGTAACAAAAACTCAGTGTGTGAACCCAGGCTCAGTCTGTAGTAAAGAGTACAGACCTTACTGAGCTGTAGGCTAAAAGAAAATGGCTCCAACTGGCTGGACTATAAGGGTATGTACACAAGTTGGAGTTAGGAATCAAAGAGATAGAGTTTTACGCAGAATCGGTGTCAAAATCTATGTAAAAATCCATTCTGTGCACTAAAACCCCTTTACGGTGGGATGTCATGTTCTATTATTTTGAGCTATGTTTTTAAGCCTGTAGCACATATAAAGAAAAGACAGTCTGCCATTCTTTATACATCCAATTTTGGATTGAACAGAAAAACTGCATCTAAAAAAACTAAACATGATAAGATCCTTAAAGAGAACATGTGACATTTCATGACATCCGATTTAGTAAATACTTAAAATGGTTCTCCGGGACTATCCTTTTATTTGTTAAAGGGTTCCCAACTGTATTATATTAAACTTTGTAATCCATAATTTTTTTTTACCTGTCCTCCTTTGAAGAAACAGAGAAAAAGCCTTGTCCTCTCTTCCCTCTATCACCTGCAAACCATGTGACGTTCATTGTTCACATGACCTCACTGAATGATACATTACACTCAGTCGGTGTGCCTTGAAGTCAGGCTCAGCTCAGGAACACTCCCCTGTAGTGGGCGTGACCTGAGCAGAGAAAGATCTGGCTGCATTCACTCTTCCCAGCCTGTAGTCTGAAAGTGAATACAAGTAATTACATTACAGTAATTACAGGGGAGGGGGAAAGGTTTGTTTATATTTGAGTCCTGCTGGCAGGACTTACTAACAGTAATGGGAGCAGAGGACAGCAGTTCAGAGCTGGGGGGTTGTATACTGCTGTCATGAAAATGATGACTACAACTTTTTACAGTGACTCAAGTCCTAGTTATCATTATCATGACAGGAAGTACAGAGCTGGGGGGGATTACACACGTATATTAGCACATAGACGCAAGCAGTAATAACTGTGGAGGGAAGTCCTAGATCGAAATGCACTCTGGGAGTTGTAGGAAAGGGTTGCTGGAGAACTGCTGACATTCCCACAAGCAGGCAGTTTCACTGCAAAAAGTGGATCTTATGATAGATGAATAAAGAGGCCCAAGAAACACACGAAGGTGGTTGAAAATATTTTCTTTTCAGTATATAAATGCTGTTTATAGTGTTCTATGAACTCTTTAAACTCCTGGATAATCTCTAAAAATAACAATGAAATAATTCTGGAACACCTTCTCTTCTGACTCTGTGTTTTGCTGTTCTGTTATTCCTACTCGAAATGTATTATTTAATCAGTCAAATAGGTGTAAACTATCCGGTTTCCAAAGAGATCCCTGCACACACTGACAAGGTCAGCTCTGATTGGACAATGTCACACTGTGCAGGGACTTACTCCTAATTGCAAACACCCATCTGACAGACTCCGTGATAAATTTCTAGGAAGAACAGTATAATATAGAACAGTATAATATAGAGATGTTAGGAAGGATGCTTCTCAATTAGTATTTTATGTGGAATACTAGTATTTACTAAAAAAAAAAAAAAAGTCAGCAATGGCCACAGATCCTCCTTAAGATGGAAATCTTACATGGCAAAAGGAGGGTTCCCTACAGCCAAAATGTTCAGCTATTATTTTGTATCATATTTTGCAGTTTGTGCATTTGCTATGAAGCGTAAAAGTTGGTGACAATCCTACCAGTGTGCTGAATCCATAAGTTTAAGTGTGCTTATAAGTATATATGAGATATAATTTACCACTGCAACAAATATACTTGGCCAGTTTAATTTCTTAGAGTATGTTTCTTCTTATGTTTTTTTTTTTGCATTACCCTGCATGTAGCCATTTTTCCGGTGACATGACATGTTGGAAGGCCACATTCTCGAGATCCACTGGGAGGGAGATAATGTTATTAGCCAGAAGTGCAGCATTTGACCAAGATGTTACCTGTGTCTGAATGTTCCCAAACGAAAAAAAAATACTTTTATAGATTATGCAATATGTAAAAAAAAAGGCTAAATGCTAATTTAATATAATACCACAGTAGCACAGGTAACCCAACATCTTCTGCAACTAATCAGATGTTAACTTTTTACTGGCAACATAACACTACCCTAATTTGAGTTCATGTTGGACAGTTGCATAGGAGGTTTTTTTTTTTTATTAAGCAGGCTTTTACAGTTTAGGTTAACTCAAGATTGTCATTTTACAGGTTAAATGTACACAATTTTAGGTAACATTGTCCACTGGGAAACAATTACACTGGAATAGGGCCAGGATGGGTGGAAAAAAAAAAAGTCTTGTGCTGCTTTGGAGCTTCTCCGCGATCAGCTCTTCTTCACTTCCCGGTTCTTTTCCTGCCACACAGAAGAGATCTGACTTCATAGTGAGTAAATGGAGTGCGTGCCTCTCCATGTTGAGATGAGAAAACGGAAGTGAGGACGAGCAGGTCACTGGAAGTACTGGAGTGATAGTGGATCGGGAGGTAAGTAACATTTTCTTTTTTCCAAACTGGCCCCATCCCAATATAGGTTTTTTCAAGTGGACAACCCCTTTAAGTCTTATAGCTCAGGCACATCCAAAGCTGCATCCAAAAATCTGTTGCTTGCCCCTCAGGAGTCTGTCAGCACTGCTTTATAAGCTTTATTCTATAATGGTCTAATGTACTCTAATCCAATATATGGTGGGTGATGCAATTCATTTTACACAGACTCCTAGATGTACTTCTCCCATTATTAAACCAAATTAGCAGCCAGGAGAACTTTGTATGCCGCTCTGGAGAAGATGAGTGCAAAATAAGTCAATTGTTTACTTAAATATGTATATCTTTAAGTAACATGGTGTTCAGATGTGAATCTGCTTTTTACTTCACTCAGTTTTGTGAGAAAATGCTATGAAGCAGGTCAAGGCAATCTTAGTTTTTCCAGCTGCCGAGATGCTTCAAGTCTAAGCCGAAGCTGTGTCTTCTCAGCAGCTGAAGCAAAGAAGCCTGTGAAGCCCTGCTGAGAATAAAGGATTGTTAGGCTGATACCCCTTTATATTAATTGGAGGTAGATACAACAGATAAAAGATCATCAAAATGTATATTGAAATATATAAAAATTGTTTAAAATCTCATGATATGAGTTTGTCTCTGCACAGAGAGATCAGGGACTCACTATAAAGTTATACAAAATACGCACTTGCGCACACATATTATACAACGTTCTCTACAAGAGCCGACGAATCAGAATTCTAGTGCAAATAGAGATCTCCATAAACCTGAATCTAAGGAGAGGGTTAGTAAACCTCTGGACCAAGTGTTTCTCTCGTCTGAGGGTAGCCGGACACTGGGTCACATCATGGTCTCCACAATGACGTGTGTGGGCTTCTTATGGCCACCATTTGAGCAGAAAGGTGTAGAACCCTCAGATTCTGTGGCCCAGCGATTAATCTCTTTTGGGGCTGTGACCACCTTGATCCTCTGAAAACAAAAACAGAGCATTTTGAAACCCACATATCAGACTCTCATTGGTCTCCAAAAATTAAAACACTGACAACTGGAAAATAGGACAATGGCACACTTCTAGTTAAGGTAAAAGACAGTGACACACTGGCACAGGACAGTGACTCACAGCTGCAGGCGGACATGTGGGGACACCTGAGGGCACCAGTGACACAGTGACCTACACTAAAAAGTGGGGTATAGGATGGTACCACACTGGCAAATGGAGGACAGGACAGTGACACCCCGATACGTGGAGTACAACACAGTGACACACTGACACGTGGGGTACAATGAATAGATTACACCCCTGAACGTTGGGGAGTAATACAGAAACTGTGACAACTAAAAACTGGACGGTAGTAGGAACAGTGGCACACAACGGACGATACGTGGGGTACAGGATACAGTGACACCAACTGACCCCGTGGAGTACAGGACAGTGACCCACTGACACGTGGGGTAAAGAACGATAGAAAACTGAAACAAAGTGAATATGCTATATTGTCAAGTAAATCCTTCATAACCTATCCATACCTCAATCAGTGATCCTTCCGAGCGAACAATTCTATATACCACAACCAATGGGATACACAGCATAGAGGACAGAGCTAGGGCCCAGCCTATCCCGATGGCCCAATCTGGATAGATATAATACTTGTTGTACGTCAGAGGGGTATATTTGGCTAAAGAGAAGATGAAGCACCCCTGAAAATGAAATATAATTAGGTGTTAATGAGGCAGGAACCTCCTCTTTCCAGGCTATCCAAAAACAGCCTTTATAGTGTAGGAGTAAGCCTACTTAAACAACTGAGCCCCATAACTCTATACTTTGAATAGGGACAGACTGCAGGTTCGTATTTTCTCTATAAGAGACATTAAAGGAAAAACAAGAATAAGCTGGCTGCAAAAGTTATTTCTATAATAAAAGGGAGGCACAAAGGTTATAAAAGAGTTGTTCAAAAGTGGAGAGGCACTTGTTCTAACTAAGAACTGTCTTTCCACTAGATAAAGACACTCACCACACAGAGCAGAGGAGTGATTATACACCAGCTCCATTTCATCCATGGTCCTGGCCGGTACCCAATCATATCCTCAATGTTATCATATAATTTATCAGCGCCTGCAGTGAGAAAACCAGTGTCACACATCATGGAAGCATCAGGACAGGCTTCTGGGACATAATGAACTTATTTAGCACAAGACTTACCATAAATCCAGGCTACAGCAATACATTCAAAGAATGCAACCCACAAAAGGCATACACCGCTAGCTGCATAGTAGTCAAAGAGCTGAAACACATACATGCCGCCCTGTGTGAGACAATGGAAAGGGTTACCAGGGAAGTACCAGGCTGTAGAGATATCGCCCAAGCAACTCACCCTGGTGTTTTAAGAACCAACATACGGTAGCACTTTAAGAGCATCATGTTTTAAGACAGTTTTATACTAGGTAAATCTAGAATTAAAGAGGCACTTCATAAATAATCATTTACATTCACCCGGGGAAGCTATATGTGTTGGTAGTAATTGGCACACATTCAAGTGAATGGGCAACTATAAAATGCATGGTTTGGCCAGGTCCACTACAACAGGCACTGTTCTTTGTATCAGCTCTCTGCATTAGCTCCTAGAAGTGACTCCACTTGACAGATCCCTATCTATCACATCCAAATGCCTCAAAGTATGGACAGAAAATAGGTTAACAAAAATCTCTTTAGGGTGTATTCACCCCGTGTGGTTGTGTTGCAGTAAAAACCGCATCAAAACTGCACCTTAAAAAAACATATATAGTTTTACATCGATTTGCCGTATTTTTACTATTCGGTAATTGGACATGCATTTATTCATGTTTCATCAGTAAAAATCTCAGATCCAATTACCATATAACTGGCAGCAAATGGCAGTAGAAATGCACAACTACAAGGAAAAACATCTTTGAGCTCACATGTGTTTACCAGCTTTTTCCTTTCTCATGAACAGTCTCAAACTGGCCTAGTACTGGAGTGGAAAATTAGAATTGCTTCATGTTACATTGCTAAATGGAGACAGAGAAAAATGCCCACAGCGTTTACAGAGAGCAAATAAACACAGGGCCCATCTGGACACTCTCATTATGACACTCATACAGTCACTGCTTCACTTGGCTCCAAATACTTTGGGACCATTCTATTCTCCTGCAGGAACAGAGACCTCTTAAACTTCTTCTGCTTTACCAGGGTTGATCCCCGACGTTGTAAATCATAGAAGATGTTCAGCAATTCGCATCCAATGTAACACTCAAATCCACGGTCACTTTCACTCTGTGCCCTTCAACCACTTCAGATCAGAGAAAATTTTCAGATTTTTGTTTTCTCATACTCACTTTCTAAAAGCCAACGTTTAACATTTTTCTATCGATAGCCATATGCGGACTTTTATTTTGAAAGTTGTTAACCCCTAAAGGACCCGGTGTTTTTCTTTTGTTGACACGTTCGTTTTTCCCAACTCGCCTTCCCAGAGCCATAACTTTTTTATTTTTCCACCTACATAGACATCTGAGAGCTTTTAGTTTGCAGGACAAGATGTACTTTCTAATGGTGTTATTCACTGTACTATAGAATATACTGGGACAAATTGTAAAAAAAAATATATATATTTTCGCCATGTTCGTTGGTGTTTTGGTTTTACGGCGTTCAATCTTCTGTAAATATAATATGTTATCTGTATTCTACAGGTTGATACGCATCCGGCAATACCTATGTTTTGGTACCGTAAAAAAATTCCAAACATTTTCTACTTTTGAAATTTGTGCCGCGGCGCCATTTTGTGCGACCAATAACTTTTTTGTACTAACACCTACGGACGTCAGTGAGCAGGGCTATGGAGTCGGAGGCTATTTTGCAGGAGTCGGAGTCGTCATAAAATGGACCGACTCAGACTTCCAAAATATATAATAAGTTGGTCCAGTTCAAAGAGCAAGAGGAATTGGGTCCGGCCAGTGCTACTGCTCCCATATCTTCAGCCTCATCACATGAGGAGTGTAATTGATGACATGGAGCAGGCACAGCGCTGCCCCAGGGGGAAAGATTCTGCTCCCAGGGCAAACCGATTTCAACAAAATTTTTCACCTGTTTTCAAAGAAGTAGAAGAGTCCAACCATTCATCAAAACTGACTGTGGCTGAGGCAATTCCTTTATACCCTGACATTGTTAGAGATGTTGCCCCTGTGGTCACTCCTTTGCCACCAACCCAAGTTAGTGTAGAGAGGACATTCTCTAGCCTAGAAATAATGAGGTCAGATGTGAGGTCATGTATGCAGGATCTGATGGATGCAATACTATTTCTCAGAACAAATTCAGAGACTCCACAAATGTTCCTGCAGTATTTTGCATATTTAAAAATGTTTTGTGTCCTAAAGTCATATCCAATAAATATATTTTACACTGACAAGCAAAATGGTAACAATGTTTTAAACTTTTGACTTTCAGGCTCCATCTCTCACCATCCACTTCAGCTTTGTACATGAGGCTACTGTAATTTTATATACAGTCATCTTATCTATCTTATACATAAATGTGACTTGCAAGTATTTAGCATCTGCTTAGTTCTGCAGATTCTTTCCTGTAACTGCATTGTTACTGTTTTGCTCCTAAAAATGTAAATGTTAATTTTTATTATTTTGTTAGTATTTGGGAAATCCACCTTTGGTTTTCAATACTGCCTGAATCCTTCTGGGCTCTGAATCAGATTCAAGCATATCTTGACCAAAATCTGATCGCAGATCTCTTCTACACATTCCCAATGTTGGTGCAGACTGGACTTGGATACAAATAGAGTTTTTTCTTCAGTTGTACCCACAAGTGTTCAAAAGATCAAAACATTGTTACCCTTTAGCTTGTCAGTGTCTGTTCTACCTAAATAGCTTGATTATTGTATCATAAGGTGATAAACAGCCTGATGTTACCATTTTACTACAGTAAAGTTTATCACTTAAAACATGCGCCTGTATGAGTCGGAGTCAGGAGTCGGAGTCAGGAGGTTTGGGAAATTGAGGAGTCGGAGTCGGGGCTTCGGCTTGCCGACTCCACAGCCCGGTCAGTGAGGGGGCATTTTTGCGGCCTGAAGTGTACTTTTTATCGCTAGCAGTTGGAATGCATGCAACTTTCTTCATCACTTTTATTCCAATTTTTAAGTGATGTAAATGACCAAAAAAACGCAATTTTGGCGTTTGGAATTTTTTTTCTTCTACGGTGTTCAGCGTACGGGATAAATGAGGTTATATTTTTAAAATCAGACTTTTTCGGACGCGGTGATACCAAATATGTGTAACTTTTTTATTATTTTATTGTTTTTATTTGTAAAATGGTGAAAGGGGGTGAATTGAACTTTTAATACTTTTTTTGTACTTTAAAACTTTATTTATTTATTTTTTTTTTACTTTAACATTGAGTCCCCTTATGGTGCTTGACCACTAGGGGGCGCGATCATTAATACAGTCTAATCCATTGCATAGACAATGCATTAGACTGTACCAAGATGGCAGAAGTGGGGCAAACGAGGACATGGGAGCAGTGGGAACCTTCACAAGGGTCCGCGCTGCCATGTCCAGGCATCAGATCGTCACAGCTAGATACAGGTAACAGGTGGCTCTAGATACATATTGACTCGTCAGGCTCTGGGTTATTCAATAGCAGTGATTAGCATATTTAGCTTCTCTACAACTAGCTGACCAACCGTTACAAGGACAGAAGTGCAGGAGATTTAATATTCAGTAAACAAAGCTACAAGTGATCTGAGGAGTGAAAACAATTGCCGATATTGTAAACAAACCAATATTGTTAGAGATAAATTTTCTGTTTCCTTCAACCATGGTGACGTTGGTCCCTGCTCTCTGTCTAATCAGGAAAGGAGAGCAGGATGGTAGCGAAACCTGCACTCAGAGTAGATAAAATCTCTCTTATCTTCTGAGCAGGGCAACGTATTTAGAAAAAATCTTTATTGAGAAAGATCTGGGTGTTCCTGTAGATTATAGATTACAGAACAGCATGCAATGTCAATCAGCAGTCTCTAAGGCTGTATAACCTATTGGTGCGGCCTCACTTGGAATATGCTGTTCAGTTTTGGGCTCCAGTTTATAGAAAGGATGTAATGGAGCTAGAGAGAGTGCAAGACGAGCAACCAAACTAATAAGGGGAATGGAACATCTTAGTTATGAGGAGAGGTTAAAAGAATTAAACTTTAGTCTTGAGAAAAGACGGCTCCGGGGCGACATGATTAATTTATACAAGTATATAAATGGCCCCTACAAAAAGTATGGGGAAAAGCTATTTCATGTAAAGCCCACTCAAACGACAAGGGAGCATACCCTTCAGCTGGAGAAAAAAAGGATTCAATCTCCAGAGGAGAAAAGCCTTCTTCACTATGAAAACTGTAAATCTGTGGAATAGGCTGCCTGAGGAGTTGGTCACAGCAGGAACAGTTGCAGGTTTCAAGAAAGGCTTAGATAACTACCTGAAACTAAAGAATGTTAGTACGTATGTAGCCATATAAACTTCTAGATCCAGTCTGATGGCAACTCTAGGATCAGAAATGAAGTCTTCCTTGGAGCGGATTGGTTGTTGCCTTTTGGTTTTCAAGGCCTTCATCGATATGGGACACAAGGTTTAAAAAAAATCCTTATCTCCTTCCTTTCAGCCACATTTTCCCCACCCTTGATTGAACTTAAAGGGAATGTGTCAAAGAGGACTTATTGTTTAACTCACATTTTTATGTTCAACACATTTTTTAGAAATTTTTGATTATGATTTTTTAATTTTCAATATCACTTTCAGTAGTTTAATAATTCTTAAGTCCTGCAGTTTTCACTTTGGCCACTAAGCCTAATAATTGTCTGACACTTCCTGTTCTGTAGAGGGAGATTTTCAGTGTCTGCTCATTATCAGTAAAAGCAGGGTCAGGTTGAAAGGAGACATCATTGTATACAGATAACACAGAATCCACCAGTTACAAGAGGAGATGACACAGCTCCCACTCTCCCCTCCCTTCACAGTGAAAACTATCCTATACAAGTCTATGGGACAGAATCTGTCTTAAGAAGCCTATGTGCATGAAGCTGCTGTAAAGTATCTCTCGCAATCTTCCCCGCAATCATATATAGATGGCCGAATAGAGAAATCTACAATCAGGAAATAAAAACGGCTGAGAGGAAAAGAATATGGATTCAGGGGCTTGATTTAATAGGTAAAAAAAAAAATTGCCGACATATTCCCCTTAATAGACATATGTCTTTTTTCAACCGTGCTTACTATTTAACATACCGTATATACTCGAGTATAAGCAGACCCGAGTATAAGCCGAGGCACCTACTTTTGCCCCAAAAAAAAAGGGAAAACTTATTGACTCGAGTATAAGCCTAGGTAGAAAATGCAGCGGCTCTGGTAAATTTTAAAAAATAAAAATGGATACCAATAAAATTACATAGGCAGTTTAATGTCCCCCATAGGCAATTATAGGCGGATATATGCCCTATATGGCAGGTATATGTCCAAATGGCCTATATGGCCCCTAGGCATGTAATAGGCAGTTAAAATTCCCCATAAGCAGTTTAAAATAGGCCCAGGGGGTAATGGGCAGGTATATGGCCCCATAGGCGGTATAGGGCCCCCAAATAGGCAGGTAATATGGCCCCTTAGGCAGGTAATAGGCAGGTATAGGCCCCAGGTGAAAAGGCAGGTATAGGGCCATAGGGCAGGTATAGGCAGGTATAGGGCCCTTAGGCAGGTATAGGGCAGCTGTAGGCAGGTATAGGGCAGGCTGTAGTCAGGAATAGGAGGCTGTAGGGCAGGTTGGGGCCAGCTGTAGGAGGTTGGGGGCCCAGCTGTAAGGGCAGGTTGGGGCAGCTGTAGGGCAGGTATGGGGCAGCTGTAGGGCAGGTATAGGGCCAGCTGTAGGGCAGGTATAGGGCACTGTAGGGCAGGTATAGGGCAGGTTGGGGCCCAGTGTAAGGGCAGCTGTAGGGCGGGTTAAAAGGCAGCTGTAGGGCAGGTATAGAGGGCGTAGGGCAGGTATAGAGGCAGCTGTAGGCAGGTATAGGGGCCAGCTGTGGGGCAGGTATGGGCAGCTGTAGGGCAGGTAAAAGGCACCCTGTAGGGCAGGTATAGGCGCTGTAGGGCAGGTATAGCGCAGTGATGGGGCAGGTATAGGGCCGGGTGTAGGGCAGGTATAGGAGCGGGGCAGCTGTAGGCAGGTATAGGGCCAGCTGTAGGGGTCCAGCTGTAGGGCAGGTATAGGCAGCTGTAGGCAGGTATGGGGCCCAGCTGTAGGCAGTCTGTAGGCAGTATAGGCAGCTGTAGGCAGATATGGGGAGTATAGAGCGTAGGCAGGTTAGGCCCTTTTTAAAAATCAAACATATTAGGGCCCCCTGTAGGGCCCCCCTTGTTGTTTTTTTGATTTTAGGGGCCCCCAAGATGCTAGAAATGCTGTGCGGAAACTGCGGGCGGCCCGAGTTGCTTGCGGCCGCCCGGGAGACCACTGCGGCGCAGGAGCGCTTGCTCTGTGCCCCGCAGTGGTATCCCTTCACCTATATGCGCTCCGGAGGAGTCGCATATTGGTGAAGGGATTGCGGACAGTGCCCGGGGCCCGCGCAGGCCCCGGACACTGTGGCTCACTCGCCTTCTGTTATATGCGCTCCTGAGGAGCCGATATAGCTGAGCGTCCTGTCAGCACTCGGGCCATCGCTGCGCCTGAGTGCCGACAGTGACTCGAGTATAAGCCGAGGTAGAGTTTTTCAGCTCATTTTTTGGGCTGAAAAACTCGGCTTATACTCGAGTATATACGGTAGTTTAACATAGTTTGCAAGGCCGAAAAAAGACAGATGTCCATCCAGTTCAGCCTATTGTGCTAAAGTGTTGATTCAGAGGAAGGCAAAAACCCCCAATGAGGTAGAAGCCAATTGTCTTCATTTCAGGGGAAAATTCCTTCCCGACTCCAATCTGGCAATCAGAATAAATCCCTGGATCAAATACCCTCATACATTCCTTGCTGCGGTGACGCTTACTCTAATCTGCCACTTACATATACATAAACACTGTGGGCAATTTTAAGGGAAGTCGATCTAGCACACACGTGTAGGAAATTTACACATAGTAACAACATACATCTTGCCCCATTTCATATTTGAACCTGTAAAACAGCAGAGATCTCACTAAGGCACCTGAACGGCTACATGACTATGAACTTATCACATGTGACTATACTAGGTACTTACTTCTGTGACCATAGTTAACCCCAGAAGATAGCTGAGGAAACACACAATAGCGATGAAGATCTCTCGCCTGTAACCCTTCCGTAGGAAGGACGGGTACAGATCAACTAAAGATGTGATCTGTCCTTCAACTTCAACAAACTGTTAATGAGAAAAAAAATACAGACTGTCAATAAGAAGGTAAAATGGTCTATGTAGTTGCAGCAGGTCCATAGACTCAAAAATATACAGCCGATCAGCTCAAAAGGAACCAGTGACTTACTAGCTTGGGCGGGGGCCCTAAAACTGGGCCCCCCAGCGTTGGGGAAATTAAAACTCCATCACCCCCACTGTTTAGTTAAATAAAATGCATGAGGGAGTTGTATTTTCAACAGTGGTGGCCGCGTTTTAAAGACCCCTGCTCTAGGGTTTTTTAAAAAACCTATTATGATACTTGCTGGGTACTAGGCCTTTAATATTAAATTGGCGGGAAAAACTTACATATTTCCCTTTCCCCAAATTGTTTAGATACAAAAATGGCAGTACTCATTTTGTATTTTTTTCCCCCCAATGGAAGTGTAAAAAATCCTTTTTACGGAATTTCCTCTTTGAGGATGTGGAAACCAAAATGGCTCTATACAAGCCAATAAAATTCATAAGGACTTTTTTCTTATTAAGGGCCCTTCCCTGGTATTAATCCAAGAACAAAAGATTAAAAGAATAGGACCCCCAAAAGGAGGGAAAGGGGTTTTATAGAGAAGTTTTGGGGTATGCAATAAAACCCAAAGCCCGGCCCTAGAAAAAAATTTAAAAGGGGCAGGGGCGGAAAAACCAAAATTAGTTTTTTTGTAAAAAAGTTATGGTGCTAGGTGGAAATGATGCCCTTTTGGGGTGGTGAGGGCCAATCAAATATTTTAAATTTGCAGAAAGGGGTTCAAATTTTTAAGGGTAAAAAATATTTTAAAGAAAAAAATGATAATTCCGACAAACATCAAAAAAAAAAATTTAAAAAACCAACATCCCAAACTTCAAAATCCCCTAAAAATTTCCCCCCTTCCAACATCCATTTTTTTCCCCCTTTTTAAAAATCAAAAAAACAATTTGTACCTTTTTAAAATCCCGACTATAAAAACCAAAAAAAATCTTTTTTTACATAAAAAATAAAATTCACTAAATAAATTTTCAAAACAATAATATCCTAACTAACACATAAAAATTTAAAAATTATTAATTAAATGGGAAATACCAAAAAAATGGTCAATCAAAATAATTAACCAAAAATTTAAAATTACTCCAAAATTTAAACCGGGATTTTTCCTATTTCAGGCACCGGGAAAGAAAATTTTAACACGGGGCTTTTACCTTTTTTTGTTAATAAATTTTTAAAACCAAAAAATATTTCAAAATTTTTTCCAAATTCCCCCTTTTTTCTTTTCCTAAAAAAATTTATATTTTCGGGGCAATTTAAAATTTATCCCTTTACTGAATTCAAAAAAAAGTTCCCAAACCCCTTACAACTCATAATAAAGTCTCCTAGTATCGAATATTAAACCCCTTTTTAAACGAAAAATTAATAAATTTCCAACAACCCAAATATTTTTTGGGAAAGTCTTCCAAAATTTCCATTCAAATTTAAAAACCCAAAAATAAAAAATCACAATTTTATTGGCTTTTAGAACGCCATTACAAATATTAAGCTCCTGTGCTAACAATGCAAATTCTGTTTTTTTAAGATAAACTGATGTACATAGAAGATGTGCCAAACAAGGTTAGTTTGCATTAGAGAGTGGGGTGAAAAAGAAAGGGCCTAACCCGGGGTTTAAGAGCATTATAGACCCCTGAGCAAAGAATGCCGGGGGCCCGTTATACAAACTCCAGGATGTGGAGGGAGAATTCCCCCTTTTTTGTGCTTGAACACTGTAAACAAACAAAAGGAATATTTCCTGAAAATTCAGAAGGGGCCAACTTCCCCCAAAAGTTGTAATTTTTATCCTTTACAATTAGGGGAGAAAAAAAATTTTGAGGGCGGGTTAAAAAATAATAAGTAATTTGGTCTTGATTATTGGGGGGCCCCCGGACAACTGCCTAGGGTGCTCACACGTTAAAAAAAAGCACTGTTCATTGCAGTGGCGGGGATGCACTACCCATAGAAACCCTTGTAGTGTGGGCCTCGGGGAAATGTTGGTGAATTAAATGAAAAGCTCCTGTTTACTTCCTCTGAGGTGCAGGGAGATGGTGAAGCAGCACAACTCCTCCAATTTACTGAACACCCCATATTAGTTGCAAGACAGCATACTCCTATTCATATCAACATCAGATAAATCTGATGGCTGTTGGGGTTCATTCCTTTGTTTTAAAAGGGTATTGCGAAGCGTTTTTTAATACGTTTTTTGATCCAAAAAACGTATTGAAAATTGCTGCGTAAAATGTACCCAAACACGTAACCAAAGTGTGCTGCGTGTTTGGATACCTTTTCTGTGCAGCCAAAACGTACCTTAGTTTTAAAATAGGTGCCCGTTTCCCCTAAAGGCCTAAAGAATTGACTTTCCCCAATTTTTTTTGACGGACTGTTAAACCCATCCGAAAGTCTAGTAAAAGCACTATCATCCTGTTTTTATATATATAGGTTTTCATTAAGTCAATGTGTCACATGATCTTGTTAATAGTTTTTTTTGGGGTCCTTTTTTGGGTCCAGAAACGTCCCAAAAACCATATTAAAAAACCCCGCGTGGAACACCCCCTATATTGTGGTTAAATGAGAGGACGGGAATTTTTATTTTTATGGCCCCTAAAATAGCAAAAAAATACGAAACCTTCAAATTAAAATTCTATAAAATTTCAATAAATTAGGGGTTTTAAAATTGGGGTCATTCAAATTTTTTTTTCAGTTTTTGTAAATATCATAGTGGGAAAGGGTTTTGTCCCTCAGTCCCCAGCAGTGGGGACCCCCCTCACCTGTTTGTTACAGTATGACTTGAATTGCAATTTCCCAACCCCTTGCTTTTGCCATGAGCCCAGGAGGAAAAAAATTTGCGAAGCCAAAGAACAAAAGGGGGTACCGGTTTTTGAGGACCCCAGCAGATACAGCCCCTTGTCCCACACTGTCACGGAGCAGTGTTAATGCCCAACAGCAAAAGCACACACCCCCCCTCTGCCCCTAATTGCTAAAGCGTTGTCTTGTACTTGTTGTCCCCCCCCAGGGCGTCATGGTGAGATGGTAGGAAAAGAAAATTTGAGTACCAGCATCAATCCAGACCTTATGGTGAAAAGAGACAAAATGTAGAATAAGGGCCAAATAATTAGTCATAAACGGTTAAAGTGACAGCCTCCTGTCTGTCCCCAAAAAATTTCCCCCCGGGGGCCCTTTAAATTCCCATAGGGAATTAAACTAGTTCCCGAGGGCCCATTTAAACCCCCCCTTTTTTAAGTAGGCACATTATCCTTTTCCTTTGTAACGTTTTTTTAACTAAAATGTTTTTTTTGCCCAGTTTTTTTATTTTTTCCCCTCTTTTTTGATAGTTAGGCTTAAAAAATTCGGGGAAAAAAACTTTAAAAAAAAAAAAAAACTTTTTTTTTTTTTTTTTTTTACAGAAAATGTGGCCGTAAAATAAGTTCTTCTTACTTTTTGCTTCCCTTTTCCCAAAGGATTTTCATGCAGTTTAATAAAAAAACCCCAGGTTGACATTAAGGGCTAGAAAGGGGGCCCAGCCCAAACCCTTCAACTGTGGCCTTATAAATCATATCTTTTGACCCACAGTTGACACATTGCAATATGTTTTCCCTTAAAAATGAGGATTGTTTGTAATTGTGCCCCTTCCCTTTTTGTTCTCTTATTCCCCTGTCAAAAAAATACATTATATTTATAATATATTTTAAATTTTTTTATTTTTATATTTGCGGGGGCGTACTTTGGGTGTTTTGAGCGCAATTACCCCCAAAAATTGGCCTGCAAATAAAACATACCCAACATTGTTGGCGTGAGTCGACCCCTATTTCTGAACAAAAAACAATTGATTACGGAATTAAAATTTTTTTCATGTTGTTCCTTTTTAAACTGATACAGGATTTTCTTGATTGTGCACAGACCACCAAAAAAAACTGACAACATGCCCCGGAAAAATGTAAGAAATTTTAAATTTTCTGTGCCCCCCATAAATAGAGGATAAATTCATATTTTATAGAAGTTTTTTTTGCAATAAAAAAAAATTTACCCATAAAGTTCAACAAGTGTGGAGAAAAAAAAGGATGGATGGATGGAGAGGTAAAGGAAATGTTTGACCTTTGTTTTCCCCAACTGATCCAGACTTTGGAACCTATCTGCCCCAAAGGAATATTTAATTCCTGATCCCAAAATTGCCCTTAAATGGATTAAAAGTTTTATAAGTAATCAGAATTAAAATATTTTTAGTTGAAACCCTTTTTTATACGAGTGTAAAGGGACCTAACGAGACCGTCCTTGCATTTGCTCCTTAGCAACAATCACCAATGTGATTTTGATTTTGCAAAAATGGTCTCTGTCTTTTCCCATTGAACCCAGTTTCACGTGCTGCAGGCTCATTTTAAAACCCTTCACTAGTAGTCCATCAACAAAAGGGCTTTATGTAGAAACAAGTAGTATTTACGGGGCCCCCATTGCAAGTCGTTTATAAGCCTTTTTTAGGTAAAACACACCTTTAGATGTCCCCTCTTTTGGGTTCAACAGTAATGGTTGCCCCCATGGGGAAATTTAAAAGAGAGGGGGCTCCACTTTTTTAACCTCGGAAAAAAATTGCAGGGAATTTGGTTTTCCTTGGGCCGGGTCAAAATTCCTGGCGGCAAAACCGGAACGGAAATTTGGTCTATGGTGGTAAGGATCAACTAAAATTTTTTTTGAAATTTTTAATAAAAAAAGTTTTTTTTCATTGGAGGTTTAAAAAAAAAACGTTAAAAAAAAAAAAAACCCAAATTTTTCCCCCAAAAAATACCTTTTTTTTTTAAATTCAAATAATAGGCTTGCCCCGGTTGTAACTCCCAATCAAGAAGATTTGTTAAATTTAAATTTCAAAACAGCAAAAAATAAAAAGGTAAAAAACCCAGTAGAATTAATTTTATTCTCCAGCCCGACAAAAAAAAAAGGACCAAAAAGTTTAAAAATCTTTTTTACTTCAAAAAAGATACCAAATAAAAACTTTTATTGCAAATAAAAAGCCCCCCACTGTTCCCCTAGAAAAATAAGTTATGGTTCTAAGAATATTACATAAAAAATGTGATTTTTTTCTAAGCATTTTTATGTGGCAAATATGACGTGTGAAAAAAGACTGTGAAAAAAAGGGGGGGGCCCGTAAAAGGAATTTCATTAAAAAATGTTATTACATTGCTTATTGGTTATTTTTATTGTTTAAAAGGGTTTTCCAGCAAAAGAAAATAATTTTAAATGGGTTAGGGGGAAATTTAAAAACATTTATTTTCCCATGTTCCCCACTTCTGCTTCAGAACTCCCTGGAAACCCCCTCCCCCTCACTTCCAGGGGTTTTTTTTCCCCTACTTAGGGGAGGTTCGTGCATTGTAAATGAATGGGGGGGACCTCTCCTGATAGTTGGCAAGAACTCAAAATTGAAGTGATCTATGGAGCAAAAAATGAAGAGGAGGGGGGTTTTTTGATTATTTAAATTTTTTAAAAATAATTTTTTTTTTTTTTTTTTTTTTTTTTTTTTTTTTCACAGCCTGGCGCCATTTCAAATGCATTTTCTTTTGCAGCACTACACATTTAAGAAGGAATAATTTTCCGCAGAATGCTACGGCAGACGCAACAGCCACACCAATTAGGGAACCTGTTTTATAAAATAGTGGTCCACAGCCATTCTCCGAGGGGAGGGCGGCCAAGCTGACATTTTGCACCAAGGCCCATGATCCTCTAGCAATGCCCTTGGCTGTTGGCACCGTTGACGGTCGCTAAGGAGCAACTGTCAAAATATTAAACAGTTGTAAAGTAGGTCTCCACCTGGATGCCAAGAGCACATGGGGCCACATGTATGAAAACGGTCTAGGTCTAAAACTCTTTGTTGCCCAAAGCAACCAATAAGAGCACCCATTTCATTTCATATAGTACTCTGGAAAAATGAGAAGGGTGCTCTGATTGGTTGATAAGGGCAACAAATTGAGTTTTAGACTTAGACAGTTTCATACATGTGGCCCATACTGTCCTGATTCTCTTTATTCTATTGGAGATTGTGATGAATTGAAAAAGCAATGGCAGTGAACTGTACACAAGATTTTAGGTACCAGCAATATTTCTATTTTCTACGTGAGTACATGGCCACTCCATTATGGAATTTAAAATCTACTCCAGACATATACATAAAGCAGATAAATGGCACACTCACCTGGGGGTCTGCTAAGCGATTGATGTCTGGGTAAAGATAGAATTTGATCCCTTCTGCAGCTCCAGGAAGGGTGACTCCACGGATCAGTAACACAAGAAGCATGATAAAAGGAAATGTGGCTGTGAAATATACTACCTGGAGAGAGAACACAAAACAAGGTCATGGGACACGCAGACCTAATAACGGGTGTTCCTCCTGAGTCTTAATATATAGGTATGTGGCCAGATTTATAAAAATAGAGTTGAAAACAGCACAGGTACTACATTCATATAGTAAACACCTACCAAAAAAACCTGCACTAGTAAACGATATGAAAGACATAATATACTGATTAATCAAATCCTACACATCAGTTATATGTCTAATATAATAATACACAAACAATACATAAAATGTGTAACATGTATTAAAACAATAAAAAATATATTACAAGAACAGGCCCCTGAACAAGGAAACAGTGGGGATGCAGGACTAAATATATGCATACATTAGGTGTACGAAAAGTTCCTATTTAAATTATCCTGATCCAGTCCAGTGAATGGACACGAAGTACACTGCACGAGAAATGTTCAGCATGGAACGCACCCACAAGTAAACAATAAGTAATAAATACATAGTTAATTAATAATTGAAGTGCAAGAGCAAACAGTAAGGGTATGTTCACACAGTTTTTTTTGCCGGTTTTTAGCATGTTTTACACGCTGAAAAATGGCCCAAAATCTGCCTCAGACAAGTTTCAAATCTTCCTTCATTGACTATAATGTAAAATACACCTTGTCGTTCACATGAAGCGGATTTTACAAGAGTAAGTGCGAGACTTTTTTTTTTGGATGCAACTACAGCCGTAAAAATAAGTGACATGTCAATTCTTGAGCCGTTTTTCCCTTGTAAAATCCCCATAGGAAACAATGGGGATAGGATTTTTCAGAATACGCTACAAAATATGCTTCAAAAAACGCCTCTAATCATTTTTTAAAGCTGATTTGGGAGCGTAAATTTACACTTAAAAAAAAACGCTGTGTGAACATACCCTAATAGTATGCAAAAAGAGGTTCACCACTCCTCCACTGACACCCGACGCGCACTTCGCTTACTGCTGCTTTTTTAATGTTGTTTCAATAAATGTCATATTTTATATATTGTGTCCGCGTATTATTCTATTAGATTTACATTTATATAGTGTCTGGCTGCCATTCACCTGATGAATGCCAATTTTCGGATTGTGCAGTGACATATGTTGGCTGACACAGCACAACTTCAACACTTTCGTCATTCCCACTACTCTACATAGATGACACATTGGGCCACATGTATGAAAACTGTCTTGGTCCAAGACTTTCTTTGTTGCCCATAGCAACCAGAGTGCCCCTTTCAGTTCATATAGTGCTCTGGAAAAAACTAGAGGGGCGCTCTGAATGTTTGCTATGGGCAACAAAGAAAGTTTTAGACCAAGACAGTTTTCATTCATGTGGCCCATTAGGTTTACAGCCTCCATTGAACATACAAGCCAGGACTTAGATGTTAGACTGATACCTCTGACAGATGCCATAAGGTCCCACTGTAAAAAACCATCTACATTTAACGTATATATATTTTTACTGGATGTGGTTGTATAGAATATGATGGGCTCTTGCTCTATTACATCCTTTTTTTGTGGTATTCATATGTATACTGGCTCAATGGAGGTCAAAAGAACACACTTTAAGCCTCTGTCATGCCATGTAATAGCACAGAATGCGCCTGATTTATTAACCTGCTTTACAGCGGGTTCATAAGTCAGGTGCATTCTAGCGCTAGGATCACATTTCTGGCTCAGGTAAACCACTTTGAAAGTGATATATGTGTTCCAGCTGTAATGCGCCTAGAAATGCCGTAGCGTAGCTTCGTACGGTTCTAGTGTGCCCCGCCTCCAGCACAACTCCCGAAATCAGGCACATTACAAAGTGCCGCGGGCGCACAGGAGGCATTACACTAATGCGAATGGGGCTGCACCTAATGTCGGGCTAAAAATACGGCAGACTTCTAGCGCAATTCCGTTTATACATGTCTCCCTTTGTGTATACATCAAGAGCATTCCTAGCACACATGCTAAACATACATCAAAAACATGGTGTACCTGGTCTGAAAGGTGATGTCCTATTACATCAATAACCCGATTGCCCAATATACTGCCACCCAATTAGACCGGTGCGGTGTTATTTCTCACCTTGCCTGTGGAGCGAACACCTTTCCAGATACAGAAAAAACAGATGACCCAAGTGAGCAGGAGACACAACGCCAGGTCCCACTTCACCACACCAACATCATCAATTCCCTTTGATAAGCTAAGAACTTTATACCTAAAAGAAAAAGAGAAACCACAATCACCTCAACCGTAAAGACTTGTGTTGTTCTATAGAATTTCCATTAGCATAGAATACAAAAAAACTAATCAAAAGGTTAACGCAGAGTTTATCTTATGGGATGATATCTGCAGGGCTGCCGTCAGTTATCTATTAACCGTTTCAGGGTTCCATACAGCCAAATCAAATCGGGCCCCAACCCATTACTAGTCCCTATTTTTTTGATTAGGGCCCCTGACAGGAGTACTGCCCGTACTGCCCTATTGGCAGCCCTGGGTGTCTGTGTATCTCATTTTTGTTACCTACCCAGATACTAGATTATGAGAAACAACCATTAATGCTCCAATTGTTTGGTCACCCAGCTTTCCACAGACTCTGGATGTCAATGTTACATTTACCATTCTCCTCCTTACAGGCACGTGTAATGCAGTTCTGGCATTCATTACCCAGAGATGTAAAGAAGATCGGGGCACCTATCATTTAACAACTGTAGAGCAGCGCTTGTTCATCCCATCTTTATTCATGAGGAAGGTGGAATTGTAAAACCTGAACTGGGGAACCACAGTGGCCCCTGAAATCAAATGGATTATTACTGACTTTGAACTGTCTGTAGCAAAGCAGCACACTCATGCAGTACCAAGACTGGACAGCAAGAGTCACTGTACTATCTGTGTGCACCAAGCTATAAGGCAACCAGGTTACTAAAGCCTAAATAATTGTACTTTTTGCCCTCATTAAGGCTTCAGTGATCTGACCATTAATCACGGTGCTTGGTTTTCATTTTAAGGCCTCCCTTTGGCAGGAGGTTCCCCCCAACAAATGCCTGGAATGTCTGGCAGAGTGTTGACCCTTCTGTACCACATCACAAGAGGAGTGGGGCACATTGCAATCTTCAGGGAGACGGGAATCAAGGCAGAAAGTGTTTAGCAGAACTGCAGCATTTACCACATAAAATCACATCCCTGGGCAAAGAAGCGCAGCATCTAAAATGTTTAATAGTTAGCATCTTGATTTATTTTAATGCCCAATCTGTAGTTATATATGCAGTCTTACCCTTCATGTGGGGGGCTAGAATACTTGTCATATTGACTGCAATCAAACTTTTAAGGATCATGAGAAGCAAATCTCAATTGTCATGTGATAACACATGTCCACTCCTATGACAAGAGAGATTTGCCATTCAGTAGTCTGGGAAAGCCGACTGCAACCTCAGTAGGAGTCATATTGGTTCAACCCAGCTTTCCCAGAACAAGATGTTAATAACTTCAAAAGGACAAAGCTCTATCTCCCTGCAGTCGCAGAAAACACAGGTCGAGTCTTCTAGAACTACAGCAACAATAAATTCCATCAACGTCACAGCGCAGCTTGTGGGACCAGCAGTAACCTCATCTATTCTGACCCCCATTTCCTGAACATCTGCAGGTCCCGAGAGAACTTTGTCTGACCACAACTTACTGTGAAATAAACAAAGCTAAATGGAGCTGTAAGTCCCCGTGAGTGTAACATGCTGCTGTTAATTAACATCTATACCAAATTTCTTCTTTACATTTTCTGTAACATTGAAACCATCAGCAAGTTGCTGCCTATAGATTTTTTTGTGGCAATTTCAATTTAGTTGTAAACATCAGGGGGCTGACTTATTTAGCGCCCCAACTGTCAATGACAGCTTTCCAATCAATAAGGAAGACCTTGCAGTAGGAGGCTAGCACCAGAGAGCAGCAGCCATCTTGGCTGCCTCTTCGGCACTAGCATATCCCTTTAAGGCCCAAAAATCCCTAATGTCACAATTATAGGCAATAAATACTATATACTTCAGATCAGCTCCGTAATATATTTACTTATAATAATCATGAGAAAAATTATAATATCAAATATGCTATTAAATATACATAAATTAATTAAAAAATTTAAAAGATAAATTAAAAAGTTACAACCATGATTATAAAAATGGGGCAATTACATCTTTTTAGTCAAGGGTAGTAGCATAATCAAAAATGAGTACAGTAATAATTAACATAGTAGATATTGCCCAGAGAACATCAAATAACGATATAACTTATATAGCACTTATGCACTTCAACTTATTACTATATTATAATGACTATTTTACAAACCTTTATGAAGCAATATTGGACCCAAATAAAATTTCAAAACTTTAATAAAGCACGTTTAAAATAATAATAAACAGTCCAACTTCAGGCATTGGCCGTGATAAACAGCATACCAAATATGGACTGGTTAGAATTAGCATGTACTCAGCAGTTTAGTTGCGAGCCCCCTGTCGTTCAGATAAGT
The DNA here is from genome assembly GCA_025379985.1 of Phyllomedusa bahiana. Lineage (NCBI taxonomy): Eukaryota > Metazoa > Chordata > Amphibia > Anura > Hylidae > Phyllomedusa > Phyllomedusa bahiana. The sequence continues at coordinate 426,482 of JAODAL010000021.1, forward strand.
CCAACATCATCCGTTCATCGTATCTAGGAGTAACGTGCTTTTATTAAAGTTTTGAATTTTATTTGGGTCCAATATTGCATCCTAAAGTACAGATTGTGGTGCCTTGGAGAACCGCCGGTATTTGAACCAGTCCACTAGCAGACTCAGCGCATAAAGTCACTATTTGGTCTAAAAGTATATGTACGGGTAAATTTTACAATGAAAAGTTTCAACCTTAACTTATCTTTATTTTGCATCTATGAATTCATTAAGTCACATAGCTACATGTAATCTTTAAAGGGGTTTTTGCCACGAAGTAAAATTGACGTGGGAAGTTTGAAAATTAAATAAACATTTTCAGCATTCATCATTATTAAAAATTCTGCACAGTCTTTATTTTAAGACTGCTCCTTTAGTTATCCATTGTTTACAAGCTCTATCTCCAGGGGATACGCCAGGGCAGTGAGCTCTCAGATCATCACCTCTCTCTCAGGAAGCTTACAGAGTGTTTCAAACCCTGGATGCTGTCACTCTAACTCCTTCCTTTGTGACTAGTTAGTAATAAGTCAAACAGTGCAAATAAAAAAAAAGAAACCTCAGTGAGGTATGTGCATTGATAAAGAGGAAAAAAAAATCCAGAGATGCAGGGATTTGAACCAAGAACCCTTGTGTTGTAAAGCAAAAATGAAACCTCTGAGCTACAGTGTAGCTACTTACAATCCTATACATAAACGGATCTTTCTTTCACTAGAGAGAGAAAAGACATGGTGATGTCACCAGCTGAGTACACATATATAGCAATTCATATGACTAAATCACACCACGCCCCCTTTTGAGGAACTGGATGCATGAAGGTTATTAACATAGATCGTGGCAAAACCCTTTTAAGTGTTTTGCCACAAAGTAAAATTGACGTTGGAATTTGTTAAATTAAAATATTAAACATTTTCACCATTCCATCAATTATTAAAAATTTCTGGACCGTTTTTTTTTTTTTTAGCTGCTATTAGTGATTCCATTGTTTACAGCTCGACTCCAGGGGATACGAGCCAGGGCTGTGAGCTTCTCATCCTGTCGCAAATTCGTCAGTAATACATCACCTTTTTCTTATTGTTTCTTTATCTATATTAGTTTTTGTGTTAATTCTTTCTAGGTCCAGCACCACCCCACCTCGCCAGTCGGCTGCCCCCCCCGTTCTCGCCCCCCGCCGACCCACCCCAGCCTGCTGCCCCCTCCGGCCGTATCCATCGCTCCACTCACCCGGACCCTCCCCATGGCACGACCTACCCCTTGTCGTACCTCCCTGGCCGCCTCTTTCCCTCGCGCCATGCTCAGTTTTCTTTTTACCAGCTTTTTTTTATGCTTCGCTTTTTCATCTTTTTAATCTTTTCCCCTCCTTAATCCGGCTCCCCACCGCGCGCTCTAAATTTTATTCTTTTTCTGTATTTTATTTATTTTTATTTTTGTTTAGGTTCATTATATTCCTTTTTTTTTATCTTCTTTTTTTTTCCCCTTTTTGCCCTTTTTCCCCCCCCAGCCCCCAGGGATTACGACCGGGGTTTGTTTTTTTCCCCCCTCGGAAAAACCCCTTTTCCCCTCTCAGGAGCACTGAGTGTTAAACCCCCCGGTCTGTCATCTACTCCTGCCCTGTATTTAGTTTTAGTAAACTCAAATAAAAAAAAAAAAACCTAAATAGTTGTGCATTGATAAAGGGAAAAAAAAAAAAAACCTTTTGGTTCCAAGGGATTTGACCCCAGAACCTTGTGGGAGGCAAAAGTTTACCCTAAACTAAAATGAGCTAAAAAAAATTCTACAAAAAACAGACCTTCTTTAATAAAGAGAGGAAATGGTGATGTCATCCTGCTTTTCCATGATATGCAATTCAAACAAATCACCCACGCCCCCTTTTGAGCACATGACTGAAAATGGAGGCTGAAAAGGGGATGTGGAAAAACCCCCCTTTAAAAGGGGGTTTCTCGCTACAAAAATTGCTTTTAAATTTTAGGAACACAAAAATAAAAACATTTTCCAAATATATTGCTTTGTTCCTCTGTTTTTCCCTAAGGAGATAAAGGGGAAATTTTGACCCCCTGGCTATTTCAGTTCCCCAGTAACAGACCTGTAAACAATTTTCTCCCCGGTGTTTGTTCATGAGAAACAGGGGGAAGTATCACAAAGGTGTGTCCATGCTGCGAGCAGTGAAAAGCTTGATTTATTAAAATAAAAAGACCGTAATTAGGCTTTTGTTTTGGGGGGTAGATAAAGCCTTTGAGACTTTGAAAGCTTCTCATAAACGATCTAATTAGCAACTGAAAGCACAGAAAGCTGTATGCAAATTTGTCAGTCTGAACCAGGAAGGACGATATTTCATTCATGCATTCTGTGAAACTCTGTAGGGAGACAACTCCTTTAAGCATTGTTATTATAATTTGCATATATAATCACTATCGCTATTTGATATTCTCTGGCCAATATCTATGTTAATTATTGCTGTACTCATTTTTGATTATGCTACTACCGTTGATTTTATAGATGTAATTTCCCCATTTTTATAATCATGATTGTAACTTTTTTTATTTATAAAATTATGTACATCTAATAATGTATATATGGTATTCTGATTATTTTTCTTCCAAAATTCCAAGTAAATAAGGATTGTCTGAGAACAAAAAAAAAAAAAAAATTAGCTAAAGCAAGAAAATGTGATGAAACAAAAAAAAAAAAAATAAACAAACAAAAAAAAAAGCATTTTACCGTTAGGATTCCCACTACTTCAGCACCACCAGTCATCCCATCAATTGGTCTATGTTTACTTGGCAGCAGTGATGTTGTCCCTGTATACTTACACCACACACTGCTGCGGTATTATTGATTGAAGCAGCCGGGTAAGTATACCGACACCTCACTTCTGCAGTCTAGTAAACTCAAGACAGCCAGACTGGAAACAGCATGGTGAGGGGTCTATCAGGCAGGTAGCGCTATTTCTGTTATTTTATCACATTTTCTTGGTTTGCCAAATTTTGACATCTCGGAATATCCCTTTAAGTCACAAACCAACCCATGTACTAAACCTGTATTAAACCAGTCAAAGAAGTGCCTCTATTGCCCATATCAACCAGATAGTAGTCATATTTCATTTTTCCACTTGAAGTTTTAAACTGAAAGTCGAGACCTGATGGGTTGCCACAGCAGTGAATCATGTCACTTCTTTCATTTCCCATAGGGCTTAAAAGGGCTCTATTTTCATAGACACTGTTAGCAAAATCATAGGCCACAACGGTAACATGCGGTATATGCAGCAGGAGACTGCTACAGCTTGTTAATAGCTGCAGGTTCACGTGAAGAATGAACACCAACGTTATCTGTAGGGATCACTGGGAACAGCTGCAGTGCTGGGATGAGAGAGTTTAAAAGGTATGTTTTTTTTCTATTTTTGTAATCATCTCCTAACAACTAACGAACAGTTAAAACTATAGAGGGGAGCCCTCTTCAAGATTCTCATATTAGCAGAAAACAGTTCTAAAACATATATTTTGCTCTGGAGGACCTGCGCTACACAGACAGTTAAAGGGGTTTTATCATTATACGCTTTTGCAGACTTGAGCGGTTTCTGTCTGTTACAGCTTCAACTCCAGGGGCAAGTGTCTCCTCTCAGTAGGTGTGTCTTCCTTCATTGAAGAGTTGAGGCCTCATCATTCTGTGTGAGCAGTGGAAGGAAGAGTATGTCACAGCTCTGCAGACCTCCTGCAATGGTTCTCATGCCTGCAGAGCTGTCAGCTCCCTCCCAGGCTGCACAAGCTCCTTGTAACCAGAACACCTGCATTGCTGTAAACAGTTATACATACAGCCTGAACGGATGAAACAAATGTTAGGAATGCACTCTGCTGCCCCTCTGTTATCAGGCAGGAGGTAGAGGGGAACAGACTGTATAAGGCTATTATATGGGGGGAGCATAGGATATAAGGCTGTGTTATATGAGGGGGAGAGTGAATCTAGCAGCTACAGTCTCAGTAATTGCCCAGATCCTTTACATAGAACTATCACTGGGAGAAGGGGTATAGAGAGGAGATGAGACAGCCTTTATTATACAAACACAGCCATCACAGGCAGCTGTTTCACTTTCATTTTCCACCACTCAGAGGGGCGTATGCACAGAGTGCAGGCAGCCAATCACAGCACAGGGGGCATGTCCCATCCAGGGGTTGTGACCGAACAGGCTGAATGAAATATCAGTCAGCCAATCACAGAAAAGGGGACGTAGCCAGTCCATCTGCTGCAGAAATAGCTATAGGCACACAGATTAGCTCATATCTGCTATACTAAGTGATTTAGGTAATGCAAACGAATTGCAAAAGTGCTTATTTTTACTGCCGCCATCACTACAGATATGGTCTTTGTAGCGAGAAAACCCCTTTAATTGATTTCACTGAGGTAAGTATAATCAAACCACAAAGGTGGTATAAATCCTAGGAAAAAGATAAAACTTAGCTTTTATTTATATACAAAAAATAAAAATAAGGAATGCAAAATACATAGTGCTCACCAAAATACCGAACTAACCAAAATTCTATCCCTACCACATAGACGCTATCTAACCAAGAAAAAAGTGGGGTAGTCGCCCTGATAAGGGCGTCCCCAACCTCGTACCTCCTAAACTGAACCCTAGGGACTATGAAAGTCTCCTGTCAATATTTAACAAGATTAATTAATAGACTCCCATAGGGGTATATACTGTCTAACAAATAGCACACCATGAGTCAATCAATGCCCAGTGCAATATGTCAGGTGTGCAGGAGTTAGCCCTACAGGTACAGTAAATGTTCGTGTATGGATATGATATTCAGGACATTTGTTGGCTGTCCAACCATAAACAACCAATATTTCCGACGCGTTTCCCCTCAAGAATTTGTGAGGTTCATCAGGGAATAAAGAGAAGTGTACAGGATAAAGATGACAAGCAATATACAAGAACAAGATAAATAACCAATGTGGCAAAACTCACGACCCTAGTTGCATGGTCAATTGGGTGATGAAGAGCAAAGTCCTAGAATGATAATAAAAGGATCTCCCGGTCCACATCCACAGTAAGGTAGCAAGATAGTGGTCCACTGCTCTAACAACTACTTATTGTTCAGAGCAGAGAACCCCTTAACAATATGTAAATAAGAGCTGGAATCTGGTTGCCATGAATAACTGCTCTACTTTTCACTAGCACCAGTTCCAAGTAATCCTTACTATTCGACTAACTAATGTGATAAGTTGACATTAAAGGCTCGGGCGCTTATAAAGCAGCAGCAAAACAAGAGGGATTAGAACTTCAAAAGCTCCCAGAGTCTATTTTAGATCTGAAGTATTTATCTTCCAACTTCCCGGACAGTAAGACGCCGCGGTCATAAAGAGCAGATGGCACCCAACCCCTATTAATATCCAAACAAATAAAATATATTGAGTAACACATTGAAGGACATTGCTGTACCTGATCAAAAACGTAAGTCCTTAAGTCATTCTCGTCTATCAAGCTCTTAAAAAAAAATTATTCAGCTGTTTTCAAATAACATCTGATCCTGGAAAAGGTGGGTAACAACCAATGTGGGTTATGCTACAGTCTCCACAAGACAATGTCACTGGTCTTCCTAGACTCCTAAACGGCCATTCCTCCTAGTGATATATTCATACAACCTCCTCTGGGCAGCTGGGACAGTTGAGTGACAATCTAAGTGGTCTGATATTGTTGTCATTAATCTATGCAAACCTGTCAGGTGGTTACTGCCCCCCTGGCTAAAAACAGGATATGATAGAGGGAGAGAACCTGAGCTTCCAGATATATATGTTTATATGATTTGGAGCAGGACTGTTGAGTATAAAGCAAAAAAATTCTGACGGCTAGTCATATTTTTTTGTCTCATTTTTTTTTAGCTCCACCTTCCAAAATTGATAACTTTTTTATTTTTCCATCTCTATAGACAGACACATGAGGGCTTCTTTTTTGCGGGACATGATATACTTTTTTAATGGTGCCATTGACTGTACCATAGAATGTACTGGGAAAACGGAAAAAAAAAAATTAGGTGGGTTTTGTTTTTATGGAATTCACTCCGATATAAATGATGAGTTATATGTATTCTGCAGGTTCATATGATTTAGACGATACCAAATATGTAGTGTTTTCGTTATGTTTCAGTCCTTTTAAAAGCCAAAAACAGTCTTTATTTCTTAAATTTGTGCTGCAGCCCCAATGTTCTAAGACCAATAACTTTTTTGTTTTTCCATCTATGAACCCAAATGAGGGCTCATTTTTTGCAGGCCTTAAGTGTAGTTTATATTAGTATAATTTTGGGATACAAGTTACTTTTTGATCACTTTTCATTCCAGTTTTATAGGAACATGAAATGATAAAAAAAAACAAACACAATTTTGCAGTTTTTGGAATTTTCAATTTTCTTATGGTGTTCAGCATATGGGATGAATGATGTCATATTTTAAAAGATCAGAACTGTTAATATTTTTATTTTATTTTTAAAACTTTATTTTTAGATTTGTACTTGTAGTCCCCCTACGGTACTTAACCACTAAGGAGCTCGATCATTTGCACACCCACTCCCTAGTGAGCCTGTACCATAGCTCCTCACCAGCATAATCATGTAAGTTTACACCACATGTCAGTAAGTGGTTCAGGAGGTTATGCCACAAAGCAAGATCCCAGAAGCCGGACCTTAGCTCATTTACAAGCTGGCCCCAAAAGATAAAGGAGAGGGCCATGCTTGCACATTTTTTCCTGTTCTTTTATATAGCAGTTCTGAAGATAGCCAAGCAAGTGTGCTCTCACCCCATTCACTGAAGCCAGCTTGTAGTGATCCGGCCTCCAAAGGAAATGTTACTTCCTAGCAAACCCCCTTTGAGAGATAGTGAAAGTCCTGCTGACCCCGCCCACACATTGTGATTGACTGCTGTCCCTGTATCAGTATGTGTACAGGATAAACTGTATGTGGATGGGGTAAGCAGAACTTTCTCTTTTAGGATTTACTCTGCTTTTTACTCATAAATCCTTCTTCAAATTATATAAATTTATCACAGAGCTCAGCTTCTCTCCCTCCATCATATTTTGCTCTTACAAAGGGTAGGATACACTGCCCAACAGGTTCACTATAAAAGTCCTGAATGCTTTCTTAAGCAATATCAAAGCTATGAAGAGGAGCATCTATCAATGCATAACTATATCTATTTCTGGGAAAGCGGCAAAACTATGAATAGGCTCATGATACAGGTCCAAAGTAGTTCTCACCAAATCTCCACAATAAATCTGATTAGATCCCATTGATAGATCTTTCTCAGTATTGCTTAGTAGAGTTTCCATTTGCAAGCTGGGTGACAACCAGCGTGGGCGCCATTACAGCATCCACAGGAATAGCTCATTACAGCAGAATATTTTAGTATCTTTGTTGCAAGAGGCACAGCTTTTGCCAGAATCTCCTCCTATCTGAATGGACACACTGGCTCTACTTGGCATTTGGTATATGTCATGTTTGATCAAATGCAGGTGCCAAGTTAGCACCTTACTCTGTTTGCCAAGGCCAAGATGGGACAGCTCCAAACTTTGCAGTCAATGATTAACTGACAGGACAAGTAAATCTATTACTAGATGAATGCATCCGGAGGAGGTGGGGGGAGGAAGGTAATGATAAGCAAAGTCCTATGGGCGTTGTAATATAATGTTTACTGTAATAGAAAGGCTCATTTTTTGAGGGGTGAGGTGGAGGTTTGGGTGGTAACGGTATTTACTTATAGTTAAATGTAATTATGTGGATCATCAACTGCTTTAGGCTACTGGACGGTCATATGAAGCTAACACGTAGTGGCAGGCAACTTTCTGGAAATCAAGTAGATTATTATAGCCATGCTTGTCTAGTTGTTTCTCTGGCCACCGCAATACTGTATAACCTGGCAGATTTGTAATTTATAGATCTGGAAAAAACAAATTTACCATCAATCATCAGCTTTAAAAAGAACCTGTCAGTTACTTTATGCTGCACACACAATGGGCAGCTTGACTCACTGCAGACCATCTGGCCTTAACCATGTGGGTTTTACCCTGAAACTGCAGTATTTCAGGATAAAACACCCCGTGAAGTTGGGCCAGGGAAAAGCAGCCGCATTCAGGAGAGAGGAGTCCGAAGTGTGGCCTCTCCCTGCTTCCTCAGTTATACTGATAGCTATAGGCAAACACGGGAGAGGGCCATCAGTAAAGCCGCAAATTGGACTTGTCTCTCTTGGCAGTGGCAGCTTCTCCCTGTACCTAACCCAACTGCGCCATGTGTATTACCCTGAAATTCTGCAGTGATTCGGGCCAAAACCCACAGGGATGGGACCAGGTAGTTTGCAGCTATTTCATCCAGCCCGTCGTTTGGGCAGCATTAAGTAGCTGACAGGTTCTCTTTAAAGTGAAGGGATGTAAGCTGCAGGATAGGGGACAACTTTGTACACACTGGGCCAGATGTATGAAAGTTGCTGTGCCAATTTTCAGGAGTAGGTTACGACAGAAAGAATGGCGTGTTTTATATGCAACATATTCCTGATGCATTTGCGCTAAAAAGAATCTGTCCGACAAGACCAACACTTTTGTTTGCGCCACTCTTCAAGGGGCATGTCTATGCCAATCCGTACGATACAACACATTTATGGAGCTTTCATGCCAAAAAGTGTTGCAAATCATGCTATTCAGCGTAGGGCACTTTTTTGGTGCACAGCAATTTTTTACAATGTGACCTAAGGATATTGTTCTTAAAGGGGTTTTCTCGCTGATTGAGACAGTAAAAATAAGCACTTTTGCAATTGGTTTGCATTACCTAAATCATTTAGTATAGCAGATCTGAGCTAATCTGTGCATCTATAGCTATTTCTGCAGAAGGTGGACGGGACATCGCCCCTTTTCTGTGATTGTCTGACCTACATTTCATTCAGCCTGTTCAGACACGCCCCCAGATGGGAAACACCCCTGCGCTGTGATTGGCTTCCTGCACTCTGTGCTTACTCCTCTCTGAGCTGTTGATATTGAAAGTGAAACAAACTGCCTGTGATGATTGTGTGTGTATACTGAAGGCTGTCTCAGCTTCGCTCTATTTGATGGCTCTATGTTAAGGATCTGGGCAATTACTGAGTATCTAGCTGTTAGATTCACTCTCTCCTTATATAACACAGACTTATACACTGCTCTCCCCCCATATAACAGCCTTAAACAGTTAGCTCTATCTCCAGCCTGATAACAGGGAGGGAGGGGGGCAGCATGCCTTTCTCACATTTGTTTAATCAGTTCAGGCTGTTTGTTTAACTGCTTACAGCAACGCAAGGGGTTCTGCTTACAGCAACGCAGGGGTTCTGCTTACAAGGAGCCTGGAGTGGACAGCTCTGCAGCCATGAGAAGCAGAGCAGGAGGTCTGCAGAGCTGACATCCTCTCCCTTCCCCAGAATGATGTCACCAGTCTTCAGTGAGGGGAGACACGACTCCTAGCAGGAGTGGCACGCCTACTGAGAGAAGAGACTCGCCCCTACATTTGAAGCTGTTACAGATAGAAACAGCTCAAGTCTGCGAAAGCGTGTAATGATAAAACCCCTTTAAATGCTATGAGGTATTTGCACCAATCAAACTATTTTCTATCGGAAGCATCCTTATGATTATTGCAAGTAGTGCAGTTGAGGTGTCTGTCTTTATTTACTCAGTGCATGTACTCACTCCCAGAACTCTGTCACCGGGGAGGTGAAGTTTGTGGAATTCAGTGACAACCACATTGTCCTGTTCTTCCGGAATGTGTCCTCCACGCAGGTCTCTGTGTTCCATGGCTGGTGGCACAGGGCCCATGGCAGCTGACTTTGAAAAGACTGGAACAAGTAATAGACTCCCCAGGCCAAGATAACAATGTAATAAACGTTGAGGAGAGACACGATGACTATAGAGGCGTAACCGATTCCTGGAGCAGAAAAAACACAAAGAGCATTGGAGACATCTATAAATAAACATATACAGTGCTGTAAAAATAAAAATTAACACAGAAATACATTGTTTTTGCTGTGTCTCCAGTACCGATAATGTGGAGAACCCCTGGCAAAGATGACTGCGCACATAGCGATGTGACCCGCCACATTTCCTGCAGCATAATAGACTATTGTTACTTCACACAATGGCAGATTCGACAGGACACCCACATGGTTACAGTAGAACGGACACCCAAAAGTGAGAGTTCAAAAAGCAAATATGTGTCATAGGAGAGTAATGTCAGGCACCAGCCCAAATACTCACTCTCAAGTAATGTGGGCAGACTGACAGATTTAGAAGTCAAGCGGCACAGTTGTCTTAAAAGTAACAGGACAAAATATTGGCAGCAGTTACAGGGGTTTTCCATTCCTTTTAAAAAGTTAACTACCACCCCACTAAGAGACATTAAGAATTAACTAGAACTTACCTAAGTGGTCATCGCTGTTCCAGTGCTGCTGGAGCTCTAGAGTCCTGCACTGGTCCTTCACCGATGATGTCTCGTTCATGGCTCAGGTCACTATGTGCCAGGACCAGCCACTTGCTATACGACCAGTCACATAATTACGGAGGCCAGAGATCACGTGAGCCATAAATGGTACATCATCAGTGAGGGACCAGTGGGGAACACCAGAACTGTGGCAACACTGGAATGGAAACTAGTTAATTATTTTACCTGTTGGCAGTGGGGGAGAGGGGAGGGGAAAGGCAACATTTTAAAAAGTGGAAACCCCCTTTACCAAACAGGGTTCTTTGGGCCTTAACATGAGTTGCCCAGTTCATTTGAAAAACAAATAGGCAGCTCCTGGGCACTATTAATTTTTTTTTTTTTTTTTAAAAAACCCTTATCCTTATCCTCCGGTCCTGGACGGGGACGTCACATCAGCGGCTGCATTGGTCATGTGCCTTTGCTTATATCACCGTTTGGAGCTGTTCAATTCCAAACAGTAAAAGTCATTTAGAGACACGTGATCACTGAAGCCCATCAGCGGCTGCATCAGTGCGGTCCCTGTTCAGAAGCAAAAAATAAAAACAGAGGTCCAGAGAGACACAGCGCTGGAATCGGGGCCCAGATGATGGTGTTACGCCTCTAAGCAGAGGCGTAACTTGAAGCTCTGGGGCCCTAGTGCAAAAAGTGAAATGGGCCCCCCATCCACCATGTGCCGCTGGTATCTCCTTATGCGGCAGAAGAGCTTTTGGGCCTTCTTAGACTGCAGGGCCCGGTAGCGACTGCTACCTCTGCACCCCCTGTAGCTACGCCCCGGCCTTTAAGGATCAATAATTTTTTTTTTTTTTTTTTTTTTACATTCCAGAAACAAATATTTCCTTACCATTGGCGCAGCTGTATGAAGGTTAGTTTTTTGAGAGAGAAGTTATATATTTCAGTGGCATCATTTTGTCTTATTGATTAATTTTTATAAACTCTCTCAGGATGAAAAACCTTACCCACTAAACCTTCTCCTTGTCACCTACAAACATATTCAATAATAGGACACAGAACAGACCTGTAAACAAATAACCACAGTATTCTTGTAACTAACTGTAAATCACTGAACGACCAAGTCCTATGTTTAGTACCCCATCTATAAGCTCTTTACATGGATCTGTGATCAAAAACTGTAGAAATTCACATATCTACAGCATCAGCTTCATCCATCGCTTTAGTGACCTAGTCAAATAAATCAATGAAATTAATTTGACACCATCTACTCCCACTGAACCCATGCTGTTGCTAACTTTTAGGTGGTCAATCATCTATCATTGATGAGAGCTACACTAACGATCACAGAGAATATTTTATGAACAATTGATTTTTTCAGAAAAAAAAATCCATTTTCAATACTTAACAGTTGAAGGAATTTTTGTTGTGGCTATACCCTGCTACTAGAACAGATCAAAATTATTAACAGCAATGACTGTACCACAGAGAAAGATTACAACTACATTTTTTTCCAAGGCTACACAGTCATCAATTAGTAGCATTTGGTTTAAATGACTTAAGTCCATCTGCAGCCCCAGGACATCACTAATCTCTTCCATGACTCTGGTGTGATTTTATTCCACTCTTCTTCCAGTCTCTTAAACAGTTTGGTGATCTTTGTGGGTTTCTTGGCCATAACTTTGTCGCCAAGGATTTTCCAGAAGTTTCTAGTGGGGCTAGATTAAGACACTAGGATGGCCAAAGTTTTCAGTTTTAAGGGGCATTGTTCTTGCTGACAATGATGAACGCAGGTAAGGAACCACATGTTGTTGAAGAAGGTTCTGATAAACATTTGCACTCATTTAGCCATGCAGATGTGTAAAAGGCCCAATTCCTGCTAACGTAAACATTCCCCAAGCTATGACATTTCTTCCTCCACCTTTTATTGACTTCTTTATACAATTAGGGCATGTCCCCACGGCAGGTTTTTCAGTCGGTTTTGAAAGCAGTCTGTAAACCGCCTATCAAACTTTATCATGGACCTAATGGAAAATTCGTGCAGCGGTCCCACAGCACGGATTTTCCGTCTGATTTTTTTTAGACCGCCGGCAGCTTGAAAAACATCGAACATGTTAATTCTTCCGCCCGTTTTTTGGGCAGAACATGAACATGTCAATGTGAAGAGGGAGGGCAGCGGAGAAAAGCCATCCCCCTGCGGCCACGTAGACTGCTCCAAAGCAGAGCAAATACCGGTCAGATAATCACTTTCAAAGTGGTATACCTGAGCCACAAATGTCGTGTTAGCGCTAGTATGCGCCTGATTTGTGATCCGCTCTAGAGCGGGTTCATAAATCAGGCGCATTCTATGCTATTATAATGTGCATGAAATTTGCCGTTTAAACGACAAATTTCATACATGTGGCCGTTTGGATTTAGTCTTTCCCCAGTTTAACACTGAATATAATGTTCCCCATTGGATCCAAATACATTAAACTTTCTTTTATCACTAAAATGAAGTTTGAAGCACTTCTCCTCTGTCCACAAAACATGCTCATTATCGTGGGTAAGTCTAGCCTTTTGATTCTTTCTGCTGATTAGATGTTTGAGCTCTATAGGAGGATTTTAATCCAAAAATGTAGACACTGTATGACGAGACAGATCCTTACCCTTTTCAGAGCTGAACGGGCGAGCGACTCCGATTGCCCATTGAGATTCTCCGCATTATCCTGTCCACATTAACCTTACATTCGTCTTTTGCGGACGTCTAGCCTGTTTGTGGGACTTGACTGAGCTTCTGACATTGTAAAAGATGTAATATTCTAGAAATCAGATTTATAACAACCAACTTCCCTTGCTATGACTTCATCTGGACAACCTTCTGCCAAAGGGTTTCAAATACTTCAGAATGGCTCACCAGCTTGCAAAGTCAGTGAAAACTAGACAGGCTGCCTTTTAAATAGGGTTTGTCTGATAATTTGGTATTGGTTATTACCACCAATAACTGGAGAGGTGTATGCAAGTGTACTCTAATTTATATCAGTGTTCCTTTTCAAATATCTTACAGTATTTCATTTTTTTTGACTGTTCTTCAAAATATATGTAACTCTTGAAATATGCTTAAAATACTGTTCTTTTACTCCTGTTTGGATCATTTTAAATAGGACTATACAGTAACCTTGACATTTAGGAAATTGTAGATTGTTTTCTAATTTTGATCACCAGTGTATACTTGCTATTCTCCAATCTTCAAGAATTAAGCAAATCTGTTAGGAGTGCAGCAATCAGGCTCTTTAAAAAACACAGGGCGGATGCCATCTGGATCCATTCCCTTATTTAACTTTAAACGCACAAGTTCACATAAAATATCCGTCTCAGGATCTGAACCCTTACAGAGTTAATGCTTTACACAAGCATAATAAGATTTTTAAGGTCACCTTCTGAAACGGTTAAACAAAAGTAGTATTTTAAATGGTCGGTAACCATCTCATCAATATAGTTATATTCCCCATTACTACAGTATCTTACAAAAGTGAGTACACTCCCCACATTTTTGTAAATATAGTATTATATTAACACTGAAGATTTAACACTTTGATACATGTAAAGTATTCAGTGTACATTTTGCCTTTAATATAACTCGACACACAACCATCAATGTCTAAACTGCTGGCAACAAAAGTGAGTATACCCCTAATTGAAAATGGACAAATTGTACCCAATTTGCCATTTTCCCTCCACGGAGTTATGTGACTCAGTGTTACAAGGTCTCAGGTGTGTAAAATCTGGTGTTATCACTCACACATTCTCATAGTGGTCACTGGAAGTTCAACATGGCACCTTATGGCAAAGACCTGTCTGAAAATCTGGAAAAATAAATTGCTGCTCTACATACAGCCTGTGCTATAAAAAGATTGTGAACATCCTGAAACTGAACTGCAGCAGGGTGGCCAAGACCATACAGTGGTTTAACAAGACCGGTTCCACTCGGAACAGGCCTCGACATGGTTGACCAAAGAAGTTGATTGCACATGCTCAGCATCATATCCAGAGATTTTCTTTTCAAAATAGATGTAAAAGTGACTGCCAGTATTGCTGCAGAGGTTAAAGGGTAGAGGGGTCAGCCTGGCAGCCCTAAGACCATATGCCGCACACTGCATCAAATTGGTATGCATAGCTGTACTCCCTTAAGCCTGTTCTTAAGATGATGCACAAGAAAGCCCGCAGTTTGCTGAAGACAAGCAGACTAAGGACATGGATTACTGGAACCATGTCATGAGGTCTGATAAGACCAAGATAAACTTATTTGGCTCAGATGGTTTCCAGCATGTGTAGAGTATAAACAGAAGTATGTCTTGCATATAGTCAAGCACGGTGGTGGGAGTGTTATGGTTTGGGGCTGTACGAGTGCTGCCGGCTGTGCGGAGCTACAGATCATTGAGGGAACCATGAATGCCAATATGTTCTGTGACATACTGAAGCAGAGCTTGATCCTCTCACTTCAGAAACTCTGCCACAGGCAGGGGCGTAACTTTGGTTCAAAAAATGGGGGGGGGACCAATTTTCCCTCTCATCCCCTATCTTCCTATCCCTCCCTCCCTCCTTCACTCACCTTCCCTTCTCTCCTCTCCCTGCAGTGCAGCGAACCCCTCTAACCCAGCTAGGAGGTCGGAGGGAGTGCAGTGAGCTCCACCAGCAGGTCTGGTCGGAGTCCTTATGGCAAACACTTTTGGTGCAATCCATAAGGGTATGCGTGGCTCTCTAATTACTGAAATTTAGAGCCGGACTGGGACTAAAAAGCAGCCCTGGCAATGAAACCAAACCAGCCCACCTACAATAATTCCCCCTCTAGATGATGGAAATAAAAAAATGTTGTGCGATGCAGCAAATTTCACTTAATCCCTACCATTCCCCATCACTACTCCATTAAATTTGTTATACACACACAACAGAATGAGGAAAATAAAAGAACCCAAAATGTATTTTATTGCCTACCATACACCAGAAATGATATCACTCACTGCACACAGAAATTAATTATATTACACATGGGAGCCACAGAAATTACATCCCTAACAGCACCTTACAAAATTAATTGCACATTGTACTCAAGAAATAATATAATTTACTGTAACCCAAAAATGTATTACATACCATACCCCAGAGATTACTCACTGTACCCCAGAGATATTACATTACACACTGTACCCCAGAGATTACATTACACACTGTACTCCAGAGATTACATTACACACTGTACCCCAGAGATTACATTACACTCTACCCCAGAGATTACATTACACACAGTACCCCAGAGATTACATTACACACCATACCCCAGATATTACATTACACACTGTACCCGAGATCACATCACACACTGTACAAATGATTATATTACACCATACCCCAGAGATTATTACATTACACACTGTACCCCAGAGGTTACATTACACACTGTACAACAAAGATTATATTACACCATACCCCAGAGATTACATTATACACTGTATGGCAGAGATTATTACATTACACACTGTACCTCAGAGACTAACTACATTAGACACGGTACCCCAGAAATTGTGTGTGTATATATACATATATTGAACACAGACACACTACACACTGAGGGTTGGTTCACATGACAGTTTTTAGCACTGACAGTGTCGTTTGCTTGTTTGAAATTCAGCACTTGCAAACGCAGAATTCCGATGAGCAAACGACACAGGCTGCCTGAGGCAGATTTCTGCCTCCTATCCCTTAGTGCATAAAACACCTTGAATAATTATTTGTAGGCGCGGACACTATGTGGCGAAAATACTCAAGTAAAATCAGTGTCATCTAAAAGACAACACTGATTTTACATAAGGTATAATGTAAATAACTTTCCTGCTGGATTGGACGCTGGTTTCGAGACAGATCCAGCATTGAATCCGCCCCAGAATCAGCATTCATGTCTTCTGCATGAATGTACCCTTAATGTATGTCCACACGGCATACAGCGCGGTGTACTGTGCACTCTGCTATATGTCGGGTGTTTTAGCAGTATGCATTGAACAGTCCACACTTCTAAAATGATGTGGGGCCGGTCCCATTCACTTTCATTTTCCCCGGCACACAAGTGCAGGGAAGAAGTGACCAGGTTAGTCACATGGCTGTACATTAATTAAACATCTCACATATACAGTGCATACCCTACTCACATGCACACACAACGCCTAACACCCTTGTCCCCTCCTTACCTGTCTCCTGTAGTCTGGGGCAATTGGCATGAGCTTCTCTTCTCTGATGAGGGCTGAGCATAGAGGAACTGGTATACAATGGGAGAAAAAGATACAGCCCCAGATACAGAGTGTGCTGGACTGTGAGTAGCGTTCCGATTGGTGTGCAGCCCCTGCTGACTCCTGCTCTACCAATCAGCGCTGCTCTCACTCTGCACCGACACCTGAGGCTGCTACCTACTCTGTACCCCCAAGATGCACAGAAATATAGGAGGCAAAGGGTTAAGTGCTTCCGCCTCTGTGCTCTGCTCTCCCCCCTTCCCCTATTCTCATGCTTTCATATTAATTAATTTTTATTTGAAGGGGCTAAAAAGTGGGGGGGGGGGAACCAGTCCCCTCCATACCCTCTAAAGTTACACCTATGGCCACAGGGCAGTATTCAAACATGATAATGACCCCAAACACACCTGCACACTGCTAATTTGGTGTAACTGACTCATTTAATGAAAAGGGGGGGGGGTGTTCAATTACATAGCAATGTGGATTTCAATTAGTGAGGTCATTCATTCTGTGAAGAAACAGTAAATTTTTGCCCTTTTTCAATGATGGAGTTCAGCAAATGTTGTACCTGCTGGCTTTAGCCTATTCTCAGCGAGTCCAATGGGTCATTCCAGACATTGTACCAAAAGAGAAGAACTTTGATCAAGAAGTTGATTGGAGAGAGCAAAACATATCAAGAAGTGCAGAAAATAATTGGCTGCTCAGCTAAAAAGATCATCAATGCTTTAAAATGGCATACAAAACCAGAAACTTGTGGTAGAAAAAGGAATATTACCATCTGATTAGATCACAGAACAACAAGAATAGCAAAGAAGCACCCAGGGAGCTCAAAAAATATCTTCAGTTATCTGTCAGTGCTACAACAATCAGAAGGCGCCTACGTGAAGCCAAACTATATGCTAGAAACCCTTAAAGTACCATTGCTGAAAAAATAAATTTCTTGAAAAGGTTACTGTTTGCCAAAGAACACTTTGACTAAAAGAGCAGTGGTCAGAGGCATAACTTAAAACTCTTGGGCCCCAATGCAAAAAGTGAAATTGGGTTCTCCAGCTGCCATGTGTTATTTATAATACTGGTGTCTTCCTATGTTGCAGGACGGCTTTTGGGCCCCCTCAGGCTGCAGGGCCCGGTAGCGACTGCTACCTCTGCACCCCCTATAGCTACGCCCCTGGCAGTGGTGCAACATTCTATAGACAGATGAGATCAAGATTGTTCTTCTTGGGTCTAAAAGCCACAGACAGTTTGTCAAACGAAATCATAAGGCTAAGTCCACACAGCATATGTCAAAAGGTCCAAAATCAGACGGCATTTTGACATTGCAGGACTACAGTTTTTGGCGCAGATTTACGCAATAGCCGGTTGGTTTTCATTTTGCCGTCGGCCCTGTACATTCAATTTATGGGGCCGATAGTAAAAAATATGTGCAGTGTAGACTACAGCACGGATTTTTCATTGCTGTCTATGCAGCACAGGGTACGGTGTGATTTTCAGCAGATTTAAAATACTGAATCCGCAGAAAACCCGACGGTATTCCTGTGCTGTGTAGACATAGCCTAAACACTGAAATCAAGCCACAGTACACTGTTAAGACTGTAAAAGATGTCAGCTGAAATAGGAGGCCAGGGTAATAGTTGGAAGTTTTGTTGGTACTCTTCTAACCAGTGTCAGACATTTCTAGCCATGTGACATGTTGCATTGTCTTGCTGAAAGATCCAATCGACACCAGGAAAGACAATCTGCATATATAATTGTATGTGGTTTACAAGAATAGAATCATGCCCAAATAGAGAAATATGGAAGGCATTTTTCATCAATCAAATTCAGTTACTACTATTAATGACAAAAAAAATGTGTATTTTCTCAAAGGATGACTTTTCTACTTGTCAGAGAAACAATAGTCCATTTCAATTTTATCATTCACCTAGGGTGACATGTATGAATCCTGCCACTGACAGGCCAGTTCTAAATCGCTTTAAAGCAGTGTAGACTGCGCCAGAATGTATGACCCTGTTCTTCTGCAGTTCATAGATACAGGCACAGTCTAGTGCCAATACGACTGGCTCAGGATCCACCTTTAACCTGGTCTGGCTGTTCTAACTGTTCTGTGCAAAGGTTTGGGTCAAAGAATCATAAATGTGTCTACTTCTAAGAATGTGGTGCGACGCCCCCAGAACACCCCAAATTTTTGGCGCACTAAGAATTGTCTGGCGCATTACAAAGGGACTTATTGCGCCACAGTTTGGAGTGCACCTGTTCATACATCCTTTTTTGGCTCAAAGTACACCAGAAAACTGGTGCAGCCCCATTCATACGTGTTGCCCTTAATGCATACTTTAAGGACACATGCAAGAGGACTAAAAATGTATTTGGGAAAGCAATGTACCATTTTACATACGTTATAAGAATGCCACAAAAATATTCCCCAGTTATAATGCTGCCACCACAAGCTTGAGTTCTTTCAGCAGTGGTTGCAGAGTGTTTCTTCTATAATGTTTCTCACTTGACACGCCAACTACATCCGCTTGATAAAGCAGAAAACATGAATCATAGGAGAAGGCACCTCTTTGCCAATTAGTGGAGGTCTAATTCTAATACCGTCGTGAAAATTAAAACCTACAGGTACAGTGACCATCCATCTAATTCAGAGCCCCATGTGCAGTAGGGTTCGCTAAACTATGGTTTTATGCATTTGTTTGATAGCCCCTGGCTCATTTTGGCACTGAGCTGCTCCACTGGCACGTGGAGCTCTGCAGTTACCACGTCTCTTATTCGCAATGGTACCATTTGTCCACTCACAGCAGCACGCGAACAGTTCACAAATTGTCTAGTTTGATAAATACTGCCACCCTTGGTCCGAAAGCCAAAAATCATCTCTTTTTGCAACTTTGATAAATCGCCCCTTTTACCCATGACAGCAGCCAGGGATATGTGTTCAGACAGCCTATTGCACACCTTATATACCCACCAAACCAGCTCGCGACACTTGACTTTCTTCATGAGCTATGTGCTGCTTACATCTAAAGTAGGAACTGGTCATAATAATATGACTCGATTGTGTGTGTGAATATATCTGACTTTTACAGACAACACAAAATCATCAGAAACAGGTTAAACTAAATCAGTAAGGGGTGTAGTAATCACTAATTGGAGTTCTTTAAGAACACAGGGTGATGCCATCTGGACCTGTTCCCATATTTAACTTTAAACGCACAACTTCACCTAAAACATCCGCCTTCGAAAACACAAGAGCTTAACCCTTACAAATGGAGGAAATAGATGATTTTGAAGGCCCTCTTCTAAGTATACTAAACAATATCAGCTTTTTAAATGGTCAGCGATCGCCTCATCAATATAATTGTTTTTCCCTTTAATAATTTTTTGTAATTCTCCTCAACAGATCTGGCGGTTTCTTTCTCCTATGAAGCCTAAGCAGCATTAATATGTTTTGTCTTCTTCGGTCTAATTAATAAAACACTATTAGCTACACCTGCAGTTTCTTTATACCTCTCATAAGCAGCTTTATTTTTTTTATTATTTCTCTAGTAAATCACAGGAGAGAAGGGGGGTTTCTTTGTTTTTTAACCCGTTTGATATGTAGTCTTGTTGCATATAACCCTTTAAACAACCAGGCTGTTCACAAGTGTGCTTGGCTTTACTCATAACTCCCATAGATGTGAAATTAGAGAGCAACAAATGTGCTGTGACCACTTTGTTTGCTATAGCTGCAGGATATAGGGGACCCCTATTCATGAGATGGTTTAGGTCTGAAAAGTTGGACCCACAACAATTAAATGTTTATAATGGGAGCATCCTTTTATTTTACCAACACTACAATGCAACACACTTGCACGGTTACTCTCCATTTATTTGCATTCAGCTATAGTAGGCACTCCCATGGAGGGTGAATGCAGAAGCGCAGTCACTCCACTTAGAACGGGGAGTTTCAGGTGGCAGTTCTGGAAATAGGTGAGGGTCCCAGAGGTATGACCTACACCTATCTGACATTGATAGCATATCCTTTCGATATGCCATCAAAGCTTGTAATGGCAAACCCCCTTTAAGGGCAGAGTTCCTTCTCCCTCTATACCATTCAGTCATTCATTGAGGTCAGGTTGACATCAGCATTGGAGATTCCACTTGGGGCCTCCATCACACTTAATGGACATCAGCAGTGCCCTACAGACCCCACCGACTACTATGGGGTCTGCTGGGTTTCCGTTGTTTTTGTCTTATGTTATGTATTTAACCCATTCCTGACACAGCAACTTTAGGCAGTGACACGTTTGTCTTTTTATCCTCACCTTCAAAGAACCATAAAATAATAATACATACAACCTCATACATCAGTATACCCACACTGCAATTTCAATATAACGTTCCTGCACTAAGGACGTATCTGTTCGTCACCAAACTACATTAAGTAGCTACAGATACAGATGGGCTCAGAATAACTCCTCACCCTTGTACAGTTCCTGGCCTTGGAACATTACAGCATTCATATAAGGTGATACCCACTTCTCCCAGCCAGATAGTAGTTATGTAAAGTCTCGCTGACTCTCATTTTCAGCATGTTAACAGCTGCCAAATCAACATTTTCTGGAATGTAAGTATGCAACAAGAATTATTTTACTTTATAACTAGAAATGACATTATGATGTTTCTTTATTGCTTTTTCCATTTTTTAGTTTTAAATCTGCAGTAACATGTGGATTTCCAATTTAAATCAATGGGATGCTAATTTAAATCGGATTTTGACAAGGAAGTCTGCATTAAAATCCATCATGTCATTGTTCCATACCCAAGTTTATTAGTATACAAATGTCAAAATGTTTATTGGGTTTTGGGGTCACCCCTTTTTGCCCTGCTGGGGTTTTTTTTCCCCCGTCTGTATCCCAAAGGGCATGGACTAAATTTTCCTGTTTTTCCCATGTTGAGTTCTTTATAAAAACTTAAAAATCGGTAACCCAAAACAGTTTTCCTTTTGTGTGTGTTTTTCTCCGAAACTAATTTGGGCAATAAAGCCAGAAAAAAAAGGGGCCCGCAGGCTTAGGGCCCGAGGAATAGTCTCCAAACAAAGAAAAAGGGAATTTGTATTTTCAGCCAAAAAAAATTTAAAATAAAAAACCAAAACTTTAGTAACTTTTTTAAATTTAAAAAGAAAAATAGGAAGACCTCCAGTTAATGGTTGATGCTTTTTTTTTAAAGGGCGGGAGTTTAAAAGTAAAAAACAGCCCGCAGGGAAAAGCGTCAAACATACAAAATGGGGAGGCCCCATCCCCTTTTTTAAAGTTTTTATTGGTGCTGGAAATATAGATTCCCATTTCCTTGGTTTGGAGACTGCAACTGTCCTATTTATACCCCAAAAAAGTTAGTGTGGGGATTAAATTGGGACTGTACTCCAAGGTTTGTATTTATCTGTCCTTAAAATGTCATTGTATTTTTTGGGGCCTTAGTCCCCCCAATTCTTGAAATGTAGACTTCAATTTTGTCATTGTTTTTACCCGAAGCATTTGTACGTTTTTTTTCTCGGTTTCCCAAAAACGTCAATGTTTTTATTGTTCTTGTTTTTTTTCTGTACCCTAAATGCAACCCATCAATGTCCTATCACTCAAGATGTCATTGCCTTAGGCCCCAAGGAGCCGTGTTTTAGAGCTCATCCACATGAAACATGTCAAAATACTCATTGTGGTTTTCAATGTGGATTTTAGGTTGTTTTTTCTGCAGAATTTACAGTCAGAAAACGAGTCCCATTCATCCCTATGGGGTTTTGGATGCGGATTTGACATAGAAATGTTTGGAATGTGCGGAAGAATGAACATGTTCCAAGTTTTTTGTAAAAACGGCAGTTTTGAAATCCGAACTCAAGAACATCCAAGTTGTTTGGACTACAACTAGGATTGTTAATTGAGGGCCATGGGGATGATTTTACTGTCAGTTTTACACGGATTTGAAAATCCAAATATGCATCAAAAGCTGACTGGAAATGCTTGCCATGTCGATAGACCCTTAGGCCATGTTCACACGGCTTAAAATGGGCCGTATTGCGGTCCGTAATTACGCGCCGAAGTGCGCCAATTACGGGCCGAAAACGGCCCATTCATTACGTTAATTCACAGTTCTCATAGAGAACTATGGATTACGTCTCCTCTCCCCGCCCGGCGAATCCGCCGGGCGGGGAGATAATTCACCTGTCACTTTCTAGCGGCGTTACGCGCCGCTAGCAGTGATAGTCTATGGGCCGGCGAAGTGCCGGCCCCCCGCTCCCGCCCCGCCCCCGTCCACACGGCGTAATTGCGGGGCGTAATTACGTCCCGCAATTAAGCCGTGTGAACATAGCCTTAGGGCGACATGTTTATTAGTCTAGAATGCGCCTGATTTATGAACCCACTCTACAATGGGTCATAAATCAGGCGCATTCTAGCGCTTGTACGACATTTCTGACTCTGGTATATCACTTTGAAAGTGGTATACCTGTTCCACCAGTAATGTGCCTAGGAATGCCGTAGTGAAGCTACAAATACGTAGCTTCGCTATGGTTCTAGTGCGCCCCGCCTCCCACACACCCTGCGATATTAGGCGCACGCGGGCCATTTAAAAATGTAACGAACGGGGCTGCACCTGATATTGGGCTGAAAAGACGCCAGATATCTGGCGAAGCCCCATTCAAACATGCCGCCCTTTCTGTTTACCCAGGTTTCAGTGTGTAATTGCATATTACTTCGAATGTCAGTGTATCATAGTATGTGGCCCCAGGGTTCAGTGTGTCATTGTATATTACCCCAAAGGTCAGTGTGTCATTGTATATTACCCCAAAGGTCAGTGTGTCATTGTATATTACCCCAAAGGTCAGTGTGTCATTGTATATTACCCAAAGAGTAACCTATGGGCAAAAAAGTGAGTTTTAGACCTAAACCGTTTTCATACATGCAGCCCAAGGTGTCATTGTATATTACCCCAAGTAGTCAATGTGTCATTGTATATTACCCCAAGTAGTCAATGTGTCATTGTATATTACCCCAAGTGTCAGTGTGTCATTGTATGTTACCCCAAAGAGTCAATGTGTCATTGTATGTTACCTTTGTGTCCTCTTGTACCACTCATTTCAGTGTGCCACATAAAAGTAAATCCCAGACTCTAACATAATGATCTTAACTCCAAGCAGGCTCTTGAGAATTAGATTTCAATCACCTGATGCGAGTGACAGAAGAACAATGCCTGCTATCGCTGCGGAACAAGGTGTTCTTACCTGTGAAGATTGGACAGATCTTCTCCCAGCAAGTGATTCCACCCTCAGATGTAAACTGTCCCAAAACAACCTCCAGGAAGAACACAGGTAAACCACCCCCAAACAGGAAGATGAAATATGGGATCAAAAAGGCACCTGGAAAATAAGTAAAACAGGAGAAATAAGACATCTTATTTAACTCCTACAGAACTGGAAGCCGTTCCTACTGTAGTGAGCAGACTACTGGGTGCTTCAAATAACTAGGAAGAATAAAATACAAGAAAAAAACATCTTTGGATTGTAGCAGTTGATTGCAGAGACACCACTGTAGCAGAAGCCAATTGACTGCCCAACATATCTCTGACAGTTTCTACCCCAAATATATAGAAAAACTCCACTGAATACAGTCAGGATAGAAGCAATTGCATATGCTTACAGGGCATAGCTTTATAGGGGACATGCATCTCCTTGTGGAGAACACCAAACTGATGTAGAATAGCTTGTATGGAGGGTTTGCAATGCACTCCGGAAAAAAACCTTAAAGAAGCTCCCCTCTAGAAGTAAAACTTATTTAGATCTACAGAGAGGGACAAATATCTTAAAACAAATCAACTACTACAATACCAAAAGTATTGGTAGTAACAACTAGAGGTGCTGAAGAGAGCGGTTTGGAAGTTACATCCGATATTACAAAAAGATAACCAGTTACAATCAATACTTCCAGACTTCCCGTTTCTGTGATTTAGACAGCTCTCTAGTCGGAAGATCATCATTGTCCTAGTCAACAACTACAGGAACATTTCCCTACAGCTGGAGAAAATGTAAAACCTGTCCATACATAATGACCACAAATAAGAAACAGATGCCTGACATACATCAGGATTACAAGCAATGTCACCTGTAATGTGGTTTACTCAATTGTGTGTACCAAATGAACTACTGGGGGTCTCTATATACGTGAAACAGGATAGGAGCTTAGAACGGGCATAAAATCTCATCACCAAACAGTAAAAGAAACATTGAAAAATATACCTGTAGCAAAACTTTTCTGCAGCGCTGACTATCACGGTATAAAAAGGATCGGTATTAAAAGGAAAATTAGAATCTCAGAGAGAAAGGAAAATCTGAGAGTAAAGAAATATATAATGCAGTGAAGGAAATAATTATTTGATCCCTTGCTGATTGTGTAAGTTTCCCCACTGACAAAGATATGAACAGTCTAATTTTAAGGGTTGGTTTATTTTAACATTAAGAGATGGAATATCCAAAATAAAATCCAGAAAAATCACATTGTATAAATTATATACATATATTTGCATTTTGCTGAGAGAAATAAGTATTTGATCCCCTACCAACCATTAAGAATTCTGGCTCCTACAGACCAGTTAGATGCTCCTAATCAACTCATTACCTGCATTAAAGACAGCTGTCTTAAATAGTCACCTTTATGAAAGAGTCCTGTCCACAGGCTCAATTAGTCAGACTCTAACCTCTACAACATTGGCAAGACCAAAGAGCTGTCTAAGGATGTCAGGGACAAGAGCATAGACCTGCACAGAGCTGGAATAGGCTACAAAACCATAAGTAAGACACTGGGTGAGAAGGAGACAACTATTGGTGCAACAGTAAGAAAATGGAAGAAATACAAAATGACTGTCAATCAACATCGATCTGGGGCACCATACAAAATCTCACATCGTGGTGTATCCTTGGTCATGAGGAAGGTGAGATCAGCCTGAAACTGCACGGGGGGGACTTGTTAAAGATCTCAAAGCAGCTGGGACCACAGTCACCAAGAAAACCATTGGTAACATATTACGCCGCAATGGTTTAAAATCCTGCAGTGCCCACAAGGTCCCCCTGCTCAAGAAGGCGCATGTGCAGGCCCGTCTGAAGTTTGAACACCTGGAGAATTCTGTGAGTGATTGGGAGAAGGTGCTGTGGTCAGATGAGACAAAAATGGAGCTCGTTGGCATTAACTCAACTCGCCGTGTTTGGAGGAAGAGAAATGCTGCCTATGGCCCAAAGAACACAGTCCTTATGTCAAGCAAGGAGGTGGAAACATTATGTTTTGGGGCTGTTTCTCTGCTAAGGACACAGGACTACTTCACCGCATCAGTGTGAGAATGGATGGAGTCATGTACCGTAAAATCCTGATTGACAACCTGGCTCTATTGGTGGCTCCATTGCTTGGCTCAAACTGAGTGCTTGAAGAGACCAGTGCTGAGTTAACAAACCGGAGTTAAAAACAGGAGAGAAAAACTGGTAAGTAAATAAACCTCTTATTTAATACTTCAATCTCATTAACCTTTTTTTTTTTCCTCTTCATTGCTGTTGCACCAGGATAATGAGCAGCTTCACTGGCAATTTCCAGCAGTGCACAACCTGCTATATGTATGCACTACTGGAGCAAGAGGTCCAGGGTGAATACCGCTGTAGCAGATGTGAGCATGTTACTACTCTGGTAGCTCGCATTTTAGACCTAGAAGAGCAAAATGCGACACTGAGGGCGATTGACAATGAAGAGAAGAGTTTGCTACTTTTGGAGCAAACAGTTAGTGGGCTAAATGTTGAGGGTGGAGTATTAGATCAGCAGAAGGAGCCGTGTAGCTGGGTTAACGTAGACAGGGGAACTCTAGGGGTACCAGAAAAAGGAAGGCCACTTCTCCTCCTGAGATTCCTAGCAAAATTGCCAAGTTGGGTGACAATGCTGGGGAATCAGTCTCAGAAATGGCAGCTCTAGTGGACACTACTCTTCCTAGCAGCTGGAAGAGCAGCCCAACTAGTAGTAGAGGGGATGGGAATGCAGGTAAGAAAAGACAGTTAGTAGTTTTAGGGGATTCTATAATCAGGAAGACGGATAGATAATTTGTCGCCAGGACCCGCCTCAACCAAATGGTTTGCTGTCTCCCTGGGGCCAGGGTTCAGCATGTGGTGGACCGGGTGGATAAATTACTGGGCGGGGCTGGCGATGACCCAGCTGTTGTGGTCCATGTTGGAACCAATGACAGAATACACGGTAGGTGGAGGCTCATAAAGAATAATTTTAACCCCTTCAGGACCCGGCGTTTTTTTTTTTGTGACATGTTCGTTTTTCCCTCCTCACCTTCTGAAAGCCATAACTTTTTTATTTTTCCACCTACATAGACACATGAGGGCTTTTATTTTGCAGGACAAGATGTACTTTCTAATGGTGTTATTCACTATACTATAGA
The DNA here is from genome assembly GCA_025379985.1 of Phyllomedusa bahiana. Classification (NCBI taxonomy): domain Eukaryota; kingdom Metazoa; phylum Chordata; class Amphibia; order Anura; family Hylidae; genus Phyllomedusa; species Phyllomedusa bahiana. The sequence goes on from JAODAL010000021.1 coordinate 453,624, forward strand.
ATATACTGGGAAACCGCAAAAAAATTCCAAGTGGGACAAATTGTGAAAAAAAAAAACGTATTTTCGCCATGTTTCTGGGTGATTTGATTTTACAGCGTTCAATCTTCGGTATATATAATGTGTTATCTGTATTTTACAGGTTGTTACGCATCCGGCAATACCAAACATGTAGGGCTTCCATTATGTTTTGGTACCGTAAAAAAATTCCAAACATTTTCTATTTTTGACATTTGCGCCGCGGCGCCAGTTTGTGAGACCAATAACTTTTTTGTACTAACACCTACGGACGTCAGTGAGGGGGCATTTTTTGCGGGCTGAAGTGTACTTTTTATCGCTAGTAGTTTGGAATGTATGCGACTTTGATCATTTTTATTCCATTTTTTGAGTGACATAAAATGACCAAAAAACGCAATTTTGGCGTTTGGAATTTTTTTTCTTCTACGGTGTTCAGCGTATGGGATAAATGATGTTATATTTTTATAGCTCGGACTTTTTCGGACGCGGCGATACCAATTATGTGTAATTTTTTATTATTTTAATGATTTTATTTGTAAAATGGGGAAAGGGGGTGATTTGAACTTTTAATACTTTTTTTTTGTACTTTAAAACTTAATTTTTTTTTTTTTTTTTAATGCAACATTTAGTCCCCCTATGGTGCGCGATTGTTAATACAACCTAATGCATTGCATAGGCAATGCATTAGGGTGTACAAAGATGGCGGTTTCCCCACTTCCTGTCTGCGGACGGAAGTGGGGCAAACCGGCCAGGGTAAGTGACGGGAGCCTTCACAAGGCTCCCCACCACCATGCCCTGTCGTCGGACCGGCGCAGCTATGGTGCGCGGCACCGATCGGCGTTCATTCAGACGCCGTGGCCATCTTTGATAGAGCAAACAGAGTAAATGGAATAGGTCCTGAGTACAAAGTTAGTAATAGAAATATAGTATTTAACAACACTAAGGGCTTGTTCAGACGGAGTTTCAACTCTGTTACAAGCGCTTTTTACATCCGACTCTGGGACTGACAGGACGGACCCAGAGACGGATCTAAACAATTAGCAGTGACTTTATCACTGCGAGCTATGAGGAAGACGCAGCAGTGTTCACATGAGAGATCACCGCTGCGTGTTTCCATAGCGCAGCTCGGGTCCGTCTTTGAAAGAATTGCATGTCATTTCTTTGCAAGATGGAGCCGACAGGCAGGAGGGAAACACGCAGCGGTGATCTCTCATGTGAACGCCGCTGCGTCTTCCTCATAGTCCGCTGTGATAATCTCTCCCTGCTAATTGTTAGATCCATCTCTGGGTTCGTCCTGTCGGTCCCAGAGACGGATCTAAAAAGCAGATATAACACGGAGTTACGGAGCTTGTGTGAATAAGCCCTAAAGCTGCAACATCAATAATATTTATATTATATACCCAGAAAAAGTCAAAAGTTCTCTGGTTGATTTTTTTTCTGTAGTTCTTTTATTTTACACCCTTCTGATTGGAACACTCAACCTATAATTGACGAGAAGCAGAAAAGTCCATACCAGACTGTGTATGAAGTTAAAATTGTGTAGTAATTTTATTGTACTCACAAACATAGATCATAGTAGAACAAAATTGCTACACATTTTTAACTTCATATACAGTCTGTGATATGGTCTTTTCTGCTCCTCGTCAATTATAGGTTGTGTGTTCCAATCAACTAGAGAACTTCAACTTCTTTCTTGTGAAGATAGATATAGATAGATAGACCCTGTATTGTTATATACCATATGAAAATCTGAGAGTATCAGCTCATGACAGGCTGGGACATTAAAATCCTCAAATTACTAATGTTCCTCTAACAGGCTCAGCTAGGAACAGCAGAGCTGATATGCCAATCACTGCTGTAGAACCACCCAAAGCCTAACCAGGACGTGGGAGCCTGAAGCTGGCTGTGAAGAGCAGACTCTGTGATACAGCCAGATGGGAAAAACCCTTTAATCACTGTATTATAAAATGTGCTTTAACTTTTTAATAAGTTTACATTCCACCTCCACCATTTTCAAAATCTTCTTTGCCATCAGAAACATTCAGAGACTAAAAACTAATTGAACACGTCTTGCCCGCACAGATGCAAACCTGTAACAATGTAACGGAGTAGGGAACATTTTGTGAGTTAAGCATACAATGGTGTCCAAAAGTATTGGCACCCCTGCAATTCTGTCAGATAATACCCAGTTTCGTCCTGAAAATGATTGCAATCACAAATTCTTTGGTATTAATATATTCATTTATTTTGCTTGCAATGAAAAAAACAAACGAGACAAAAATCAAATCATTGATCATTTCACCCAAAACTTCAAAAATGGTCCGGACAAAAGTATTGGCACCCTCAGCCTAATACTTGGTAGCACAACCTTTAGCCAAATAACTGAACAACCGCTTCGGTAACCATCAATGAGTTTTCTTACAATGCTCTGCTGGAATTTTAGACCATTCTTCTTTGGCAAACTGCTCCAGGTCCCTGAGATTTGAAGGGTGCCTTCTCCAAACTGCCATTGTGAGATCTCTCCACAGGTGTTTTATGGGATTCAGGTCTGGACTCATTGCTGCCACTTTAGAAGTCTCCAGTGTTTCTCTCAAACCATTTTCTAGTGCTTTTTGAAGTGTGTTTTGGGTCATTGTCCTGCTGGAAGACCCATGACCTCTGAGGGAGACCCAGCTTTCTCACACTGGGCCCAACATTATGCTGCAAAATCTGTTGGTAGTCTTCAGACTTCATAATGCCATGCACACGGTCAAGTAGTCCAGTGCCAGAGGCAGCAAAGCAACCCCAAAACATCAGGGAACCTCCGCCATGTTTGACTGTAGGGACCGTGTTCTTTTCTTTGAATGCCTCTTTTTTTTTTCCTGTAAACTCTATGTTGATGCCTTTTCCCAAAAAGCTCTACTTTTGTCTCATCTGACCAGAGAACATTCTTCCAAAACGTTTTAGGCTTTCTCAGGTAAGTTTGGGCAAACTCCAGCCTGGCTTTTTTATGTCTCGGGGTAAGAAGTGGGGTCTTCCTGGGTATCCTACAATACAGTCCCTTTTCATTCAGACGCCGACGGATAGTACAGGCTGACACTGTTGTACCCTCGGACTGCAGGGCAGCTTGAACTTGTTTGGATGTTAGTCGAGGTTCTTTATCCACCATCCGCACAATCTTGCGTTGAAATCTCTCGTCAATTTTTCTTTTCCGTCCACATCTAGGGAGGTTAGCCACAGTGCCATGGGCTTTACATCTAGGGAGGTTAGCCACAGTGCCATGGGCTTTACATCTAGGGAGGTTAGCCACAGTGCCATGGGCTTTACATCTAGGGAGGTTAGCCACAGTGCCATGGGCTTTACATCTAGGGAGGTTAGCCACAGTGCCATGGGCTTTACATCTAGGGAGGTTAGCCACAGTGCCATGGGCTTTACACTTCTTGATGACACTGCGCACGGTAGACACAGGAACATTCAGGTCTTTGGAGATGGACTTGTAGCCTTGAGATTGCTCAGGCTTCCTCACAATTTGGATTCTCAGTACCACAGACAGTTCTTTGGTCTTCTTTCTTTTCTCCATGCTCAATGTGGTCACACAAGGACACAGGACAGAGGTGGAGTCAACTTTAATCCCTGTCAACTGGCTGCAAGTGTGATTTAGTTATTGCCAACACCTGTTCGGTGCCACAGGTAAGTTACAGGTGCTGTTAATTACACAAATTAGAGAAGCATCACATGATTTTTCATACAGTGCCAATACTTTTGTCCACCCCCTGTTTTAGGTTTGGTGGGGAATTATATCCAATTTGGCTTTATGACAATTCTTTTTGTGGTTTTCCATTGAAGACAAATTAAATGAAGATAATAATACCAAGGAATTTGTGATTGCAATCATTTTCAGGAAGAAACTGAGTATTATCTGACAGAATTGCAGGGGTGCCAATACTTTTGGCCACCACTGTAGCAGCACAACTCTTTTTCTTGTTCTGAACTCCCAGCTCACAGTATATACACTGGAACATTGTAACGGGTCTATTAGCGGTGTAAGCAGCTCTATGTCCCAGCATTTTTTTGTTAGGCTGCGTTTACATAGCAGGGGATAAAATACTGTTCGGATTCTAATGAGAATTCGACCATTATTTTACACTCTGTTTTCGTTTGTTTGCCCGCTACTTGACACGGCTTTTTGCCATGGTTTTTGGATTTCAGATGCCCCCTTTAATAGAACAGTACTGTAATCTGACATTTTCTGGCGGATTATAGAATATGTCCTAAATTTTTTCAAAAATGTTTTTTAAATCCGACCTCAGAAAATCCGAGTTGCGTAGACTGCATTTCGGATTTTTTATTGAGGTCTATTGGGATGATTTTACAGTCGGACTCAGATTTATGTGGATTCTAAATACTGAATCAGCTTAAAAATCTGACTGCTAACCAGTCCCGTCTAGACATAGAATGACATCTTCTCAATATAATCAAAAATTATCTTATGCACAGACAACAAGCACACAAGGTGGCGATATCTGTGTAGGTGTGCCATTTACCTCCACCGTTCTTATAGCAGAGGTACGGGAATCTCCAAACATTGCCGAGACCAATAAAGCCACCAGCCACCGACAGCAGAAAGTCGATCTTACTGGCCCACTTCTCCCTCTGAGGGGGCTTCCCGTCTGCTTCATCCTCAGGACGAGTCCCTGGACTCTTGCCTGGAAACGGCTTCAGGATGTCTTTGTGAAAGTCCTTCAAATACTGCAGTTTTTCTTTGTTGGACATTTCTGTACCTGATGAAGATAAAAGGTGGCAAAGACTGAATTATGGACAATACACAAACCCATACAAACCAATTTTTAGAGATTGCAAAGAGGGACAAATCAGGCCACGCTTCTAACAACGCCCAAACACATGACATCACACAAGAACCGCCTCTAAACACGCCCAAACACATACATGTCAACTGTTTAGATGTCCCCAAAATGGGACACATTTTCAGGATTGCATTGTATCCAACGATGAAATATTAAGGAAGTTGTTATGTAATATACAGGGAGGAAGCAATCAGATACTTTTTAAAGCAAGATAGTTTATTGACCGAAATCTATTTCCCAAATAAAAAAGAGGGACATTTAAGGGCCATTCACACGGCACAGTGCTAATACCGGTCAGAAATCCTGGTATTTGCACCATTTTCGGGCTGTGCACACGGCCGCCGGCTTTTCTCCACGGTTTGTGGAGAAATGCCCCCCCTCCCTGTGCATAGACTTGTTCATATTCCGCCCAAAAACCGGGTGGAGGAATGAACATGATCTAGGTTTTTCGGACCGCCGGCGGTTTGAAAAACCACCGGGCGGAAAATCCATGCAGTGGGGACTGCTGCACGGGTTTTCCATAGGAGGTCCATAAAAAAAGTTGTCACCCGGTTTGCAAAACCGAAAACTGTCTGAAAAACCAGGTGAAAACCCGTGCCGTGGGGACAAGGCCTTATAGAGCTTAGAGGGACAAGGGTTAAAAATAGGGACACTTGGGAAGTATGCAAACCCTAAGACAAAAAAGTAATATTGAGGGCTGACAGTCAGTGACTTATTTATCACTAGGTACATTAGGGCCGTGCCTAGGGCTGCAGGAAGGAGGGGGTGACAATTTAAAGACTAAACACGCAATTGTATTTCCCTCCAAACTTAGCTGCTGCTGCCGGACAACTGTTTCAATACCTGGCAGCAGCAGCAGGGAGGGTTGGGAGAAGGGCGCTTGAGGTAGCACACACAGGAGGATGATTCAGTGGCCCCTGCACAGTTATATAAGTAGCTCCAGCTAGGATCTGCTGACTTCTGGCACCTTGCAGGTGAAGGAGCTCTGATGGCATGTTACATATCAGCACAAAGCTGCTGCCCTACAGAGGTCCGACTCGGGAGAGTTTATGACGTCTGTAGCAGCGTGCAGCAGTGAAAAACGTCCCCCACCTCAAACCACCCTGCCATCACCTACAAGAGACCTGAGGACAAAGGCAGAGCTTCAGGGTACAGTGTCTGCAAATGTAGATATGTGTAGCCTGTGTGTCTAGGATGTGATTGTATGCATGCAGTGTGTGTATGTGTAAATCTGCATGTGTGTTGGTGTGTATATATGTTTATTTTTGTATACAGTGAAGGAAATAATTATTTCATCCCTTGCTGATTGTGTAAGTTTGCCCACTGACAAAGACATGAACAGTCTATAATTTTAAGGGTAAGTTAATTTTAACATTGAGAGATGGAATATCCAAAATAAAAATCCAGAAAATCACTTCGTATAAATGAATTTGCATTTTTTAGGGAGAAGTAAGTATTTGATCCCTCTGGTAAACAAGACTTTGGGTATGTTCACACGGCGTAACTGCGGGGCGCTTTTCGACGCGTATTTGCGCTTCAATACGCCCGACATGCGCTGCGCAATTACGGTAATTCATAGCTCTCGTAGAGAGCTATACATTATGTCCGTCTCCCCCAGCGTACAATACGACTGCATTGTACGCCAGGGAATAAAAGTGACATGTCACTTCGCCGCGACGCTTACACGCCACTGATAATGAAAGTGAGTGGGGCCGGCCCCCCCCTGTGCTTAGAAAGATGCACTGAATAGCCCGTACTTCTAAAACACATCGCGTATTGCGGCGTGTACAGTACGCGCCCCAATATGCTGTGTGAACATACCGTTAATACTTGGTGGCAAAACCCTTGTTGGCTAGCACAGCAGTCAGACTTTTTTTTATAGTTGATGATGAGGTTTGTGCATATGTCAGGAGGAATTTTGGTCCACTTCTCTTTGCAGATCATCTCCAAATCATTAAGATTTTGAGGCTGTCGCTTGGCAACTCGGAGCTTCAACTCCCTCCATAAGTTTTCTATGGGATTAAGATCTGGAGACTGGCTAGGCCACTACATGACCTTAATGTGCTTCTTTTTGAGCCACTCCTTTGTTGCCCTGGCTGTATGTTTTGGGTCATTGTCTTGCTGGAAGATATGTTCTGAAATAAGCCGTGTGAACATCGCCTTAGGGTAATTTCACACAGGGCAGGTTTGCATGTGGAAACTCTGGAGCATATTAGAGTAGCAGCACAGGGAACAAGATTTTAAAGAGTTAAAGTCAAAATCTAAAAAGATGCGGATTTAAAATGCACGGCCTTTAAAAAAAAAATTAAAAAAAAAATTGCATAATCCTTCCAAAAATCCACAGCTTCATATCCACAACACAATCCACACAATTTGGTGCCTGTTTGACTGGGGAAATGGTGTGGATTTTCTGTGCAGTATTTCTATCCTGTGTGAAAGCACATTTATTACTTTAGCACTTCCAATAAATGATGACAGATACAGCGAGGAGGGCCTGAAATGACACAAACTGAGCTGCCCATGCCAGCTAAAACAACAAGTAATACAGGGAGTTTGTGTACATATATTTTATACAATTTTCAACATTTGCTGATAGTGCTGCTGTGCTACGAAGCAACTGAGCTGCAGCTCTGGATGGGGACACACGCCTTACTGCAACTTTGCTCTTAGTAAATACATTAATGTGAATTTTGAAGTGAACAAACCCTTTCCACATTAGTATAGATGATGGGATGGGTACTCTTAATGTACAACCTACCACCAAATCTACACATAATTATTGTCCAGTTCTAAAAGATGAAACTTATTGTTTCAGTTAGATAACTATTTATTTTTATTTTTTTGGGGACAAAAGCCCCAGGCGTGGAGACATCTGCTTGTGTGTGACTCACCCTCTAAGCGGGACTTGGTTAATCATTGAGTCTGTGTCCTGAGTGTCCTGATATTGCCTCAGGGTTCTGAAAAACAATTGAGGTTGACCTTACAACTTTAACTCTGTCTCTGCTGTTATGTAAGGGGATGAATGGTTCTTACTGACTATATCCCAGCTGGACTTAAAAAGTGACCACCAGTTTTATGGGGCAGAAGTCTGCTCAGGGCAGTTGTCAGTTCCCTTCCCAAATTTCCAGGCTGGTGAATTTTAATTGCACTGATATATTGTGCTGATGTAGCACATAAAGGATCAAGTGCATGTCACAATCACATAATAATGAGGATTTAAAGGGAATCTGTCGCCATTTTTTTTTTTTTTACTTATTAAAACAAAATACTGATACATTTTCTTTTCTTCTCAGCAATTGTTATTTTCTGATTGTAGATTTCTCAATTCAGTTGTCTGTATATGATTGTGGAGACAGCATTCTTGCCTGCACTGCTTTAACAGCAGTAATAGAGATATTTTACAGTAGCTTCATGCACATAGGATTCTTAAAACTGACTCAGTTCCCTTTGACTTCTGTAGGAGAGTTTTCTAAGCTTGCTGTGTGACCTGGGAAGAAGTGAGTGTACAGGGAGGAGGAGAGGAAGCTGTAACTATCTTCTATTGTGACTGGTGGAACTCTTATTGTTGTTAAATGTTGGACCAATTCAAAATGGCACTACATAAAATTATATACAAAAGCTATATACACTATTTTACAAAGAAACATTGCCATATACCTTACTTTAAGTCCCTTAGCTGGTCCAGATGTTTCCTTCCACTTATCCACATTCCACCTAAAATTCCCTTTAATGGCCCACCGACTATTGTTATTTGTGACTGGTGGATCCTGTGTGGTCTATACACATTGGTATCACCTTTCAGTTTGACCCTGCTTGTGCTGATAATGAGCAGACTGCTTAAAATCTCTCTCTACATGAGAGGAAGTTTCAGACTATTATGAGGCCTAGTGGCCAAAGTGAAAACTGCAGGACTTAAGAATTTTTCCAAAATATTGAAAGAATATATGGAAAATGAAAAAAAAAAAATTCTTAAAAAATGTGTTTAACATAAAATTTGTGAGTAAAACAAGATATAATTTTTTTGATGACACAATTCCCTTTAAAGAGGGACAATTTTAAGCAATTATGACACCATTATCACTACCCTTTTCATCACAGCCACTTTCTTCTGATATGTGATACTTATCAACTATCTTATTAGTATTCAGGGAAATATTAAAGGGGTTGTCTCGCTACAATGATTGGGTTTTAATTAAAAGATCGTTAAAAAACAAGCAGCTTTGCAATATATGTTCATTACACATTTCCTACTGATTTTGAGTAAGCCCTGTTAGTAGTACTACATCAGCTTCTCAAATCTCTATAGCAGCTGACCTGTTGATCCTTATCTCACTGGCTGTCAGGTCTGTATGACTCATACAGGTCAGAGCAGAGAGCCCCTCCTGCACAGAATGCTTCTGTAGTGGAGGGGGGGAGGAGGGCTCTGGCTTCTGTGTCCCTGCTGCCTGGATTAACCCTGTGTGTGCCTGCTTCCTCCTGCTCTCTAAACAGATAGATGTGACAGCAGTGACCCTGTGTGTTACTATAATCATGATGTGTCTGTGGAGCTGTAACTATAATACTACTATACAGATCAGGGAGGCTTGTGAACAGTTCATGCTCTGGTGTACTAGTGACACATCCTGAGTATAGTAACACTTCACAGCTTCCCTGTGTCTGTTCTGACAGGGTCTGTTTGTGGCTGGAGATGTGGAGATATGTAAGCTAAGCAGAGGGTATAGAAACACTTGTATCCCCTCTGTTCTGCTATTAGCAATCACAGACCTCTCCACACTCCTAGATCAGCCCTAATACAGATAATCTAGATGCCTGCAGAAGATCTAGGCAGGCACACACAGGGTTAACTCTGGCAGCAATCCCCATGCCCCCCCCCCCCCTCTGTATAGAAGTTATGGAGGAGAGCTGCCTGTGTGCTGAGGGGAGGGGGGTCGAGGGAGGAGAAGAGGCAGAGAAGAAGCACGCCCCTCAATTCAAAAATCCTTTGCTTCTGAAAACATTGATGTGGGCTGAAAGCTTGTAATGAGAAAACTCCTTTAAGCCCCACCCTGGAAACACCCACAACTCAACCTAGAAATGCCTATACTCCCCTCTGGTATATCCTCATTCTACCCATATTTTGCATATGCCCATCCCTTTCCCCTAATGTAATCTAGTAGGAGGTTTGGAAAGTATGTCATAGGTAATGCTATAAATATCGTCCATCTATCAGATGATTAATAAAAATCTGCCATGTAAGAGACAACAACCACCGCCAGGATGTACTGTATAATACACTCTCAGTTCACCTGCAGATTTTATGGCAGCGTTCACCTTTAATCACAAAGTATTCCGTGTCAAGCAGCTCTGCACCTGTATCGTCACATCCCTGGAGACACAATTATCCTTTATTGATGTTTCTACAACACACAAATAACCCGACAGCCAAAGAAATGTTCCTCAATTATAATTACAACAAGTGGCAATAAGGGAAGTGTTACTAGATCTGCCTTTGTTAACCCTTCCACAGCTGGAGTGGATATTACATAGCTGGATAGTGATACAAGTTTCACAATACAAATGTCAGGGGAATGGAATACTATATGGGTTTGCAGAGGTTGAAGCTGTTCATAAGCTCCCATGCTTGTTGGGGGCCACAGGGCTACAAGTATATAAGTGCAATGACAGATCAGGCCTACGGACAATGATGGGATTACATTTTATAGAAAGGTTTTCTATAGGGTGCATAGATCCAACATAGTGACATCAAGTGGTAAACGGAGCCTTAGGGCATGTCCCCACGGCACGGGTTTTCGGCCGGTTTTTCAGACGATTTGCGGTTTTTCAGACCGCCTGAAAAACCGGCCGAAAATGAGCACAATTGCGGTCCGGCGGCAAAACATTGAGCAAGCACATTCTTCGTCCTGATTTCGGACGGAATCTGTGCTTCTCAATGTGGAGGGCTCTTCTCCGCTCATCGCGGAGAACCCCCCCCCCCGCGCCCCCGTGGGGACGGCCGCAAAACAGGACATATATCGGCCGCCAAACCGGCCGGTATTTGTCCTATGCGTGGGGATGCGCTCTTAGGCTATGTCTCCACTGCACAGGATTATGATCTTATTTTCAGCGCTTTTAGTTTTTTAAAAGCGCTGAAGATACAATCGTTCATGCAGCCCCATAGGCGGCAATAGGAAAGACGAGCTGTAGTCTCCACAGCTCGTTTTTTCTCCGCTCGTCTTCTGGCGCCGGCGTATTATACAACATGTTGTATTATATGGCGGCACTTTTAGTTTTCCTGCGTCTTCCCATACAATACAATTGTATGAGTGACAGCAAAAAAAACGACAATACATTATGTGGAAATCCCTAAAGAAGCATTTATGCTATCTATCATACATGAAAAAACTTTGAGAGTCTCGGTTCACATATTTTGATCAAAAGATGTTTAAGCTGCCCACGACTTTCAACGTGATCTCAAAATCAGGCAGTCCTACACTTTCCTTACCTCTCAATAGAGCCACATCCAGGCCTCTCACTGGGTCAACCGACCTCCATTATACAGAGAGAAAAAAAATAAGAAAACACACCAGACTTGCAAGCTGCACTTCTTATGACAGCCTGTGAGAGTGGGCGGGTGCAGAAACCCATAAATGGAGGCACCCCTCCTCCCCCATATAGGTTAAAATCAACATACACCAAATATAACGTATGGTTCTGCACAAAAAACCATTTCTGAAAAAACATATGCAACCCTGGGTGCCACTGGCAGAGCTGCGGCACACATATATATATATATATATATATACATATATACACATATACACACACACATGTACACACGCACACCACTGCCAGCGGCCCACTACTGCACCCGCCCACTCTCACAGGCTGTCATAAGAAGTGCAGCTTGCAAGTCTGGTGTGTTTTCTTATTTTTTTCTCTCTGTATAATGGAGGTCGGTTGACCCAGTGAGAGGCCTTGATTTGGCTCTATTGAGAGGTAAGGATAGTGTAGGACTGCCCGATTTTGAGATCATTTTTGAAAGTAGTGGGCAGCTTAAACATCTTTTGATCAAAATATGTGAACCGAGAGTCTCAAAGCAAAAAAACGAGACGCGACCGTGGTTTTTGTACTAAGTGTGACAAAAAACACGGTCCTGCATCGGAAAAAAAACGGCCACTTTCGGGCCGTTTTTTGTCTGAGGCAGTGTAGACATAGCCTTAGCCATAGAAGTAGAATTCTGGACTTTTTTTTTTTTTTAACAATAATTTGATTGAGAAGAAAAATGTCCTCCATTACAACCAATCACGTTACATTTATCCAATAACAATTGACCAGGTAGCAGAATAAATGTTCAATTGACACTTGAACTTCTCCATTTGTAAACCATATAAAAACCAAACAAAGCCCTTTACCAACAGTCCCTAACAAGACCCTCCCCTACAACCAGACCTAAGCTTAGGAAATGTATAATTCTGCAATACCCCTTTCACCTTCTGAGACTATACAATTAATAACGCCATCCCCCCCAGTGCGAGAGTTCTCCCCCTCCCCACCCCGTAACCTTTTCTTCCTGGCTTAATCAGCCCTAAAGTTCCGTTATCACGTATCATCTCCTATCTCTAGTCTACCCAACGAGACAGCCATTTTTTCCCTGAGGTAGTAAGAAGAAGTTCGAAAGTGATCCATCAGCTCTGGACCGTTTATCCCTACATTTAAAGTCTGGCAGTCTTATCTGCCCCACCAACACTTCTAGTTATAGGCAGTCCACACAAGGATGCCAGTGCTGTTGAAGAGGGCTATGGAAAGGGTAAAAAAAATCACCATGGAAGAAATGGTGTATTGCTGGGGCCATGCCCACATAGATCCCATAGATGCCCCACATAGATGTGGGGCAAAGTGCAGATGAGTGAATGGTGTTACCTGCCCCCTGGTGAGGCATAGCAGACCACTGTATATGCGCCAAACACCTACTGCCCTACAAAGTCAACAACCTACTTGTAGGTGTAAGTGTTCTGGTGAGAAGGGGGTAATTCTCTGGTAACTCACCACTTTCTGCCCTCATATTTTATTGTTAAAGGGGTTGTCTCCCTACAAAAATTAGCTTTAAACACATAGGGTCTGGTAATGGAAGACTCTTTCCAAATATAATGCTTTATTTTTGTAGCTTTGTTGAGGAGATAAGGTTTCTCTAAGTTACTATCCTGCTCTCCCCTTCTCTCTCTGCTCTGTCTTATCTGATGGCAGGGATGACAACAGGTGGGATTGCCAGCAGCTTGAGAACAGAGTGTTATCTCAAACAATTAGTCTTGTTTGTTTGTTTACTTTGAGCTCAGTAGCTCTCTGCACATAGATAACATCTCCTGCTCTCATGTCAGTGCTATTAGAAGAGCTGTGAATGCCCAGCTGATATGCTAATCACCGCTATAGTACCAGGCACAGCCTGACCAGGAAGAGACGGGATGCATGATCTAAAACTGCTTTTGGCTCAGTGAAACAGCATGTTGAGATAACCCCTTTAGTGTCTAATCATTCTATGACAGCAGGTGACCAAGCAATAAGAAAAAAACAACAGGAATTCACCGATTCATCAACTTCCTTTTTACATACCACATCATTATCCAGCTGCAATAAAGAAGAAGTCCATGACATGGAAAATTCTGCCAGTATCTAAAGTGTCACCTGACAGGTAAGGGGCTTAAAAAACAACAGACAATGTTACCGTACAAAGCAGCTCTGCACTGTACAGAAGCACAGGGCAGCACCTTGAACCTGTGATTAGGGCTTACGTCCTAACTTCTGGGAAAGGACATCAGAGAGATTTCAAATAGACAAATAGAAAGCAGGATCAACATTTTTATGTTTTCTACCCTGCCCATTTACCTAGGACATGCCCTGACATTTGGCATTAAAATCACAAATTGTACATATGACCCCTTTTAGAACACCTCCTAAACAAATACAGGCCCAAAAATAAAGACCTTTGATCACCTAAAAAATACTAATCCCAGTGGAGACAGACTAAAAAATATTTAGAGAGAATTTGCATATGCAGTGGTCCCTCAAGTTACAATCACCTCAGGATACAATACAATACATTCAGCAAAAGTCATTCCTGGGACATTGTATCTTGAAACCACACTTACTATACAATGTCCTAGACACTGCCACATGTGATTGACTGGAAGATCCAACCAAACATACAATGGTCATCCTGGACAGGAGCGTAGCTATAGGAAGGCAGAGGTAGTAGTCGCTAACAGGCCTGGAGTGTGGGGGAGCCCCTAAGCCCTTCTTCCATGTATTGTAAATGGCACATATTAGTTATAAATTTTGCATTTGGTGCTAGGAGATTTAAGTTACGCCTCTAGTACTGGAAACATTTAATATTGTATGGTAAGGGACCACTGTATTCAGACAACTTACTCCTTTATTGTACAAGTTTTAATGTAATGCATTTCAGATATTAAATAGCCCCTTCACCAGACAAGAGGTTAAAAACATATGGGAAAACTTGAATAATCAATTTAAAATGATCTGAATGGATAAAATTAGTTACAGGGGTTGTCCACCTGGCTGCCCTAAAGTAAATGCACACTCCAATCCAGCAACGTCGATGCCAGTCACCTCCCCGGGTCCTTCCCCATACTTAACTATATATTACTCCTACCATAGGAATGCGGCTCCTACTTCTCCCCTCCATTTAACATCTGCTAAAACTTGTTCCTATCGTTGACTGACTGGCATAGAATCTTGGAGAAGAGGACAACTGCTGCAACTCCTTACTTTTCTACCCACATCCTTCCTGACCTAGTGTTGTACGTATTGTACAACTTCTTAAGATGAGCAAACTAAGCACTTACTGTTCGTTATCGTGGTCCAGAAGGTTTCCACCATATATTACACTCTGCTTTTTATCTTGCTTTTCTTATGCCATAGAGAACACAAGTGACAATTATAAGTTGCCATTTAAATAGACTAGAATTATTCCAGAACACTTCCATGACTGCTTTCATGATTTTCCCCCATTATGTATATTCTACTGCTGAACCATGCAGGTGTCAACATCTAGATGAACCACCTTATGCATGGAATTGCTCCTTCTTTTAGGGTTGTCCCCATCATAGTACTCAGAAACGTCATTGAACAAAATGCAAAGACATGCTCTCCAATTTGAGACTAAACTAATTTTTTTACACACACCCCCCCCGCGGGGGGGGGGGGGCTGGGCCCGTACCTGACATAGATGCAGGTCTCAGAGATTGGACCCACGCCTATCAGACTTTGATGGCATTTCCAAGTGAGATGCCATCAGAATCTATGGTGAGAACAACCCTTTAAGACTATCAGGACACTTTCCCGATAAACACACCTAAAGCGTTCCCTGGTTATTCTTAGAAGAGTCTTCGAGCTGCTACCACATATCCTGCTGTTCCCATCATGCACAGGAAAAGTGTTCGGCACCTGTTTCTATGGTATATGTGTTCATTCCATTATAAGCTGCCCATATATCCTGTTTATGTCTCATCTATCTTGCACAGGAAAATTGTTAGGCATCCATTTTTTGGGAATATGCGCTCATTCCACTAAGTCCTATTTATTCAAACTACATTAAGCACCAGAACCTTGATTACCTGTCCTTAGCTACTTTTATTTGGTAGCAATGTTCATGTTTCTTCATCTCCTTTAGTATGTCCAAGGTTTTGGTCATGATTAGTGTTAGCGTTTATTATCGACAAGTTGAAATCGGCACGGTCATTTACGTGATCGTGAGTTTTTAGATCACGCGATAATTTAGGTAAAAAATCAGTGCATCATCTATTTAATATCGACTTCCATTTCGGCGCTTCTGTCAGTTTGGCGGCCAGCATATCAAGCTTACAGAATAGAGCACCGACAAGGAGGAGCTGTGAGTGCGAACGTCATGACTGGGATGTGTATGGCTTGCGATTGGCTGGAAAAAATCACATTGGTACCTCGTTTTAACATAGATACAGCCTTCCTTCGTTCATGATCAGAGTTGTCAGTATCTCAAAGCAGTAGTACATGCGCATCATGCCTCTGTGCAAACAGCTCAGCGAAATTATTCTATTTGTTCACATGTGTTGAGACAGCTCTACATTTAGCTTTGATCTTAGAAACTTTAGCGTAGATCAGAGATTTGCTAGACTTTTAGGTAGTGAGGCTAAGAATTTTAAAGGAGCATCTACCGCTGTAAAAGTAACGGGGGCGGGGGGGGCGGGGAGGGGGGTGGGGAGGCCCCGCTGGCGGAACACAGACGAGCTCTTTAAAGAATAATTGGATATTGTGCACCCAGACTAGTGTAGACATTGCATTGCAAAGCTTTAATATTAACAGTTTTCTGTTGGAAATTTACTTGGATATTGGGCAGCCTGAACTTAGTATTAGGATACAGATCTTTTCTAGTAACTGCAGTTCTTATATTGTTAGGTGCAAAAAAACTCCACTTTTTTATCAGTATACATTTCAGAAAGGTGTTTTTTTCACTTTTGCCCAGTCCAGCTTTGTGATAGGGTACCTTGCAGTTTAAATTGGAATCCAGCAATTTTGTAGTCACCACAGGTGTATCTGATAGGTGCAAATTACCTTTTATATCCGTATACATTTCAGATAGTGTTTTTTCACTTTTGCCCAGTCCTGCTTTGTTGATAGAGCCACCTTGCAGTTAAATTTAATACAGCAATTTTGTTTTGATTTGGGGATTTGAGAATAGCTGTGATTTTGCCAGTCTTTTAATACAGAGACGTCAAAACTCATCCATACCTCTCAATTTTATATTTTGAACATGGAGGCGAAATCGGGGCAGGTGGGCAAGCGAGGCAATAGGGGGGTAGAGACATGGAGGAAGAGGTACAGAGAAGGTGCTCATTCCAGTGCTGGCGACAAAAGCAAAGCCAGCGGATTGACGGTTGAGGGACCGTCAGCCTTTCTCGCAGGGCATGGCCCTGTGAATCTCAGTAAACGAACAGCGTCGCCAATCTGTTCTTCAGTGGTTAATGGCAACCTGCATTACAGCAGTCTTACTCTCCTCGTCTCCCAGTCACGGCACAAATGTCGTCATCAGCATCAGTCCAACATGAAGCGAAGGCCAGCCCAAATGTCAATCGTATGCCCACCTGTGGATAATCCATTTCTTCAAGAATCTTTGATAGACTCAAAATGCGGTGGTGGTCAGAAGGCATGTTAAAAGATCAAGAGGCAAAGAGGATGTACGGAGTCCCGCCTCCAAAAAGGTAGAGGCGGCCCGCAGAAGTCGCTGATATGATTCCGCCAGCTCACGGTCAGCGGGAAAACCCCGCCTCCTCGCTATTGCCAGTTCAAAAAGGTCCAGGCCTCTCAAGCCTGGGCCCTCTTTGAGCAAGCTCCGATTCACCCAGTGCGATGTCACTATGCCGCCTTTGCCGTAACGGCATAAATAGAGGAAAGAACCATTAAGTGGTTAACCACACCAACATGTATAGTCACATGCAGCGAATGCACGAGTTGAAATGGAGGGAACACTTGGCCAAAAAGCCAGACCGACGCCGGGATCCGCTCCCCAACACTGTTTCACACCCTCTGTCCCGCCTCCTCCTCTCCACCACACCAAGCGTCCTCAGCTGCCCATGTCTCTCAGAGTCCTTGATCAGGGATCCAGCCTGTCCACCGTCGCCCGGAGTACCACCAAAGCACCACCAGAGACCCTTTCCTACCCCTCCTCCTCCCGCCACGTTTGACGACCTGCACGCCGTACAGCAGCCAGTCTAGCAGCCAGCCTTCTGTCTTCAGGTTTGGGAGCAGAACGCAAACACTTTACCCAAACCATCCAAGCCAAAAGCCCTGAGAATGTCGGCATTGCCAGGACTTTTGCCTTGGAAATGTTGCCCTTTCCTCCTCGGTGGGAACACAGAGGGTTCCGCCACATCATGCCCTTGCCAGCACCCAATACCAGATGCCGAGCAGGCATTTCTTTGCCTGAAAGCCGTCCCTGCCCTGGGCAGCCACGTGTAATCTGTAAAAATTTCAGCGCGTTGTCTGCAATCGTGTCTGGAAAAAGTCCATCTGACCACCGACATCATGGAATAGTAAGCCGGACAAGGCCGCTATATCTCTGTGACAGTACGGGTGAGCTGGTGTGAATGTCTCTGGGGGTGACGGTGGCTCTCATGCTCGCGAGCGACATCTTCAAAACGCAGGGATGGTGCAGGGCTTCTTTCCCCAAGGTCACTCTGGTGGCATTCTCGTGCCCAGGAAACCAGGCCGTGTTGAAATTAATCTGTTCTTGGAGACCGTCCACACACAGGTCAGGAGCTGTGGACGGCTCTCTCCGCAACAAAACCGAGAGCTGGTTGCAGTGACAAGAACCTTGTTGCTCAGGCTAACGGTTGGTGTGCGATAACGGGCGAAATCTGCTGGCCGCCCTTAACGATCGGTAGCTGGAGCACTTCCTTGCCTTGGTACATGTTACATGATCCTTGTCGTCCAGAAATCTAAAGAGCTACCGGGTCTGGACTGCCTGGCCTGAAGGAAGTGCTCGAGGTCGAGTTCGCACTTTCCTTTCTTTTTTTCTTTACGCCTGTTCGCACCCGTTTTCGTCACAGTATGACTGCGTTGCAGCCGTCAGCTCAGCTC
The DNA here is from genome assembly GCA_025379985.1 of Phyllomedusa bahiana. Lineage (NCBI taxonomy): Eukaryota > Metazoa > Chordata > Amphibia > Anura > Hylidae > Phyllomedusa > Phyllomedusa bahiana. The sequence continues at coordinate 472,091 of JAODAL010000021.1, forward strand.
CCCGTCTAGCCGTCTCATTGTTAGACGTGGCAACACGCTGAATTCCACCCTCACATGCTCAGCGAGTTGTGGCAGTAGCGCAATGCCATTACGCAGTACGATGGGACACACTTGCATCGACAAGCAGCGGTGCGGACCTCGGGGTGTTGAGGCCACCGAGAGTGGAGGCAGCGTGAACAGAGCTCTGCAACATCCTTCGCAGTTTGATGAAGCCACCAAAATTGGTCACAGTGCGGGACAACCATAATGCCTTGTCAGCGATCGAGCAATTGTGGTGCATCAATTGTTCTGTAACGATCGTTGGACAACTCTCGAAACAACAGGACCCGCACAGCGACGGAGGACGAGACGGAAAACGGAGCCTCTCTCCTCCTTCGAATCCTACAAGGCCCAAACAGTTTCTACAATTTTATCGGTGTTCATTAGGCTGTGGTTTCGGGGTCCAGGGGCTAGGTGCAAGGCGGGCCATCAGCTCTCAGGGTGCATTCATTGAGGCATTGTCAGTGCTGTGTTAAGCTGGTGCAGGAGGAGCGGAGGTCTATTCCTGCGACACCAACTATTACCGACTGTCCCTTGCCTTGGAAGAGGTTGGCCGCGAATTTGAGGCGGAGGACGGAAGATGAGGGAAGATCAGTTTGCTAGTGCCCTCGACCCAGAGGCTTGGGGAAATCAAGGCTCACATCTCTCACATGAGTGCTTGGATGCTCATTTCCTCCAACATGATCCGTCGCATTAGGCCATCAAAATGAACAACAGGTATAACTGGGTGGCCACAACATCCTGGATCCCCGGTACAAAACAAAAATAAGCCACTTTCCTGTCCACCACCAAATAGAGAGTAAACTGACAGGAAATGAAGACCTTGCTGATTGATCAACTGGAGACATCTGTTTGCGTTCTGCTTCACAGTCTCCTCAAATGTCACGGTGGAAAACAAACATCAGCGAAGTGACAAGCAGTAGAGTTTGCCAACGTTGCCGTTGCGGCACGCAGCAGGCAAGATGGCAGAAGCCTAATGGCGTGACCTCTGGCAATCTTTATTTACCCCCTCAACACGCATACAATGCAGGGCACACATCCATCACACAGAGACAGCTTAAGATATGGTACACGACTATATGCGTCTCAACACGTATGTTTCTTTCTTGTATGTGTTCCGGACCAACTAGACTTCTGGGTATCAAAATGACGAATAGCCGAGCTCGCTCGCCACGCATAGAGTGTTGTCCTGACCCAGAGCCAGCGTCATATCTGAGCAGACCTTCAGCAAACAGTGGAGGAGTCATTACAGGACAAACGCATCGGCTTTCCACAGATAATTTGGAATCGTTTGACTTTCATCAAGATGAATCAGGCATGGATCCTCTGATGATGTTGTGGCCCAATTGCCGACGCGTCACGATTAGTTGCCCGTCTACTTCACATTCCCTCTTCAAACAGAATGGTCCTCTTGAAACTTTTTTTTTAAAATGATCATTTCGTACTGCAAATTTTTTATTTCAGTTCCCAACAGATCAATTGCTGGTTTTGCTGTGAGGAGACTGTAAAAAGACAGCAAGGTTTCATGACAAACACCGTATTCAAATTTACTCACTTTATCTTTTAGTAGTTTTCGCACTTGTCAATGGTTTTGAGGGTTCATGTTGCTTGTGAGACATAGCAATAATCATGTCCTTTGAACAGAAATGTGGCTTTTAAGTGACATTATCTCCCTCACAATTTTAACAGATGCTGAGAAGTAATTTTTATAATTTTTTGGGTCATGCTGCATGCTTTGAAATGCAGCACTACTACCAAGGTCCTGATTATAAAAAAAAATGTTGTTTCTACATGCCATTTGTTCTTCACAATTGTCAAAAGTGGCTCAAGGGTCATGTTTTGGAATTTTGGGGGCATTTTGCTGTGAAATGCTGCTTGACTAAGGTCCTATTGTAAAAAATGTGGTTTCTAAACAGACATTTGTCTTCCACAATGTCAGAGTGGCTCAAGGGTGATGGTGCTGTCAAAACAGGAATAGGTATGACATGTTAATGGACACATATTGCAAATGACTTGTTTTTCGCAAGATCTCTAACATAGCTAGCATTCCATGTACTTGAGACAACCCATTTAATAACAATTAAAAAAAGAGAAACAAAGACATGGTGGGATTCCATCCATATTTTAAAAATGTGTTTTCTAGAATTAATAACTACTAAAAACTTGCATGTAAAAAATAGCTGGTAAAAAAAATTCATCTGATTGTACAAGGGGTGGTACAGGAAGACTTGACCAGATGTAGGTATTCCAGAGAAAATGGAGTATGGAGCACGTCAGAGAACAAAGAACAGAGACATTTTCTCAGCATGTGAATAAAATGAGAAAAAGAATGCCAAGAAGAAAAGGGCACCTGGGTGAACAGGAGCGTTAACACCAGCAGTGTCGACTGGGGGGGTGGGGGGGACGTCTGGGCCACAGGGAGAACTGATCTTCAGGGGGGCCCACACCTAATGTACATGACATCATTAACGGCCTATCGGACAATAATTGCGCCCATTTTCCACATATATTACTAGTGCTGCAAACAGAACTGTATTGTGTAGTACAATAGCAAGGGGAGAGTCACACTATGATCAGTCTAACATATCATAAGGACACAGGGCTAAAATAGCTCCATCCATATCCCCCCTCCACCCACATAACACTATCCGCCCTCCACCCAAATACACTATTCCCCCTCCACACACTTACACTATTCACCCTCCTCCCACATACACCTATCCCCCGCCACCCACATACAATATCCCCCTACAGCGTTATCCCTTCGGTCACGCCCCTCACCACCTTCTAAAATATACACCAGCAAGAAAGTACAGTGTAACGTCCTAGCACAGGTCAATCAGGGACACATGTACGCTGGCATTTACCGGCGCCCGAACATATCCTACAACACCGCCATATAGAGAACACATAGAGGTCAGACACCAGCCTCAGGTATAACCTACAAACACGCCATATAGAGGACCCACATAGAGGTCAGACACCAGCTCGGTATAACTACATCCATCCGCTATATAGAAGACCACATAGAGGCAGACACCAGCTCAGGTCACCATCACATTACAGTTGAATACAGAACTGATCCAATATTGAAGTAGAAATCAGGGACTCACCGGAGATATCACTTATTGATGAGTCGTTTATCTTCTCTTCTTTTTTCTTTATAGTTGTTAGGTTTTCCCTTCTCTTCTGCATCCGTTCCACACCGTCATGATGACTTTGTCCCGGCCACAGCTATCCTTGCAGAAATTACACACAAATATCTTAGAATCCTCAATTTTAAGCACCTTCTTTATCTATTCCCACCTCTGTACAACTTACCAGGGGTGGGAGCGCGGGTCAAGCCATACTTAGAGGCATAGTACCCTAAGGGGTTGGATGGTGCGGGAGAGAATCTAACAACCTGGGACATAATGCCTTACAGCTATGGGCTGCTGCCCTCTCAATTATAATTACCAGGTAGTAGACAAGACCCTAGTTTGAGTAGGCAAATAGGCAAGGCCAGTCTGTAGCTAGGTTGTTGCCCCCCAGTTAGGTAGCTGTAGGTAGTTAGGGTCCCCTTTAGGTAGTATACAGGGCAGTTGGGCTTTCATGAAGTAGTATACCGGCAGTAAGCCTTTTTTAGGTTAGAAACAGGTCAGTTAGGGCCTCCTTCTAGCTCGTGTGGTAGGTAGTCTCAGGGCCTCTTTAGTATTAGGTAGCCTGGCCCCCTTGTAGCTAGCCCGGGCCCCCCTTTGTAGCTAGCCAGGGGCCCCCCTTGTAGCTAGCCAGGGGCCCCCCTTGTAGCTAGCCAGGGGCCCCCCTTGTAGCTAGCCAGGGGCCCCCCGTGTAGATAGCAGGGGGCCCCTTGCTAGCTAGCCAGGGGCCCCCTTTGTAGCTCGCCAGGGGCCTCCCTTGTAGCCCGGGGCCTCCCTTGTAGCCCGGGGCCTCCCTTGTAGCCAGGGGCCTCCCTTGTAGCCAGGGGCCCCCCTTGTAGTCAGGGCATATTTTGTAGCCAGTGACCCCCCTTGTAGCCAGGGCCCTCTTTGTAACCAGGGATCCCGTGTAGTCAGGGCCCCCCCCCTTGTAGCAAGGGACCCAACTCTGTAAGCCAGGGACCCACTCCTTGTAATCGAGGAACCCCCCCTTGTAGACACGGAATCCCGTGTAATCTAGGGCCCCTTGTAGTCAGGGACCCCCCCCCTTGTAGCCAGGGCCCCCCCCTTGTAGCAGGGCACCCCCCCTTGTAGCCAGGACCCCCCCCCCTGTAGCCAGGTCCACCCCCCCCCTTGTAGCAGGCCCCCCCTACTTGTTGCCAAGGGCCACCCCCCTTGTAGCCAGGGCAACCCCCCCCCTTGGAGCCCGGGCCTCCCCCCTTGTAGCCAGGGCCCCCCCCCCCTTGTAGCCAGGCCCCCCCCCCCTTGTAGCCAGGGGCCCCCCCCTTGCAGCCAGGGACACCCCCCCTTGTAGCCTAGGGAACACCCCCCTTGTAGCCAGGGACAACCCCCTTGTAGCCAGGGAACCCCCTTGTAGGTAGTTAAAAAAAAACCAAACAAACAGCAATTCCCTGGCTCCCGTCCGGGGCCGCTCCGTGTGCCCCGGCTCCTGCGCCTGCTAGGGGCGCGGGAATATCATCGCCCCGCTCGTCACCAGTGGGCCGGCCCCCGGGCGGGCTGAAGGGCCTCACTCTTAGCCTGCCAGGGAGAATCAGAGAGCGCGCGTAGGGGCGCTGTGCCCCGCTGAACCGCGCTGGCCCGGGATGGGGCATTCCCCCCGGGCTACCGGGCGGTCTCGGGGCCTCGGGACGCGGCCCCCGGGCGTCCAGTGACCAATGGCCCCCGGGCCCCCGGGGAGCGACGGCACTGCCTGGGGGCCTACAGCGGTTCGGGGGGCCACCGGGGGTTTCCCCCGGGTCCCCCGGGGGCCCCAGCCCGAGCTGCCCACCTATTTCCAATGAACCCAAATTTGGGTCCGGTCATATGGAGGGGCAAGGTACCCAGGTTTTTGGTTCGAGGAAGGCTGGAGGTCTTCTCACACTTCCCTTCGCCTTTTGTTTCGCCGACTTTTTTGGGTTGCTGCATTTAAGGGTTTTTTTACCGTGTTAATAGTGAGGGCCCGCCGGGGGCTTCACCGCACCCACTGTAATCCGGCCCGGGCAGTGAACCTGGTTTTAAATAATGGCTGCGGAGATGGCTCTCACCGTTAGGGGAAATCAGAAGTTCAAATTTCTCTAAAAAATCAGATTTTGAAAAAGGTGATTTCTGTGAGGTTAAGTAGTGTAAAAAAGGGCTCCAGGGCTGGACACAAATTGCACACTTTGAGGCTTAACATTTTCGGTGGCTGGAATCACTCTGGGGTCGCATCATTTGATCTCCATGTGAGTCTGTCCCTAATCACTGAAGCAGCATTTGGAGGAAAAATGAAAACATTGAGTTGATTGGCTGAATCACTCTCAGAAGCCAGGAGGGCAAATGTTCTTCTCAATTTAAGAAGTGTTTTGGGGATTGATTGGGGACATTTTTATTTACTTATGGGGTGTTGCGGACTAATTAACACATCTACACGTTTAAAAAAATACCTTTAAAAACTGCAGGGAGGGCTGTATGTTATCACACTTGGAAAAAAAAAGCAAAATGATAATGTAAAACTATAAATCTTCCCTAAATAAATTCTGTAAACAAATGTCAGTTACCAAAAATATACTAAATGACAGTTACTGTACAAAATAGCATAGTGCCACTTTTTGATCTGTGGGTCAAACAGGTTTAGGGGTCATGCTGTGGCCCAGGACAGGTATAGTATATGTCCAGTGAAACTAAAATGGTGGTTGAAAGACTCTTATTTCCGGCACTTTTTAATCTGGGGGTCATGCTAGTTTGAGACTCGTGCTGCGTTCCAGGACAGGTATTCAATGTCCGATTCAAGTATATTGGTGGTTCAAATCATACTGCCTTTTTCTGGCACTTTTTAATTTGGGGGTCATGCAGGTTTAAGGGTCGTGCTGCGTCAGACAGGGATAGTGAATTCGATTTTTCGTTCTAAGTGGTTAAAATACTGCTCTGCATTTTATTTGGGTCAGTGTGGTGAAGAAGGGTAGTGAAGGTTGTTTTTTTTTCTGTGCTTTTATAACCTAAGTGTGTTGCCTAAGATGTAGCACGTTTCCATTTGACTGTTGTGGATGTTAATTCCAGCTTCTCCATCCCTGTTTGGGTGTAAGAATGAAGGTGTAGTTCCTCTCCCATAGACTTTAATGGTCATCAGTGATAATCTATTATCGACTATCGGATATCTTATTGATAATTGCCGATATCGACTATCGACCTGATGACGATAGTCAACGTAATCGCTCATCACTAGTCATGATGCAGCCGAGAAGCCCCCTGCAGGGCAGCTGCCAATGGCTTTATAAAATACCGACAAACTTGAGTGGCCACATGAGTGTGTGGTTTCGGCCACATGTAGCCAGCCACTCTCCTGGCCTCACCCTAGAGGTGCTTTCATATGGTGCAGATTTGGTGTGTTTTTTGCGCATTTTTCACAGTACTGCACTGCATTTGAATCACATTTATTACTAGCAAGCTTCTTTTAGTTATCTAAATTGCTTGGGAAGGTGTTAAAGATTAATTACGGTGTTTAAAGTCTTGCGGATTAGAAACACTGTAATCGATTACTCACTTGTAACTCATTTTTAAGATAACTAATAGAAGCTTGCTGGTAATAGAGGCAGTGTAATTGCAGTGCAGTAATGCCCGTGAAAAAACGCACCAAAACCATACCGTGTGAAAGCACCATAAGGCAAGGTTCACATAATGCGGTTCTGTTGCAGTACAAACCACATCAAAAGCTCACCCAAGAAAACTGCATACGGCCTTACCGCAATTTGCCATGGTTTTGTGATGTGGTAAATAGCTTATGGTTTTAACAGGTGAATCATAGAAAATAGAAGTTATTCAGCTGTAAAAACTGCATAGCCAATTACTGTGTCACACCCTGGAAAATCGACGTTAAAAATGCATACAGGTGCAATTTTGATGCAGTATTTCACTGCAATAGGTTGTATTCACACAATGCAGTTTGAAGTCTCTGGGCAGTCAAGTATGGATTAGGCCAGAAGGATGTCATTATTGGGTGACCCACTGAGGAAAAAAGTGGTATATCAGCTGATCACTAGGAGGGCTTTTACCAGAGAAGGGGCAGCATTTTTTTTTTTTTTACACAATGGTGACTTCTAAGCAAAATATGCAATTATAGAGCGGAATGTGGAATCCTCGATGCTCCTGAGCTTAGATGTCTCGAAGGCTTTCGACTGTCTCTTGGCCCTTTCTTATGACAACCTTGATGAATAGACTATTTGGCCCTAGCTTTAGAAATTTTCTCAATTACATTCAAGAAGACTCATGCACTAACCTATTAGTTAACGCTCATCTGACGGACCCCATAGATATGTTTAGAGGCACAAGACAGGGATGCCCACTCTCACCTCACTTATTCAACCTATCCCTTGATCCCCTGCTATATTGCCTTCAACCCCTGAATTTAGATCGAATAGATGTGATCCCGTCTCACCCAGTGGAAGTAGCGGCATATGCAGACGATGTACTGCCAATGATAAAAAGAGCTAAGACACAACCTCTCGGAGATTCTCCGGATCTTGACAAAGATAGGTTCTCTTACAGGGTATAGCATAAATATTGACAAAACAAAAGCCATGATGCTCAAGGGACCGGCGAGACCTGTGTGGGCAGCCACATATCCCTTTCACATGTGTGAGGTGGCGTTACCTTATCTGGGAGTGCAAATAACCAGGAACCCTGATTTGTTACATAAGCATAACATAGATCATTATATAGACGAAATGGAGAAAGGACTGGAATCTTGAAGGAGTCTGCCTTTGTCTTATCTGGGACGGGGGAATCTTAGTAAAGTCGTTTAATTTCCCAAATTGCTCTAATACACTCCCTCCCTATATACCTCCCATACAAGACCATCAAACATATAGAGGCAGCATATCGGAGATTTGTTGTGGGGGGGGGGGGGGGGGGAAGAGATCACGAAGTCCGTGGTTGATATTGCAGCAGCCCAGAACAAACTGAGGAATCAACCTCCTTGATATTAGAGCCTATAGTGTGGCAGCCCTTTTGAGAGTGGCGCTAGACTGGATACAGGGGACAGCAGTTTTTGCAGACATGACATCTGACCAACACTAATTGGGGAAGATATCATTGACAGACTTTTTACATACCCCGCTACGGCAAGTCCCCGCATCACTTAGATCGAATCCACCGATAGATGCCATATGGAGGGCATGGCAAAAGATGCGGAAGACACACGGGTTACACCCACACGCACGCAACATTGTTACGCTCGTTCTGGGCAATCCGGAATTTCAGGGTGGGCGTCCCCATGGTGAGCACGGCAGGTGGAAGAGGGGTGGGTTTAGATGCATTGTCCAACTGACAGATCAAAAGAAATACCTTTTGTTATCCTTTGAAGAGCTGAAGCTCAGATTCCCAGAGATACAAATCTCCTTATTTTCCTACCTTAGTGCTAGTGCATACGCTAGCAAGGTCATCGCCCAAATATCCCCAGGGGAATGGGATCAGAAATTTTGGAAATTAGTAAAGCAAAGTAGGTCATCGAGTGGGTTAACATCATATACGCGCCTTCCTCTAGACTTCACCCAAACGAATATGGGTCTGACAAAATGGGCTAGAGATTCCCCAGAATTAGACTTGAAGACACTTCACCGAGCCTTTATTAACAGTCGCAAATTTTTACCAGTGAGTAGGTACCAAGAGATGTCACTGCAGCTATATCAAAGGGCGTACATAACCCCAGTTAGGGGATTTAAAATGGGCATATTTGAAACGGATAAGTGATTTCGCTGTGCTGCTCCTGGAGCAGACATGTATCACTGCTTATGGCAATGTCCAATGATTCAGAGCTTCTGGATATGGGTGAAGTCATTTACTAGAGAACACTTGACCAACTAGGTCCCCGACAATTCATTGAGGGCCATTTTCGGCCATATAGACACTGGGGTGATGCCCTGTGCACCGGGAAGTAGGAGGCTGCTACACATGGTCTCGGCGGCGGGGATTAAAACGATTTTACACACTTGGATCCATAATTCTCCTCCACCATTCAAAATGTTTCTGGATAAATTATCCTTCGTTATGAAGATGGATTGGGTTGAGGCTTCGCTCAAAAAAGAATTCTATACTAAAAAATTTTTCGAAACATGGGGCAGTTCTGTTTCTTTGTTGCCAGGGAGAATTCAACATGCTATAAGGGATTGCTTCGATCTCACAACCTGGTACCAACAGCAGATATTACTAGGAGATCTGCCCATGGTGATTGAGGCTGGGAGGGTACCTTGGGGTCCGCGGCCTACGTTGGAGTAGAAATTTGTTGGAAAACGTCAGACAACTGCAAATAGTCCGGCCATTGCAAGTGGAGATGCTCATGCTTTGTCAAGCTTACTTGCTTTAATGCATGCATCTTAACGCACACATTGGTCCAATACTCGACCTTACAACATATGAATCTTATACACACATGCCATAAGATATTACTGTTCTATAAACACACTTTATTAAGGGTATTTCCAAATTGCAATGGGCATGGTAAGACGAAGGAAGTATGAGACGTGAAGATATGACACATCAACACTAAAGGAATGGGAGAGCATTTATTGTTACTGTTATGTTAATTGTTCTCCAGTTTTTATGTGAGGAGAGGGGACAAAGGATAATGAACACTTCTAGAATGCATATCTGTGATCTTATTCCTTGAACTTTTGTAAGACTACTTTGCTCTTTTGTTTGTGTTCAACGACATGTTTTTTTAAAATATATACAGAAACAGAAAAGGAGGAAGGAGACAAAAGACAAGCTGAAAGACTTAACAGACAGACTTCTATTGTTAACTATTTTTCCCTCACATTGGTAATAATGAAAAAATGATATTTCCAAATGTGATTGTGTAATTATCATTGTCTGTATCCGTGAATAATTGCTTGATCAAATGTTGTAGATTTACATGTGGAGATGTCCAATAAAACACATTTAAAAGAAAATATGCAATTATATGGTACACAGTTTCAAAGGTTGGGGCTTTATATTCGGGACACAAGTCTGGATATTTTCCAGCACAGTTTCACTAAATGTGACAATTCTGCTGATAAACATTGCATTTCACTGAATAAATTGCCTTGAACTATACAGACTCCTAAAGGAAATTACGATATTGCACAATGCAACTGCAACCACAACAAAAACCGCGGATGCAACAAGAGTCACCTTAAACTACCCAGGTAATTTCAACAAATTTGCTACGACACACTACGCTCTTCACATAATATTAAACTGAGTATCTATGGGTACAATGCAAGGGGGCGAAACAGCCACATTGATGTTTGTGCAATAAGACTTCTGGTATTAACCAATCAGATCAATCCTTTTATTGTCTAACCTGCAATGGAACATAAGAACTGGAATCCGATTGGTTGGTTTGGTCATGCTGCGCTTCATAATCACAAGCGAGAACATAAAAGGGACTTCATGCATTAACCAATCAGAAATCTCCTTTTATTTTATACCCTGCACTGGGAAAATGAGTGCTGGAATCTGATAGGTTGCCAGGAGAAACACCTCAGCTGCAGTTTTAGTACCCGAGGCCTAGTTTATCCTGTAAACACATGGCCACAATTTTATTTATAATATGATCGATGATAGAGAATTCGTCACTGAGGCAATATTATTGTTACTGATGCATTTTAATAGATTTCTAGACACGATTCTCTTCTTTACACTTGGGACATGTATGACCGGGTTTTTTACCCTTTTCTAGCGTAAAATACGCCTAGGTGAGCAGTCTACGATCTCTAATGCACCTAATGAATGTGTTAGGCACATAGTTCGTAAGACTCAACACTTTCGAATGCGCCTAACATGAGGGGGTGTTCGGAGGGCGTTTCGCACCACACGTAATATTAAACACATATATGAATGTGGTTCAGCAAAACTCGGCGCATTACTGCTCGGACAGGCAGACCTATCTCAATGTGGTCTGCCTGAGGAGTCGATGTGGAGCTAGATTTGCAAAAAATGTCCAATATTTCTCAACTTCCACCAGTACAATTATAAAAAGTAATTTCTGATAATTATCAAACTATATAAAATTAAATTTAAATACATTAAAAATATCATAAAATACAAAAATATATAATATCCCAAAAATATAATATCTTCTATAAAATGCATTTAAATTTAATAGAATCTAAAACTAGTTTTACATTAAATAACCCACTGAAGATGTTCAGATTTTACTTTTTTTTTAATTTTTACTGCATTAAATTTGAAATTTATTTTTGCTGCTCTCACCCTTTATTCTACATACAGCAAGAGCCAGCACACCACATGTTTTGCTGGGACCTGTGGTCTTCCAAGCAGGATCAGTACCATAGTTTCTATTCACCGACATGCTATTCTGATGACTTTTATTTTCAACCTTTCTATAACCTTTATACATGTTAGGCGCATTACTAATGCGCCTAAGTTTTGTAATGCGCGTAACACATAGGCAAGGTGCGTCAAACTTTAGACTCCATTTATAATCACATAAAAACCACTTTCATACATTCAGGCGCATTATACACTGAAAACGAGACTCGACAATTCACTTCTAAGTGCCTTCCTTCATACAAGTCCCTTAGTTTTGCTTACTTTAAATTGCTATACTGCGGCAAAATTGGGCCACACACCATTATTAAGTCTGGCACATTTTACAGCGACATGTATGAACGGGGCTGTGACATTTTCTTGGCGTTCTTTGAGCCAAAAAACCTGCTGTGGCCCTGTTCTATAGATGGATGAATGACTATGTCTAAACTTTTGAATGTGCCAAAGAGGCGGGTGCGTCACGCCAACGTAGTAAAATGCGTCAAATATTTGCCACAGTTGGCTGAGACTACTTTTTACATAGAACGGGACACATTTATAAAGTGACCCTTTCATATAAAGAGACCCTTTCATACGTCCTGTCGGATCATACACTATTAAAAACAGAGGTAGAACTGGCGAGTCGGCGCAGGGTTCATACATTTCATCCTTAGTCACACCCCATTTTTGAAACGCTTCAAAAAACGATTTAGCAAGGCGAAAAAAGCACGTACATTTCTGCCAAATTTTGCCTGGCAAACATGACCCGCTGGGGCACATTTATAAAGGGAGTTGCGCCAGAATTCTGACACAGTTTGCGCCAAAAATAATCTTGTACAAGCTTTACACCACATTGTGCTAGAAATTTGGTGCAAATTGTGCCAGAATTCTGGGGCAACTGCCTTAATAAATGTGCCCCATTAAGTTCTATTCTAAAGTGAAACTTAAGCTCCAATGATTTCAGTATAATAAGTGTTTACTTTAACATCTAATGTAAATTTCCAGCCCAGGTTATAGACAGGCAGTTCACATACAAAGCAGCGAAATGAAAACCACTTCCCCTTTCAATATAAATCAACTCATATCTTTTTTTTTCCATTTTGACAAAACAGTGTTGGGGGAAGTAGAGGATCAGGGTAAAACATAATGACACAGCATTGCACGGTGGAAACTTCACTTAAAGCTTAAACTTCTACTTTAAGCAACTCTTCTCCATTAAGATATTTTGGTGTCTTTTAAGTAAAGGCTGAAATAAAACATTCTGCTTTTTTCTAATACACTTTCCTGACCGGTATTTAGTCTTTTTTGGCACGCAGGGGGATGGCTTTTGTCCTCCGTTTGTGGATTCAAGCCCTCCACCTTCGCACCCACAAGTTCATGTTTTGCTCGAAAACCATTGGAAGAATGAACATGTTTTAGGAACGCCGGCAGTGTAAAAAAACATCCCACGGAAGTTCCATGCAGTGGGGACTGCTGCATGAATTTTCCATTAAAGTCAATGTAAAAGGTTGACAGTCTGTTTACAGATGGCTTTCAAATCCGAAAACCGCCTGTAAAACCGATGGAAAACCTGGGATGTGGGGACAAGCCCTAAGATGGAAATGTTTAAGACTGGCTTCAATTACAACTGTGTTAAAGAGGTTTTTCCACGAAGTAAAATCGACGTGTGAAGTTTGAAAATAAAATAACAAACATTTTAACCATTCATCATTATTAAAAATTCTGCACCGTTTTTGTTCTAGCTGCTCCTTTAGTGATCCATTGTTTACAGCTCATCTCCAGGGGATATGACCTGGTCGCACATGCTCAGACATCACCTCTCTTGTCAGGCAGCTACTGAGTGTTCAAACCCCCAGGTGCTGTCATTCTACTTCTGTCCTTTGGACTAGTTAGTAATAAGTCAAACAGTGCAAATAAATAAAAAAAGAAACCTCAATGAGGTATGTGCATTGATAAAGAGGAAAAAAAAATCCACAAGTTAAGTTCCTTCAGGGATTTGAACCAGGGATCCTTGTGCTGTAAAGCAAAAATGTTACCTCTGAGCTATAATGTAGCTACTTACAATTCTATACATAAACAGACCTTTCTTTCACTACAGAGGTGGAAGGCATGATAATGTCAACTTGTTGGGTCACGATTTGCAATTCAAACAAATCACACACACCCCCTTCTGAGCACACAGAGCTGAAGAACTGGCTGCAGGAGGTATGAAATGAGATTGTGGCAAAACACCTTTAATGAAAAGTGTGCCAAATATACGATATTGAGATTTGGTTTATAATTAAGTGTCCGTACGCCTGACAGAAACATATATGTCACCTGGCATAAAGTTAAGTAGATGTATCAGACTGAGCGAGAGCACGTCCATTCTTGTAAAGTGGCAAACTTGGCATCCAAAAGGTCAAAAGCCACAAATTTCATGCAAACATTACTTGCGCAAATCACTTCATAATTTCATCTGTGTCTTAATTATTCACCATTTTTAATCTCCTAACACACCATGACGTACCTGTGCGTCATGGTGATCGTGCAGGCACAGGTATCCATACCAAAGCACACAATTATGGTAACACATTGCTTATGCTGCACTGTAAACAGAACAAAAAATTAAAATATAAAAAATAGCAAAATTGCTGCTTTTCCATTCCCTCACAAAAGAGTTAAAAAAGTTTAACAATAAGTCCTATGTACTCAAAAATGTTTTCAATAAAACCCATCCTGTCTTGTCCTGAACAAAACAAGCCCAAACACAGCTAAACCAACATAACAATAGAAAGAACTATGGGTGTCAGAAGATGGAGACCTAAAATATTTTTTTCAGTTTATTTATTGTGCAAAAGTATAAAAAACATAAAAACTATTTGGTATTCTTGTATATGCATCACCCCAACTAATAAATGAAATACAGTCATATGAAAACGTTTGGGCACCCCTATTAATCTTAATCATTTTTAGTTCTAAATATTTGGGTGTTTGCAACAGCCATTTCAATTTGATATATCTAATAACTGATGGACAGTAATATTTCCGGATTGAAATGAGGTTTATTGTACTAACACAAAATTTGCAATATTAGTTATTAGATATATCAAATTTAAATGGCTGTTGCAAATACCCAAATATTTAGAACTAAAAATGATTTAGTTTAATAGGGGTGCCCAAACTTTTTCATATGACTGTACATTGTTTGTATGGTGAACAAAAAAAAAAAAAAAAAAAACGGCTAACCTGCTGTTTATTTCCATTTCCTCCCATAAAGAGTTAATAAAAGTTGATCAATAAGTTACATCTACTCTAAAATAAAAGTGGCTTACCTGAGCCAGAATTGTCATACTAGTGCTAGAATGTGCCTGATTTATGACCATCTGTAGAGCGGGGTCATAAATCAGGCGCATTCTAGGCTATTATTATGCGCATGAAAATTGGGGTTTAAATGGCAAAATTCATACATGTCACCCTTAGTCTATGTTCACACGGCTTATTTTGGGACAGATTTCAGTCCGTAATTCACGCCATAGTGCGAATTATGGCTGAAATCCTTCCCAGTCATTACGGTAATCCACAGTTCTCATAGAGAACAATGGATTACGTCTCCTCTCCCGCACACAATCCGGCGAGCGGGGAGAGAAGTGACATGCTACTTATTCATGGCGCATCCACGCCATGGATAATGCATGTCCCCCGCCCCACTCTGCCCCCGTACACACGGCGTAACTGCAGGGCGAAATACGTCCCGCAATTAAGCCGTGTGAACATAGCCTTAGTTTGTAAATTGGGTGTGTTGTTTTTCATATATTTCCTTTTTATATATATTTTTTTGTTCACGGTACAGCATAATGTATTTAATTTATTGTTTGGGGTGGTGCATATACAAGAATACCAAGTAGTTTTTATGTATTACTACTTTTGCACAATAAAAAAAAAAACATTTTAATTTAGGTCTCCATCTTCTGACACCCATAGTTCTTTTTATTGTTATATCAGGTTAGCTGTGTTTGGACTTGTTTTATGCAGGATAAGACAGGATGGGTTTTTTTTAATTTAATTTTTCAAAATTATATAATAATTAAATATTTTTTTAAAGTTCTCCTTGCTTGTCTCTCTGACTCTGAGTTTATGGAAGCTGGCACAGAGCATTTTAGAAGTATGTGCTGGCCTACGCATATGGTCTAAAATAACCGGCGTATTACAGCGTGTACAGTACGCTGTGTGTCCTGTCCACACAATAAGTATTTCAAGTCGGAATCCAATCTGATTCCAATTTGAAATACTCGTGTAAAACGAAATGTAAAACCATCCCCATTTGAACATGTTCATTCTTCAGTCGGATTACAGGTCAAAAATCACCTCCAAAACTACACACAGGTTGTTTATAAAGGATGTTCCTATTTACATACTGATGTCTCTGTTGTACTGTTACACAACGTTCGAATAATAATTTGTTCAGTTTGACCAATTCTAAACGTAAAGAAAAATTTTCAATGTCTAAGACATTGACAGATAAGTCAATATTACAAAGCACGTACATTTTGTAGAAAACAAAATGTACGCGCTTTGTAATATTGACTTATCTGTGATATGCCTACAATCTTTTGGTGAATTGTGATATTTTTATGTTGAGATTACAATAAAAACTGTTTAAAAAAAAAAAAAAAAAAATCACATCCAAAACATTTCTATGTCAGATCTGCATCCAAAAGCCGATAGAGATGAAAGGGACTCGTTTTCTGTCTGTAAATTCGATGGAAAAAAAAAAGTCCTAAAATCCATGTGAAATACTAGTTGAAACCGCATTGTAACCGTTTCAACGACAGAATCTGATGTGTAAATTTTACTTTGTGTGGAAGTAGCCCAAGTATGATCACCAAGACCTGATAAGTTTGAAGAAAGCTGAAACCCCCACCCCAGTGCAGAGAAAGATTAACCCACTATCCTTTCATGTATGGGATGTCACCACTGCAGCTGTTGATTGGCTGTAAGGCTAGGTTCACACGGCTTAACTGCGGGACGTAATTACGTCCCGCAATTACGCCGTGTGGCGAGAGCGGGGGAGGAGCGGGGGGCGGATTGCCGGCTAGAATACAGTAGGCGGTACGCGCTGAAAGTGACATTCAATATTCCCGCCGGCGAATCCGCCCGCAATTACGCTGTGTGGACGGGCGGGGGGGGCGACAGTCGCTGCCATAACTTCATTAGCGCGGTACGCCCGGTATTCACATGCAATTTCCCCAGCGGCTATTGTGCGAGCAAGGAGAGGAGACGTAATCCATAGTTCTCTATGAGAACTGTAGATTACCGTAGTTACTGGGACGGATTCAGCCCGTAATTGGCGCACTTTGGCGCGTAATTACGGACTGAATTACGTCTGAACATGGCCTAAAGGTCATGTGCCTCTACTTACATCACCATTCAGCAGTGAACAACTCCAATCAGTGATAAAAGGGAGTGACACGTATTTTGACTACAGAGGTGAAGTCTGTGTTCGGAATTTTAAAAAAAGTAAACAGCAGATGGGGAAAGACCAAGCGCTGAATTGGTGGAGCGGAGGAAGGTGAGTATATTAGGCACCGCCAGCTTAGTATTTCTTACTTCTAGGAAACGGATAACCCCTTTTAAAGTCTCTATTTGTGGTCTCTGAGTCAGAGACAATATTGTTATCCAGAGTAGTTTCAATTGAAAGAATGCTCCCAGTTATTGACAGAAAGCAAAGATCTTACAAATGGTAAATATTGAGGCACAAAGTCTATTACAACTTTTTATTTTACAATGTTTGCACAGGATACTGGTTACTTTTTGATGAATCTGCTGCAGTCATGGAATATATTGTTTTCTGTATGGGCGCCATGATTGAAAGTGGCAATGAGGGCGAAAGCACAGGGTTTTCCATGACAATGGATGCAGTGGTCGTACCTGTTGTCACCAATACATAGACCTACCGTGTTTCCCCGATAGTAAGACACCCCCGATAGTAAGAAGTAGCGGTGTCTTAGGGAGGTCGCTAATGTAAGACGTACCCCTAAAGTAAGACGTAGCGCGGCCTGATGACGTCACTGCCTGTGCCGGGATGAGCGCGCGGGAGGCCGGAGCAGCGAAGAGGCGGCGGGGAGCCAGGTAACTGTTTTTCTGCCTACAGCCGGCCCTATTCCTGCCTACAGCCGGCCCTATACCTGCCTACAGCCGACCCTATACCTGCCTACAACTGACCCTATACTGCCTACAGCTGACCCTTATACAAGACATACCCGAAAGTAAGTACTATAGTGGGACTTTTGGGGGTAAAAAGAATGTAAGACGCTGTCTTACTATCGGGGAAACACGGTATAAACATAACAATAAAAATGTAAAGTAGCTGATAATGGTGGATGAATCTGTGGGATGGGTGCAGTCATTTTAGCATTTTCTTTTTGTAGTTGACTATTCCTCCCTCCTATACAAAGCTCTATGGCTGCTATCTCTTGCAATGAGAAAAAATGACCCTGTCTAACAGATACTTTTATTTTTATCACACATTCAAACCCAATGGGCCTTGACATTTTATTTAGTAAAAGACAAGATATTTTCATGATTGTCTTTAAATTCGCCGTGTGTACAATAATTTACTCTGCAACCACCAGAAAAGGTGCAAATTACAAACAAGTATACTTTCCTGACTAGCAGAGGATAAATATTGGATCATGTAAAAAAAAAATAAAAAAAAAATCAATGGTTCAGTTGTTCTCAATGGGAAAAAAACATCCCAAGAGATCTTTTGAATATTGCAAAATTTCAAACATGACTGAAAATTCAGGCATTATTAAAAGCAAACTGTAGCCAAAACTTTTTATAACTGTGTAATGCCCATCTATAGGGCACATATGACCATCTGCTGCAAACCCCAAACCAAGAGTGAAACCATCTCCACCCCACCAGCTCCTCCTGTCCCACATCTAGTGCACCCCCGCAGGAACTTACAAAACCTCGACCCTCGAACTCTCTCTGATTCTCTTACACCTCTTTCTACCATATCCTCACTTAATGACCCAGACACAGCCACCACTTTCTACAACCACACAATCACCGCCATCCTTGACTCAGTCGCCCCTCTCACACACAACAGAACCCGCAAAATCAACAGACAACCCTGGCACAAACACTACACTAAACAGCTGAGGCGAGCTTCCAGAGTTGTTGAACGCCGCTGGAAGAAAACTCGCTCCACTGATGACTTTGCCTTATACAAACAATTATTACACATGTTTAAATCTGCACTCACCCTAGCCAAACAGGATTACTTCACCAATCTCATATCCTCTCTGTCTCACAACCCCAGACAACTATTCAACACCTTTAACTCTCTCCTCCTCCCTCTCTCCTTTCAGCAGACGACTTTGCCATTCACTTCCTACACAAGATCAACCTTATCAGAGAAAGTCCTAATTACAAAGAGAATCAGCGGCACTACTTCACTTTAAAGGAGTTCTCTATAGTCGTTAGACTTTGGAATCACGAGTCAAAAACGCCAAACAGTTCCATAAGGAATAGTGGTGCTCAAGCCCCCAATGAAAGAAAAAGTCCATTCAATAAGTCCTTGTATATAGAAATAACAGGGCGGCACTCACCAATCTTCTCCTTTAGCACTTTATTCTGGATAAAAAATTTTGATGCCTTGAGAAAGCGTGAGGGATAGTACGCGAAATAGTCATTGGCTAAGTGTTCACTTCCCAATGTAAATTTTTATCCAGAATAAAGAGCTAAAGGAGAAGATTGGCGAGTGCCACCCTGTTATTTCTATATACAAGGACTTATCAGAGAAAGCTTCAGCCTCCAGTCCCCAGCGCCCTCCTCTATATCTGCACAATGCTCTTCCCCCTTAACTTGTTTTCCCACTCTTACACATGATAATCTTTCTACTCTTTACTGTCCAAATCCAGCCTCACTACCTGTAATCTTGACCCACTGCCATCACACCTTATCCCAGACCTTAGTGCTGCTTTAATCCTAGCCCTCACCCATCTTTTCAACTTCTAACCTCTGGCATCTTCCCTTCCTCCTTTAAACATGCTACCATCACTCCCATCCTTAAAAAAAACAACCCTTGATCCCTCCTCTCTGTTCAACTATCGCCCATCTCACTGCTCCCTTTTGCTTCCAAACTCTTCGAGCAGCACGTCTATCTTCAACTGTCCTCCCACCGCTCCTCCAACTCTCTTCTTGACCCACTACAATCTGGTTTCCGACCCCACCACTCTACAGAAACTGCCATAACCAAGGTCACTAATGACCTAGCAACTGCTAAAGCCTCACGCCATTACTCTGTCCTTCTCCTTCTAGACCTGTCCTCTTCCTTTGAGACTGTCGACCATATGTTCCTGCTACAAATCCTCTCCTCTCTCGGCATCACGGACTTGGTCTTTCCTGGATCTCCTCGTACCTCACTGATCGGACATTTAGCGTCTCTTATTCTCGCTCCACCTCCTCCCCCCGGCCACTCTCTGTTTGTGTCCCCCAGGGGTCAGTCCTGAGCCCACTACTCTTCTCTCTTTACACTCTTGGTCAGCTCATAGCTTCATATGGCTTTCACTACCATCTATATGCTGACGACACACAACTCTACATCTCTGGCCCAGATGTCACCTCTCTTCTCTCCCGAATCCCAGACTATCGTCCATTTCCTCCTTTTTCTCCTCCTGTCTCCTAAAACTAAATGTGGAGAAAACAGAATTCATCATCTTTCCACCGTCCCCCTCCATCTGATCTCTCTATCACTGTCAACGGTTGTACACTCTCACCGGTCCCGCAAGTCCGCTGCCTTGGGGTAATCCTAGATTCTGCTCTGTCCTCCAAACCACACATCCAAACCCTCACCTCTGCCTGCCGCTTCCACCTGAAAAATATCTCTCGCATCCGCTCATTCCTAAACTTCGACAGTGCAAAAATGCTCGTCCACGCCCTTGTCATCTCCCGCCTAGACTACTGCAATATCCTTCTCTGCGGCCTCCCATCTAACACTCTTGCGCCCCTTCAAACCATTTTCAACTCTGCTGCCCGTCTTATCCCCCTCTCTCCTCGCTACTCCCCTGCCTCTCCCCTCTGCCAGTCCCTTCACTGGCTACCAATTGCCCAGCGAATTAATTTCAAGTTGCTAACCCTGACTTACAAGGCTCTCCATGACCTCCTCCCCCCCATACATCTCTGCCCTAATCTCCAGATATCTCCCCTCACGCAATCTCCGCTCCTCACAGGACCTTCTTCTCTGTTCTCCTCTTATCAGCTACTCACATAACCTTCTCCAAGACTTCTCTTGGTTTTTCCCCCACACTCTGGAACGCACTGCCCCAACACATCAGACTCTCCTCCACTTTCACCAGCTTCCTGAAAAGTAAACCCATTTCTTCAGGATTGCCTATAACCTACAATAACCCTGCTTCCACTGTACTACCCCACAAACATATCTGCCTGTTACCTCCTGTCTCTTTCCCTCTTCCTCGTAGATTGTAAGCCCTTGCGGGCAGGGTCCTCTCTCCCTCTGTTGTGCTAGTTGTAAGTCATACATCATTATTATTGTACTCATTTGACATATTATGTATGTAACCCCCTCAAATGTACAGTGCCATGAAATCAATGGCGCTTTAAAATAAATAATAATTATGTCAGCCCCACACTATTTTTAATTTCTTCACTCCTTGGAATGTGGCTATGTTCACACATGGAAAAGTTTCTGCAAAAACTACACGTTAATCTGACTGGTGGTTATGTTTTGTTTAAAGGAATAGTTTTTAGAAAATGTCCCCTTTTCCCTGAGAAGCATCTCTTTCTGCGGTCAATATCATGGCCAGTCAATAAAGCACTCCTACGAAACTGAATGATTGTCAGCGTTTGTATACATAGGCTATGTTCACATAGTGTAAAACAATGAAGTGTATTTCAGGACAGAAACCTGCAGATTGTGAGTGTATTTGAATTTTAAGCGAGATTTTTAGTCTTTTTGCATGCATTTTTCAGTACACTCACCAGCATTTTGTTTGATGTGTTTTTTTGGTGCATTGCATGAAAAAAAATGCACCAAATTCTGTGCTAAAGTATAATTTGGTGTGCTTTTTAAAATCACCATAGACTCTCCATTGTAAAAATATTTATGTAAAAAGTGGTGCACCAATACACACTTTTTTTGTCCACTGCCTACGTTCACACGGCGTATTGGGGCGCGTACTGTCTGGCCCCATTGTCATGCATTGTCATCGGCACGTAAGCGCCACAAACAATCGACATGTCAATTCTCTCCCTGGGCGTACGATATGATCGTATTGTACGCCCCGGGGAGACGACGCGCAATTCATAGTTCTCTATGAGAGCTATAAATGACTAATTGCGGCGCGCATTTCGCCACGTATAAGGGTATGTTCACATGGCGTACTTGTGGCATGTACAGAACGCAATCAGGGCTGTGGAGTCGGAGCCTATTTTGCAGGAGTCGGAGTCCGAGTTGTCATAAAATGGACCGACTCCCAAAATATATAATGGTAGTTGGTCCAGTTAGTTTGATGCAGTGCAAAGAGCAAGAGGAATTGGGTCTTGCCATTGCTACTGCTCCCATATCTTCAGCCTCATCACATGAGGAGTGTAATTGATGACATGGAGCAGGCAAAGCGCTGCCCCAGGGGAAAAAGATTTCAGCAAAATTTTTCACCGGCTTTCAAAGTAGTAGAAGAGTTCAACCATTCATCAAAACTGACACTGGCTGAGGCAATTCCTTTATATCCTGACATTGTTAGAGATGTTGCCCCTGTGGTCAACGCTTTGCCCCAACCCAAGTTAGTGTAGAGAGGCTGTTCTCTAGCCTGGAAATAATGAGATCAGATGTGAGGTCATGTATGCAGGATCTGATGGAGGCAATACTATTTCTCAGAACAAATTCAGAGACTCCACAAATGTTCCTGCAGTGTTTTGCATATTTACAATTTTTTTGTGTTCTAAAGTCATATCCAATACATATATTTTACACTGACAAGCAAAATGGTAACAATCTTTTAAACTTGTGACTTTCAGGTTCCATATCTCACCATCCACTACAGCTTTGTACATGAGGATACTGTAATTTTATATACAGTCATCTTACCTATCTTATACATAATTGACTTGCAAGTATTTAGCATCTGCTTAGTCCTGCAGATTCTTTCTTGTAACTGCATTGTTACTGTTTTGCTCCTAAAAATCAAAATGTTAATTTGTATTATTTTGTTAGCATTTGGGAAATCCACCTTTTGGTTTTCAATACTGCCTGAATCCTTCTGGGCTTTGGATCAGATTCAGGGTGCTTTCACAAGGTGCGTTTTTCAAAGCATTTTTTTGTGCAGGAAGGTACAGCAATTAATGCTGTACATTACTGCACACCAATCGCGGCAAAAATCACGGTAAATTCGCGGTAATGACCGCGATTTTTGTGCAGCAAGGTACAGCATTAATTGCTGTACCTTCCTGCACAAAAAATGCATTGAAAAACGCACCGTGTGAAAGCACCCTCAAGCATATCTTGACCAAAATCTGCTCCCAGGTCTCTTCTACACATTCCCAATGTTGGGGCAGACTGGACTTCGATTCAAATACAGCTTTTTCCTTCAACTCCACCCAGAAGTGTTCAAAAGATCAAAACATTGTTACCCTTTTGCTTATTAGTGTCTGTTCTACCTAAATAGCTTGATTATTGTATCATAAGGTGATAAACAGCCTGATGTTACCAATTTACTACAGTAAAGTTATCACTTACGCCGTGTATAAGGGTGTCGGGAGTCGGGGGCTTTGGCTTGCCGACTCCACAGCCCTGTACGCAATATGTACACCCAACTCTACATCTCTGGCCCAGATGTCACTTCTCTACTCTCCCGGATCCCTGATTGTCTGTCCTCTATTTCCTCCTTCTTCTCCTCACGTCTCCTAAAACTAAATGTGGAGAAAACAGAACTCATCATCTTTCCACCGTCCAACTCTACCCCTGCCCCTGATCTCTCTATTAACAGTCAACGCTCTACACTTTCACCGGTCCCACAAGTCCGCTGTCTTGGGGTAATCCTAGACTCGCTCTATCTTTCAAACCGCACATCCAAACCCTCGCCTCTGCTGCCCGCCTCACCTGAAAAACATCTCTCGCATCCGCTCATTACTCAACTATGACACCACAAAAATGATGGTCCATTGCCCTGTCATCTCCCGCCTAGACACTGCAACATCCTTCTCTGTGGCCTCCCAGCTCAGCACCCTCGCCCCCTCCAATCCATCCTAACTCTGCCCGTCTTATCCACCTCTCTCCTCGACTCTCCTCTGCCACTCCCCTCTGCCAATCCCTTCACTGGCTTCCCATTGCCCAGCGAATTCATTTCAAGCTACTAACCATGACATACAAGGCTCTCCATGACCTCTCTCCCCATACATCTCTGCCCAAATTTCCAGGTATCTCCCCTCACGCAATCTCCGCTCCTCACAGGACCTTCTCCTCTGCTCTCCCCTTATCAGCTCCTCACACAACCGTCTCCAAGACTTCTCTCGTGCTTCCCCCACACTCTGGAACTCACTGCCCCAACACATCAGACTCTCCTCCACTTTCACCAGCTTCAAAAGCAACCTGAAAACCCAGTTCTTAAGGCGTGCCGATAACCTTTAATAAACTTGTCACTACTTCCTCCACAGACATGTCTGCCCCTCACCTCCTGTCTCTTTCCCCCTCCTTGTATATTGTAAAGCCCTCGCGGTAGGGTCCTCTCTCCCTCTGTCGTGCCAATTGTCATTGTTCATTTATCTTTGTACTCGTTTGACTTATGTATGTATGTAACCCCTCGATTGTACAGCGCCCTGGAATCAATGGCGCTTTAAAAATAAATAATAATAATAATAATACTAAATAATAATGTACTCCTGAGGTGCGGGGGGACCGGCAGCCCGCTGGCCCCACAGACATGCATTACTCGCGGCGTGTAATTGACATGTCACTTATCTCCCCACAAGTACAATACGACCATATTGTACAAGCAGGGAGAGGAGGCGTAATCCATAGTCCTCTACAAAAGCTATGGATTACCTTAATTATATGGCGCATTTCCCCGTGTATTAAGCGCAGTACGCCGCAAAAAACGCGGCAAAATGCGCTCCAAAATAAGCCATGTGAACATACCCTAAAGCGCAATATGCGCCGAAATGCGCACGCAAATACACTGCAAAATAAGCCATGTGAACATACCAACGCATCAAACAGCGCACATAAAAGTACATCTAGGTGCCTATTGCACATTTTGGCCCATAAAGCACATACTAAATGTACATGTAAATGCACATTTTATGCATCATAATGTACACAAAAAAATGTGGTTTGAATAAAGCCATGGTGTGGATTTTTACTGAGTTATGGAGTATGAAGCTGAACGGTGCAGAAAAGATAGAAGAAGAGATCTAGGATCCAGTGTGTGGCACTGTAAGCTAAGTGAAAGCAGCGAATTCAGTACTCATTGACAGTTCACACAAAAGGCATATAGATGTAAGGGGTATGTATGTACATATACATGTGTACATCTATCTATCTATATTTGACATTCTTACTATCTGCATAACACAACCAATACCGCTCAAAAACTTAAATGACACGTCCAGCTCTGCTGAATCTCTACTGTTACATACAGTACAATGTAGCATTTGTGGCGCTGACAACAAATTCTTGGCATAAAGGGAACCAAACCACTTTACTGACGAAAAGTGAAGCTGAAATGACAGACTATTTTTGGAGACTATACTCCTGCTAGTCATTTACAGAGCAGGAAACAACATACAGACATAGCAGAGCTGAGGGTGCTGCAGCTGCATTGTTCCGGATGTTCACCTACTGAAAATGTAATGACAAAATGAGCTCATCTACATTCGTATCTATAACTATGTCCTTTACTAGAAACTATAGCGTCAAGTTGTAAGGGTGCTTTCACACCGTGCAGTTTTAACTGCGCTCCAATTAAACTGCCTTTATTACCAGCAAGCTTCTTTCAGTTGTTTAAATTGTTCAGAAAGGTGTTTCAGGTAAGTAATCATTTACTTTGTTTGAAGTCTTGTGGATTACAAGCACACTAATAGATTAATCACTTTCCAAACAGTTTAGTTAAGTGAAAGATGCTTAATGGCAATAATGCAGTTTACTTGGAGCGCAGTTAAAACTGCGCTGTGTGAAAACTCCCTTAGGCAACCAGATGATGTATAATATTAGGTACAGCGCCATCTCTCAGAGGAGATATCCTGAGCTATAGCATGTGTGCAGTGCTCATGACACACAATCACCTGCACTAATGTGGAGCTGTAAATTCCAGCAATCATTATTATAGCCTCTAAAATGCCAAGAAATCTTTGACTAGAACTCCCCCCATTATTTGGACCTGTAGCTGCCCCATCTGGAGCCCGTGTATAATAATGCATTTATAGATTGATTGTCAATTCTGTGACAACTATAGTGGACCTGACACTGCTAACGAGACAAATACATAATATTATGTTACTATGTTATAATATTACACATTATAACACTATATTATTATACATTATGTTATTACATATTAAATCAACAGTGTTGTGAGTGTTGAACTCATCACTGAGGTCTCTGCAGTGGGTGCATGGTGGGGTCATCATGTTATGTATGAATGGAGCTGTGCTGGTCCACATATAGCGCTGCAGGATGCTGGATGTATAGAGAGACAATTTACGCTTTTTTCAGTCTCCAGGTATTTTTAACAGACAACTCATTCATAACATCATCTTCTGTTGGAACAAGTACCTGTGCAATACAATGGGTACACCTGTATATATGGTATGCCACTATCGATGACGGGACAAACTGTGTGTACGAGGGAAGTGCAGTATATCATCTATAGGTGCTGTCAATGTTAAGACTGCAGATTTTCTATACATGAATGTGGTAAATTACTTTCCATAGTTGTCCTATGACCTGTATGCTAGATGAAGAGGAAGTATGTGTACAGCATGTCCTTTATGTTGCAGGTTCTGAAAGAGGAATGATAAGTGCAATAGTCCTGTATGCTAAACTATGTGAACAGCAGAAAGTATAGGATGAATGATGTGTGCTGCAGGTTGGATGATAAGTGCAGTAGTCCTGTATGCTAGACAATGTGAACAGCAGAAAATATAGGTTGGATGATGATGTGTAGACTGGAAGTGCAGTAGTCCTGTATGCTAGAAGATGTAAGCAGCAGAGTGTACAAGTTTGATGATGTGTGCTGCAGGTTCTGTATGTTAGATGATAAGTGCAGTAGTCCTGTAATCAGCAGAGTCTACAGGTTTGATGATATGTGCTGCAGGTTCTCTAGGTTGGATGAGAAGTGCAGTAGTCCTATATGCTAGAAGATGTAAGCAGCAGAGTCTATAGGTTTGATGATGTGTGCTGCAGCTTCTGTATGTTAGATGATAAGTGCAGTAGTCCTGTAATCAGCAGTCTATAGGTTTGATGATGTGTATGTTAGATAAGTGCAGTAGTCCTGTATGCTAGAAGATGTAAGCAGCAGAGTCTATAGGTTTGATGAGGTGTGCTGCAGCTTCTGTATGTTAGATGATAAGTGCAGTAGTCCTGTAATCAGCAGAGTCTATAGGTTTGATGATGTGTATGTTAGATAAGTGCAGTAGTCCTTTATGCTAGATAATGTAAGCAGCAGAGTCTCCAGGTTTGATGAGGTGTGCTGCAGGTTGTGTATGTTGGATGATACGTGCAGTAGTCCTGTAATCAGCAGAGTCTCCAGGTTTGATGAGGTGTGCTGCAGGTTCTGTATGTTGGATGATAAGTGCAGTAGTCCTGTAATCAGCAGTCTATAGGTTTGATGATGTGTATGTTAGATGATAAGTGCAGTAGTCCTATATGCTAGAAGATGTAAGCAGCAGAGTCTCCAGGTTTGATGAGGTGTGCTGCAGGTTGTGTATGTTGGATGATAAGTGCAGTAGTCCTGTAATCAGCAGAGTCTCCAGGTTTGATGTGTGCTGCAGGTTCTGTATGTTGGATGATAAGTGCTGTAGTCCTGTAATCAGCAGAGTCTCCAGGTTTGATGTATGCTGCAGGTTGTGTATGTCGGGTGATCAGTTTAGCACCCTGTATACAAGTGAGGAGCACACAGCCGCTCCCCATCAGCACCAGAGGCTGCTGCAGGTATCGCACTCACCTCGGGCTCCAGGGTCAGGGTGCAGCTCTCCGTCCGGCTCCCGTCCGCTCCCGGTAGCTGCTCAGCAGTCACTGGAAAGAAGCTCCGACCTCCAGAGAGGAACTAATAGCGGCGCACGACTCATGGTGGAAAATCACCGGCTCCGCCGCACACATTGCTATGGCGGGGGCGGGACTCTACACTGGGAGGCGGTGCTCTACGGACAGGGGAGGGGCTTACAGTGGAAGAGGGAGGAAAACACGTGCAAAAGAAAACAAAAAGAAAACGAGAGAGACAGAGACACAGAGAGAGACAGATTTCTTCCTCATCTGTCTCTCATGGGCACAGCTGGCTCGCTATATCAAGCCCATAACGTGTAGATGACATGGCTGCATACCCCACACTGGAAACTATGTGCTCCTGAGAGCCGGGGATGGAAGGAATGACTTGCAGGTTGTACAGACCCCTTATCTGCACATTACTTTCCTGGACATTCCTGCACTCTGTGGAATGCATGGTCACTGCTGCAGAATGTTTCCCTATGAGCATTTGATTGTGTGCCAGTAGCAAAGCTATGTGCACTATGAACATAGTTGCCAACTTTTGAAAATGAAAAAGCAGGAGACAATAGTGGGCGGCGCGCTATGCGCGTCGCGGCAAAAATTTGCATGGCCACGACCATCTTGATGGTATACCACGCCCCTTCAAAAAGCCACACCTACTCCACAACGGCTTTGGAAGAAAGCCAGGTAGTTTGCCCTTATACCCGGGTTATTTTCCCCCCCAAAAACCCCAGGATTTAAAAGATTCCCCCTTGTACCAAAATTAAAGGGCCCCCTCTCTGTACCCAAAGGTAACCCCAAATTTTGTAGCCAGGTAATCCCCCCCTTTTTTTAGCCGGGTAGATGCCCCCCATTGTTTCCCAAGGTAAATCCCCCCCAAATTGGGTTTGGGCCGGGTTAGGCCCCCATTTTTTTGCCGGGTAGTCCCCCCCTTTGTTTCCCAGGTAGTGCCCCCTTTTTTGGCCAGGTAATGCCCCCATTTTTTTTTTTTTATTTTATTGCCCGGGCCCCTCTTTTGGGCCAGGTAGATGCCCCCATTGTTTCCAGGTAGTCCCCCTCTTCCCAAGGAGTGCCCCCTTTTGTTCCCGGGGGTATTTCCCCCCTTCTTTAAAAGGTGGGTGCCCCCCTTTGGTTAGCCAGGTATCCCCCATCGTTAGCCAGGTAGGGGCCCCATCGTTAGCCGGGGTAGTGCCCCCACCCCCGTTAGCCGGGTAGTGCCCCCCATGCCCCCCATTTTTAGCCGGGTATGCCCCCTTTTTTCCCCAGGTAGACCCCCTTTGGGCCAGGTAGTCCCCCATTGAAACCCGGGTAGACCCCTTGTAGCCAAAAAGTCCCCCCCTTTAAAAGCCGGGTAGTGCCCCATTTTTAGCCAGGTAGTTGCCCCCCATTTTGGTACCCCCAGGGGTAGTCCCCCCCAATTTTAGCCAGGTATTCCCCCCATTTTTAGCCAGGTGGGCCCCCCCTTGTTCCGGGTATTCCCCCCTTTGTAGCCAGGTAGCCCCCCCCATTGTAGCCAGGTAGCCCCCCGCATTGTGGGCCGACAGTCCCCCCCCTAAAACTAATAAAAATAAAATAAAAAAATCCACTTACCTACCAGGCTCCTGCAGAGCGGTTTGCTCCAAAACGATCTACTCACCCATGTCAGGGGGGAATTTGAGAGCACCCGGGCGCGCCCCTTTTCCTCTGTGCCCGTTTGAATTTTGGGTACGGACATACATAAGGGGAGGCAGGAGGGAGAAAATCCCCCCTGCCTCCCCCCTGCTCAGCGAGGTTCCGGGGGGGTTGAAGGGGGCGCAGCGCCCGCATCACCCGCCTTTGGGAACGGGCCCCGGCGGGGCCAGAGTACGCACCAGCGTTTACCCGGCCCCCGGGGCCCCATTTAAAGGACCCCCCCCCCCGCCTGTTTGGCGGGGGAGAAAGGGCCCCCAAACTCCCCCCGGGAGGGGGGGGGTGGGGGACCCCCAAATACGGGCCCCCCCCCGCCAAAAACGGGAGAGTTGGCATGTATGACTATGAAAAAAAAGGGGTAACGGGTTTTGCGCTCCCTGTTTTATTCAAAATTTAGTCTGGCATGTCTTTTCCAAAAACCAACCCCTTGTAGGAAAAAAGGGGCCCCCATTTACCCAAAAATTTTTAAAGAGTTTATCCAAATGTAGACTGGAAATTTGGCTCCACTGGTGGGGTCCAATGTAACTGGCAACCCAATTGAAAGGTTTTTTTCCCAAATTTGGTACAAAGGCACTCCTCCACATGCCTACCCAAAATGTAGACTGGGGACTGCTCCTCGGTGGGGATAGGGGCCCAGCCTCCTTGTGTTTTTTCTAAGAAAAACCCATGCAATAAACAGTTGTGAAAATTTCTTTGTATTCTACTTTTTGGCCAAAAGATTTTCGCTATTCCTTTTTTCCCCCAGTATATAAAATTTAGGGACATGGTATAAGATTTGGCACAGGGAGCAGCCATTTTAGAAGCGGGGGCTAAAAAACTAAAGGGGGGAAAACAGAAAAGACATTTGAGCAAAAAGGAGCCGGGATTCACAGCGTTCCAGGGCAAAGGAGACCTCCCTTTTTTAACGACGCCCATCATAGAAAGGGGAGAAAACTCCTGGATAAAAGGGACAACCCGCCAAGATAGAGGGGAAACTGTCTGCACCCGGGAACCATCCTTTCCATCCATCTGCACCTGAAAACGGGAATTTTGCCGGCCTTTTTTTAAGGAAACCCCAAACGGATGCGGAAAGCCAACAGCTCGGGAACTGTGAAAAAGGGGGCCTGAATTTTTTTTAGTTTATTTTGGGCTCATTTACGGGGCCAAAAAGGAGGGCCCCCCAAAATACACCCCTGTTCGGGCCCTTGAAGATTTTTGAAAATTAAAAACCGTTGGGCCTACTTGAACCGGTTCTTTCGTGAGGGAAATTTTTGTGTCATTTTGTGTTTTGGGGGGGAAAGGGGGTAAAATTTTTAAAGCGCTGTGCTGAAACCCACAACCCCCCTGAAACTGCCACCCCACACAATTTTTCCCGTTGGTGTTAGGGTTTTTAAGAAGGAAAGGGGGTTTTACCCCGGCCCTTTTTCCGAACCCCAGGGTTTTAGGAAAATTTCCCGGGGCACCCCAGAGAGTAAAACTTCTGGGGGCCCGCGCTGTGCAGAAACGGGGGCCCCAGGTTTACGTTTTTTGTAAATTTTTTTTTGGGGGATTTTTACCCCCAACTTTTTTTAAAGAAAATTTTAGTAAAAAAAAAACCGTTTGCTGAGCTTTTTTTGGAGTCCGTGTTCTTTGTCCGTGATTTCGCTTTTTTCCCCCGGAAAAACCGGCCCTCGGTACCCGGGTTTTACAACTTGGGGGGAAATCTTTGCGGGATCCCCAACGATCTTTTATGGAGGGGAGCTTCCGGCGGGGGGAATCTTCCCCCGGGTCAGTGGCCCCACCCAAAACCAACTCGGGGTCCCCTACAGTACCCCCCAAGTGAGTTATGCCCCTTTTTGGGGCCCACAATTCCCAATCCCCCCCAAATTTGAGGGGAAAAAACAGACACTGCGGGACGGGAAACAAAAGGGTTTGGGTAGCGCAGTAAAAATATGAAAACTTGGGTCCGGAACTGGGGGGCAGAGTAGCCCGGGGGGCCCTTTGGAGGGGGACTTTGGCGGAAAAGTAAGGTGCGACCCGAGTCTGAAAGGGACACGCTGGAAAAAAATTCCGCTGTTTGGAAAGGGGGCCCAAAGGGGGGGTCCTACCAAAGTGGTCACCTTCGAAGTTACTTTTAAACCCGGGCCGCAAAGAGGGGGTTGAGACCCTAAATTCATACTCAATCCCGGGGGGAAAAAGGGGAAAAACTTTAAAAAGGAAAAATAAGGCGGTAAACCCCCAGTGGCAAGGGGGGGCCCCCCCCTGAATAGAAAAACTACTAAAGAGACCATTTCCCATTGGGGGGACTGTAAAATTTAAACCCTTTACGGGACAAATTGAGGAAAATGACCCGAATGAGGGCCGACCTGACTTTTTTTTACGTGTCACTTACCCGGGCTGTAGAGAGGGAAAGGAACCCATGCCCGGAAAATGGAAAAGGGGCCGGGAAAGTATTTCCCCAAAGAAAAGAAGAAAAAAGGGGGAAACAGGTCTTTAACGATGGGGTTTCCAGGCTTTTACGAGCAGATTTGAAGAACTTCGGTTTGGGAGGTGTCCCAGATAAGGCAGAACGACCACAAGCCCCCAGAAGTGACTTGGGATTCCCACCCCCCCCTTTTCAGACAGCCCCCACAGGGGGGTCTGCCGCAAGGGGTTTCCACCAGGTGTGAAAGGGGGTTCGGGGGGCCCCTCTCCCGGGGTTTGTCAACATTTATGGCCCCCTCGCCAAGAGGGGCCCGCAAACATTTTGGGGGCAGAGCCGGGTTAAACAAACCAACCGCCGCATAGGGGGGCCCGCCCTGGGGCCCGGGGCAACAGAAACCAAAGCCCATGCTGGGGATCACAATTTTTCCCGCCATTAGTTCTGTTTTTGGAAAGGGCAGAGCTAGAAGGCAGAAAGGTGCACTGTCTATTGATACTGGGTCAGAGTGTACCCTAAATGCCCTTGGGATTTTCTTCAGAAACACTTCCGGCACATAAAAGGAGCCAGAAAAAAAGGGCAGGGGTAAATTAGGCAATGGCAGCCAACAAGGTGAGCTGGAGGTAAAAGGGGAAATTATTTTTGGATGCAGGCCCAAACCCTGTTTGGACAAGACTTTGGGAAGAAAGGAGTTTGCGGGTGGATCCCCCCACCCAAAAAGGGGAGTGGATGTGATCCGGGGCATAAACTGCTCCGAAAACATGGATAAACCCCCTTTCTATGCCAAAGGGGGGGCCAAAATTTTTGGCAGCGGGCCACCACCCCACCCCCACTCAGAAGGCCCTACGACAGATGGGGGAGGAGCTGCAGTCTGCAGAAGACCCCCAGATCCGGTCAAACCAAGGGGGCACGTGAAGGTTTCAGCGAAACCCCGATCAAGATCCCGCCACGACAAAGAAAAAAAAAAATTTATGCTGCCCCGGGGAACCAGAAGGGAAATTTTAATGGGCTGGAATTCTTGGTTGAACCAGTCTCACAGGAAAAGTCCAAGAAAACCCACCACTGGGGAGCTCGGGCCCCTTCCACTGTGGAAGGGGATTGGGACCCGTGGATGCCTTTAAAAAGTCATGGACAAGGGGAGTTTTACCATTCCCTTGATACCCTTTCAAACCGAATTCCATTTTTTGGAGAAGATTTCCCCCGGCGAGAAGGGCGTTTACGCTATGGGCCTGACAAAAAGGTCGCCTTTGGGCCCCATGCAGTTGGGGGTCCAGAAGGGCAAAACCCCGACGGGCGGAATGGGGAAAGGGCCCAGGGGATTTTTGGCTCAGATGGGAATTGACCGCAGGACCCTGGGAAACCCGGGGGAACAACAGCTGCTGGGAAAAATACCCTCTGGGAAAATTTCCCGGAGGCCCTTCTCCCAACATGATGAAGGGCTTCAGGTGTGCTTTCTACCCCTTTAAACATGAAATTCCCCCCAAAAGGGGATGCCCCGCCCAACAGAGAACGATAACCCACAAATCCCGCCCAAAATGTACCCAGGGAAATGAAAGACATGGTGGCCAGCATGCTTGGAAAAAACGGTGATTCAAGAAGCAAAAGTCCTTGGCCCCCCCTGTTTGTTTTGGTGCGAAAAAAGGGGTTGGGAAAATTTTTTCCCGGTTCTGCCCTAGACACAGGAAGCCAAATGCCCAGACCATTCGTGACGCCCCATCCCCCCCCACGGATTTAAGAGTCCGGGTGGTTTCCCTCTGAGGCCATGCAAGTTCTTTTCGACCCTCGACCCCGGGCCCCGGTTAAAACCCCGGTAAACCCGTGGCGAAAAGATAGGGGGAAAAACAGCTTTCAAATTTTGCTTTTTGGGAACCACTACAGTTCCCAAACGAAGCCTTTTTGGGGTTTCCCAAAAACCCCGGGAAAATTCCAGCCCGCTTTATGGAACACTGTCCCCAAAAGGGGTCCTAACTTTGAGTCGGGGCTGCTCTACCTGGACGATGTGGGGGTTTCCCGGGAAATTTGTTCGGACCATCTCAGAAAATGCGGGGAGGTTTTTTGGGAAAGACTACAGCCATGGGCTTAAAACAAGCCCCAAAAGGGAATTTCCCGCTCTTCCCCCACGAAAAGAGTCTTGGGGCATGTGGTCCCCCTTCAGAAGGGGTAAAAGCCGGCCCCCCCGAAGGGGAAACCCGTCCAAAACTGGCCTTTGGCCGTGGGACACTTTTTGAGGGCGGGGATTCCTGGGGCTGGCTGGGAAATTTCCCAAGGGTTTTTAAACCCCCTTTCAAATCATCTGACGGGCCCCTTAAATGATTTTCTTTGGGATACTGCTGGGGGGCCAAAGAATCGCCCCATTGAGTGGGGGGCCCGGCAGCAAGAGGCTTTTGAAAACGGTAAAAGAAGCCTGACCAGTGCTCCAAATTCCCGGCCCATGCCGGTTCCCACACCCCCCTTTTGCTGAAAAAAGAAAGGAAATCAACAGGGTTGGGGGCTGTTTCTGTCCCAAGTCCCGGAAGGGGGGAGAAAAAAGTAATTGCCTATGCCAGTCGATCCTTGGGGGGAGTCGAGGTGGAATCCTGACAATTTATTAAACTCCTTTAAGTTGGAAAATGTTTGGCCCGGGATGGGGCCCCCCCCCCCTGACTGAAAAGGGTTGCAGGGGTACCTGACCGGTGAAAAGGTTACTGTCCCTGACCCCACAACAACCCCCTTGGCCATTTGGGGGGAAAAGCTAAGCTTGGAGCCCTCGACAAAAGAAAGGGGCGCCCCCACTCTCAAAATAAACAAATTTCCCATTTTTGTTTTTGTTCAGGGAGGGGGAAAAAGGGAATGCCGATTTCCATCTCTCGGGTTCCCCCCGTCAGACTACCATCCCCCTGGGGGGGTTTTTGAGGAGTTTGAGGACACTTTAAAAGCTGGACATTAAGGGGCCCTTCCCTGCGTTCCAGGACGTGGCACACCTCAAGTGGGGGGGCGTCTGGGGTGCCAATGGTGTTTTGGGAAAAACCCTGGGGTTTATTGGGGAAAAGGGTCCAGGATGGTTTTCCCCCCATTTACCAAAAATGAAGGTTGGGGCCGATCTCGGGTTCGGCCCCGACCAGAGGAGCGGGCCCCGCTGACTCAGGAGGGGCAAAAGCTTTGAGGGAAAAGGGGGTAAGCTGATTGGTTCCCAGGGTCCCCCTGTGGGCCCGGCCCCTCTAAATTTAAAAATCAAGTTTTCAAGGGACCGGGGCAACAGATTTTTTTTTTCCCCCTGTTTATTAGGAACCCAAAACTGCTCCGGGGAAACCCCAAAGAAAAAGGCCCCTTTTTGGGGGTGACAAAACCCATAAGTGGCTTAACGACTGGGGTACTGCCCCCGAAAATTTTTTAACATTTTTGTCATACCTGTGGGTTAAGTAAGAGCACTGAACAAAGGGCCTTTTTGTTTAGACCATCCGGGCATCTGCCCCCCAAGCTCCTTTATTGACATGTGCAATTGGGTTTCTCGCCTCGGGCATTCGAAGTGCTTGGTCATGACAACCATTTCACTAATATCCGGGTGTACCCACTAGGGATCAGACCGCAGATTTTGCCCGCGGGGGCCGGGGCTGCAACACTTTAAACAGGGGTTTTGGGGGGCCCACAGAGGGTAAATTCCGACCAAGGGGCCCTGTTTTTCAAGGGCTATAAAGAATGAACTGTACCACTTTATGGGGTTTTATGTTCCCGTCTAACCCCCGTACATCCGCAGGGGGAAAGGAGCTTTGAGCGGTTTAACCCCCCCTTAAACCAATGCTTCGGACTTTTTAAAAACAAACCCGAAGGCAAGGGGGGCCTGAGTACCTGCCTGAGCTTTTGGGGCCATAAAAAATAGGGGCACCCGTACCACATGGTTTCCCCCACACTGTTGAAAGTTTTGGAAAAACCCGGTCGAGAGATTGAGGGATCTTCACATGGGCCCCGTCCGGGCGAACCCCCACCCAAACCCCTACCACGGCCCCCGGGGCCCCGGGAAAACCCCCCACTGCGGGCGGTGCACAAGGGGTTTTAGGAGATTTTCTGAAACAAGTGGTGCATCCTAAAACCCCAGGGCCTGTGCAGAGAGACAGTTTTTTCCCCCCGGGGTGGGATTTTGGTAAAAAACCATCTGGGAATTTTGGGTTTGGGGGGTGGGAGGCGGTCCCATATGGGGGTTAAGAGAAGGGTTTGGGCCCCCGCCCTCCCAGTCCCATAGGTAGAGCCGATAGGGGCAGGGGGCCATCACGAAATCCCCACAGAAAAAAGTTTTTAGGGGGCTGTTTATTTTTTAAAATGGGCCCCAAACTAAAGCCTGAAAATACCTACCCCTGTCCAGCAGCCTCCCTTAGTCGAAAAAATGGGGGCTCCCATTGCCGCTGGGCAACTGAGGTTTTTCCCCCTTGACAAACTTGCCACCTAGGGGGAGAGTGGGGCAGCCAACAACTCCTTCCCCAGGGGATGGTTTTGAAGCCCCCCGAGCCTATAGCCCCAAAAGTAGGACGCCCCGAAACCCAAAGCTGGGTTTAACCCCCCCCCCCCCCCAATGCGCAAGATGATTTGTTTTGGGAGGGTTTTTAGGGCGCCCCAAACCTTTTAGTGGGGTGGTAGTGGGGGTAGCCCCCCCCTGTGTTTTTCCAATAAATCCCATGCATGACAGTTTGGGGAAAAATTTATTTGTATTCTACCCGTTTTTGGGCCCCCAAATGGGTTCTATGTCCAGTTTCCAGTATATGCAAATAGGGGCATGGGATAAGACTGACACCCGGGAGCAGCCATTTTAGAAGCGTAGAAAAATCAAAAGGGAAAAAAGACAAAAGACAAATTTTAGCTAAAGAGCCCGGTTCAAAAGTTGTTAACCCGGGACAAAAGAGCCTGCCTGTCGCCCCAGCGCCATCACAGGGGAGAGAGAGGGGAAAATCCCCCGGACAAGCTCCAAGATAGAGAGGGCTGTTTTGCAGCCGGCCATCCATCCCATTCCCCTCTGGGACCCGAGAAAAAGGAAAAATTTCCGGCCCCTCTTTAAGGGACCTCAGCGGGGTGCGTTCATGCCAACGAGCTCGGGAAATGTGAGAAGGCCTGATATTAGTTTTTGTTAGTTTAGGGTCAGTTTTCAGACCCCAAAAAAAAGGGGTTTTTCCCCAAAAACATCCTCCTTTTCAGGACCCTTTGGAAAATTTTTATTACACCTTTGCTACTTAACCGGTTTTCGGGAGGGAAAAAAATTTTGTACTGTGTGTTTGAAAAGGGGGAAATGTTTTAAAAAATTTAAAATGTGTGCCCTTTTTTCCCCGAGCCCCCTGCAACTGCCCCACCCAATTGTTCCGTGGTGATTCGGTTTTGAAGGTAAGGGGTTATCGGCCTTTCCCAACCACGGTTGGTAAAATTTGGGCATTAGGAGTTTCCTTTGGCGGCGCCTGTGGCACAGGGGGGATACTTTTTGAAATTGTGTTTGGGGTTTTTTCACCACTTGTTTCGAGAATTAGTAAACAAAAGTTTTTGAGTGGTGTTGGGGTGTTTTTGTGTGACTTTGTGATTCGGTTAAGCCTCGGGACACGGTTTAAGGTTGTCCCAAATTTAGTGGGATGTCAGTGTTCTGCCCAGATTGCTTTCCCTGTTCATGTTTATTCCCTTGTTGCTGGGATCCAAAAGTTTACTGGTTATTAAAAGTAGGTTCATAAAAGAAATTGGCATGTTACTGGTCAATTAAATGTAGACCTCCGCTCCCCTGGGGTATCCGATGTGATTGGATGTTAGGTAGGGTTAATCGACTGCTGTGGGCTATCAAATGTAGATGGAGACTGTTTTTTTGGTGTGTCCAAATGTAGTGGGGGTGCTTACTGGTTATCCCCAAAGTGAGGGACTGTTATGGATATCCAAATGTAACGGGAAGCTTAGGATATCCAAATGAGTGGGGCTGCTTTGGACTATCCAAATGGATGGGAGCTCTAGGATATCCAAAAAGTAGGCTGGGACTGCTCTACTGGTTTTTCCAAAAATAGACTGGGACGTTATGGCTATCAAATGTAGACTGGGCTGTCCCCTGGATTCCAAATGTAGATGGGGTGTCATGGACTAAACCAATGTGTTTGGGTGTTAAATGGTTATCCCTGGGTGGGGTGCTTAGTGGCTTCCAAAAATTTAGATGGCCCTTTTAAAGTGGTTTATAAAAAGTAGATGGCACGTTCATGTTTTCAATTTTTTTGACTGGTCTACCAAATTTGGTTTTTCCAAAGTCACTGGTTACTCCACTGGTTATCCCTATGAGAAAGGCCAATCCCAAATTCAGGTGTATCCAAAATAGTGGCATCTAAATTGTCTTTCAAAATGTAGATGGGACTGCTTTTTGTTTGTCCAAAAAAAAATGGGGTGTCCCCTGGTTTATCAAAATGTGATGGATGCTTTGGTTGTCAAATGTTGATTGGGACTGTCCCCTGGTAAACCAAATGTTGTGGGCTATTAAAAAGGTGTTTTTAAATGTCAAATGGCCCCGTTATGGGAATTAAAATGTAGTGTCATGCTCACTTTGGATCCAGATGTGTGGTTGCTTTTGCTGATTTATCCAAATGTAGAATCGGAAGCTACGGTTTCCCAAAAGGGAAATTTGCAGTCAAATGGGCTTCCCCCTGTCCATGGTTATCAAATGTAGGCTGGAACTCCTTGGTCTATCCAATGTAGTTTTTTTCCAAGTAGACTGGCCTGCTGCGGGATCCAAAAGTAGCTGGCACTACTTCTGGTCTGTCCAAAGTGCGGTCTACCAACTGTAGGTTTATCAAATGTATAATGGCATGCTCCCTTGTTAACCAAAGTGACTGGAGCTGCTTTATGGTCTATCCAATGTAGACTGGGACTGTTTTGTTTTCCGATATGATTGGGGCTGTTCAAAGGTTATCCAATTGGTTGGATTTCCCTTTGGTTATCCGAAAAGACCAGTCTTTTAAGTTCCGGGACAAGGAGGCTGCTGTTGCACGACGCCATCACAGAGAGAGAGAGAGAATCTGGAAAGTTCAAGTGGGGCTGTTGCGCCCGGCCCTCCTCCCATCCCTCTGCACCTGAGAACAGGAAAATTTCCGGCCTCTTTAAGGTCCCCAGGGATGCGTGCATGCCCGAGTCAGGACTGTGGAAGGTGTTTAGTTTGTTGTTTGGCTCGTTAAGACCAAAGAAGGGTTTCCCAAATAATCCTCCGTTCAGGTTGGAAGTTTATATTACCCGTTCTACTTGAAAC
This sequence comes from Phyllomedusa bahiana, assembly GCA_025379985.1. Classification (NCBI taxonomy): domain Eukaryota; kingdom Metazoa; phylum Chordata; class Amphibia; order Anura; family Hylidae; genus Phyllomedusa; species Phyllomedusa bahiana. Next base: position 511,024 of record JAODAL010000021.1, read on the forward strand.
CCGGGTTTTCGGTGAGGGAAAATTTTTTGCCCTGTGTGTTTTTAGAGGGAAGTGTTTTTTAAAATTTAAAATGTGTAAGCCCCTTGTTCACCCGAGCCCCCCGCAATGCCCCAACCCAATTGTTCCGTTGGTGTTCGGTTTTGAGAAGGTAAGGGGTTTGGCCTTTTCCAAACCCCCCGGTTAGGTAAAATTTTGGGTTGGAGTAAAATTCTGGCGGGCGCTGTGCAGAAGGGGCCAGGAACGTTTTGTAAATTTGTGTTTGGGGGGTATGTTCACATTTGTTTCAGAGAATTCAGTAAAAAAAAAACGTTTTTGAGCTGTGTTGGAGTCGTGTTCTTTGTCCGTGACTTCGCTGTATTCCGGTAAACCTGCCCTCGGTACACGGCTTACACTGGTCTGTCCAAATTTAGACTGGGACTGATCCAGTGTTCTGCCCAGATCTAGACTTGCACTGCTTCACTGTTCATTCCAGTTGTTGACTGGTCTATCCAAATGTTGACTGGTCTATCCAAATGTAGGTTCATCAAACTGAAAATTGGCACTGCTCTACTGGTCAATTAAAATGTAGACCATCACTGCTCCACTGGGCTATCCAGATGTAGACTTGGACTGCTCTACTGTAGGGTAGAATCAGACTGCTCCGCTGGTCTATCCAAATGTAGATGGAGACTGCTTTATTGGTGTGTCCAAATGTAGACTGGGACTGCTCTACTGGATTATCCAAATGTAGACTGGGACTGCTCTACTGGACTATCCAAATGTAGACTGGGACTGCTCTACTGGACTATCCAAATGTAGACTGGGACTGCTCTACTGGACTATCCAAATGTAGACTGGGACTGCTCTACTGGACTATCCAAATGTAGACTGGGACTGCTCTACTGGACTATCCAAATGTAGACTGGGACTGCTCTACTGGACTATCCAAATGTAGACTGGGACTGCTCAACTGGTTTATCAAAATGTAGACTGGGACTGCTCTACTGGTTTGTCCAAATGTAGACTAGGGATGTTCAACTGGTCTATCCAATGTAGGCTGGGACTGCTCTAGTGGTCTATCCAAATATAGACTGGCCTATTCAAATGTAGGTTTATCCAAATGTAGACTGGCACTGTTACACTAGTCTATTCAATTGTAGACTGGTCTATCCAAATATAGGTTTGTCCAAATGTACACTGGTACTACTCCACTGGTCTATCCATATGTAGAATGGCCAATGCTATTGCAGGTGTATCCAAAATTAGACTGGCACTGCTCCACTTGTCTATCAAAATGTAGACTGGGACTGCTTTTCTGTTCTGTCCAAATGTAAACTGGGGCTGCTCCACTGGTTTATCAAAATGTAGACTGTGACTGCTCTACTGGTCTGTCCAAATGTAGACTGGCACTGCTCCACTGGTCAATCCAAATGTTGCTGGTCTATTAAAATGTGTGTTTATCCAAATGTCAAATGGCCCTGCTCTACTGGTCAATTAAAATGTAGACTGTCACTGCTCCACTTGGCTATCCAGATGTAGACTGGTACTGCTTTGCTGATTTATCCAAATGTAGAATCGGACTGCTCCACTGGCCTTTCCAAAGGTAAATTAGCACTGCTCAACTGGTCTGTCCCAACTGCTCCACTGGTCTATCCAATGTAGGCTGGAACTGCTCCTCTGGTCTATCCAAATGTAGTTTTTTTCCAAATGTAGACTGGGACTGCTCCTCTGGGCTTTCCAAATGTAGACTGGCACTACTTCACTGGTCTGTCCAGATGTAGACTGGTCTATCCAACTGTAGGTTTATCCAAATGTATAATGGCACTGCTCCACTTGTCTAACCAAACGTAGACTGGAGCTGCTCTACTGGTCTATCCAAATGTAGACTGGGACTGCTCTAGTGTTCTTCCCAGATATAGATTGGGGCTGTTCAAAAAAGGGCCCCCATCCTTTTTTGGCCCTTTGGGTTGCTTTTTCGGTCTATCCAAAAAATAACCAGTCTATCCAAATTTTAGGTTTTTTTCCCAAAATTTTTTTTTTTGGCACTGTTCCCCCTGGTCTGTCCAAATTTTAAAACTGGGGGTTTCCAAATGGTTTCCCCCGATGTAGATTGGGGATGCTCCACTGGTCTATTCAAATGTAGGTTTATCCAAATGTAGAATGGCCACTAATCCAACCCAAATTTTCAACCCGGGGTAATGTTGAAGGGACCCGTTCCATTGGGGCTGTCAAGATGTAGACTGGGACTGTTCAACTGGTCTTTCCAAATGTAGACTGAGAATGCTCAACTGGATCTTCCCCCCCCACTGGTGCGGGGGTGACACTGTCCCGTTACAGTGGGTTGCAAAAATAATTAAAACCCCTTGAGCTGTTTTAAAAAATTACAGCCCTAAACTTTAGTTTTATTTTTTTTTGTTTTTTTTTTTGTAGGCAAAACTTTTCAGGTTTTTTTTGAAGTGTTAAAAAAAAAAAATAATTTTTTTTTTTTGCAAAAAAAAAAAGCTAAAAAGGGGGGTTGCATATTATTTTTCCCCCTTTTAATTTTGATAAAACTAAATTTAAAAAACCAGTTGGGCCAATTTTCTTTAGAAATCACCCCAATTTAATTTCACTGTAAGTAAAAATAACCTCAAAATAACTAAAAGCTTTTTTTAAGGCCCAGAGGTTTCCCTTTTGAAAAACACATCATTGGGAAAAACAAGGAACAAAACCAGGCGCTAATTTAAAAATTTTTTGGCCCAAAATTTTTTTTTAAAGGGTAAAAGGTTTTTAAAAAAAATTTCCCAAGCTCTGACATCTCAAAAAGCAATGTTCCCAAACCACCCGTAAATGGAAGCACCCTGGGTAACTGTTAACCTAACCCAAAACAAGAGCCAAACTAAAGACAGGCCCCGAAAGGAAAACCCCTAAATTTTGAAAAAGGGCCCAACTTTTGGGTGCAGTGTTTATAACAAAAGAATATCTTTTTGGAGTTTGTTTATTTTTATATGTACAGGTGAGGCTGGGTTAAAATTTTTTTATCCCAGGGTTTCAGTTTTAGGGTATACTACAAAATATATCCGTCCCTTTCCAAACTTTTTGTGAAATTTAAAGGGCCTTTCTAACAGCACTGGTTTTTGGTCGGGGTTTAGAATCCGCAAAAAACCCGAGTGTAACCATTTTTAAAAACCAATAGAAAAATTTTAGCTGGGAGTTCCCCACAAGCTCAAATTTTCTATTGTTTAGTTTTTTAAACCACCCCGGGGATATTCAACATGTTTTTATAATTCCCCTGTTTTACAGCGGATTCTGGGTGCAGCTCAATTAAATTTGGGGCCGGGCGAAAAAATAATTTTAAAGACCGGAAAAGCGACAAAAAACCTGGGTTTTGGAATTTTTTCCCACAGCGAAAAAGGGGTTTTGAGATTTGTTTTTTCCTTTTTTTCCCCTCCTTCTAAACATCTGCATTCACAAGGGTTTTTGGGAAAAAGGGGGTGAAAGGCCCCAAACCCCCCTTGTTGGAGTAACAAATCCTCAAATTTTTCTTTTTGGGCCCCAATGCCAACTAGGGTTTGGAAATGGAGAATGGTTCCAAAAAACTGGAGAGTGCGGGGCTGAGAGAACAGGAAAATGGGCGCAACTTGTGATTCCAGGGCGGTTAGAAGAGCAGTGTGTAATACTTAGGCCAGGTTTGCCAGAGCAAGAGCTGCTCATACTCGGAGTTCTCGCTTTGGCGCGGGGGGGGGATGAGCGGGGGGGCCCCCCTATGCAGTTCATTTTGGCCCAAAAAGATCCCTATGGCAAGGATTTTCTTTTGAAATAATTAAATTTAAAGTCCTTAAACTATTTTAGTCATTCCCTTAAAAAGGGGGGTCGCATCATAGATTTTGAAAGCATATTGATAGGGTATGGGCCCTCAAAAATTTTAAATTTGTAAAAGGAAAAAAAAGGGCAGTTTTTTTGAGGGGGGCAGCAATGGAAAACCCCCAAAGGGTCCCGATGAAAAGAAAAAGGTGGCCCCCCATCCAAACCCCTCCTGTTCCTCCTCAAGAAAATGAATAATTTTAAAGCTGCGTGGCCAAGCTTAGTTGGGATGGGGCTATTTTTGACAGTCCAACCTTTCACCAGAGTCCCTTTCATATCACAGAGCCCCACCAAGGAAGAGCCAGGCAACCTTGTTCCCAAACCCTTTTGTACTGGAGAATGGTTTTCCATAAACTGGGGGAAATGCCGGGCCTGGAGAAAAAGGGGAAAATGGGCTGCAAAATTGTGATACCAGTTTTGGGTAGAAGAGCAGAACCCGCACGCCGGGGGCCCCTGTATTGAATTTCCCCTCATTTAAAAATTTGCGTGTTCGTGTGTAGATGCAATTTAAAAGGGGTTGGGTGGCGTAGACTAAAAGTGAACCAGGGGGAACCACACTGCCCTAAATTTCCCCCCCCCAAAATAGACCACCCCCGGTTTAAAATTGTCAAAGCCCCTGGGAGCAAACCGCAGAGAAGCCAACACCAGTGGGGAACAGTTTTTTGGGGCCGTTAATTTTAAAAGAGGGGGGGGGGGGGGGTCCTACATATTTTAAAAATTTCGGGGCCTTTCCACCTACCCAAGGGGTAAGCTTAAACAATGGGTTTTTTCCCACCTAAAGTGGAAAACCCCCTTTACATTTTAAAGGAAAAACGGGGCCCTTTCCCCCCCTACCCAAAATTTTAAAAAGGGTAAATTTTTGGTTTATTGGTTCGGGACCTGGTTTGGGAGGGGGCCCCCCATAAAGGCAGTACAGGGGGGGACTGTCGTTTCGGGGCCCTTAAACAAGGGGGCCCGCCGGGAGGGGGGAGTTGATGGGGTTTGCGCCCAGGCGTTCAGCGTATGGGGGGCCCCGAAAAATTTTTGATGGCGGCCCTGCTGGTTTGTGTAGTAACTTTAAAATAATTTTTTACGTTTAAAAAAACACATGTCCCTCAAGTTCAACCAAGGGTGGGGGGAAAAAATGGGGAAGGGAGGGGCAAGGTTTTTAAAAACCGCCCTCCCCCACTGGTAAATTTCCCTGAAACCCTACAAGGCAAAAAACCAAACTGCTAAAAGGGGGGACCCCCCAAACCGCCACCACCGGATCCCCGAATTTTTTCAGGCTAAATTTCACATTAATATTCTTTTTTTACGGTAAATATTAAACCTTCTTGAAACTCCAAAAACTGTTTTCCCGCTGTGACCACTCCTCAGGAGGCTTTTTCCCCAAATTTCAGTTCTTACGGGAAGTTTTCATTTTTTCCCCTGGAAATGGGAAAACCTTTTTTCTCTAGCTGAAGGGTATGTCCCTTGTCTTTTGGGGGGGCTTTTTGGGAAAAAATTTTTTTTTCCCTACTTTTTGTAGGGACCATTTTTATTTTATATAAATTAAACATGTCCCCCCCAAAACCCCTTTTTTCAAGACTTAAAAAAGTTAAAATTTACTTTAAACCCCTCCCATAACTTATGCTCCAATTTACCCTTTTAAGTTTGGGGCTCTTTTTTGCATCCCCTTGCTCTTAAATTTTTTCTTTTCTATAAACTGTAGCCCGGGAAATGAACAGCATATTCTAAGTGGGGTGCAAACCCAAAAGCTTTTAAAAGCGGTTTTGAAAAAATCCTTTTTTCCGTGAGTTTCCCTGCCTTTTTAATAAAAGCCAATATCTTACTTTCCCCCCAAAAGGGGAAACTGATTGGGCACTTTTCAATTTAGTTTTGTATTTTATGACTACAAGAACCCGGCCGTTTTTCTCAAAAAACTTACAAACCAAATTTGGTGGAAAAATTGCCCAAAAAGGCAATTTGGTTTAAAAAATTGGGGGGATGTTTAAAGTTTTTTTGGGATTTTTAAAAGCCCAATTTTTTTGCCATTAAAATAGTGTAGAAAGTGCCCGAAAATTTTTGAACCTGTTCTTTCGCGGGTTTAAATCTCAGGGGTAAATTCCAGCGCAAAAAATGACTTTTTTGGGTCGGGTAAACCACTTTTAAAAATGTCCCACCGTTCCAGCAGTAATTTGGCCCCATTTTTTGCCGTTTCTTCTGTTCAAAAAAGTTAGAAACGTGAGTTGGGCCCAAAATCCCGCCGCCCCCCCATATAAAGGGCATTAAAAAGTGCCGCGGGCTTTTGTAATGCGCTCGATCGGGGTGGGCTCTTTAAAAACATAAGGGGGCGGGGGTGCACTAAAAATTCTGGGGCTGAAAAAAAATGCCCGACTTCTGCCGCAGCCCCTTTCATGATAAATGACCTTTTTTTAGAATATTAAAGCACAGAAAATTGGGTTTAAAAAAACTTTTGAAAGTGCACTTCAAAAAAAAAAAAGGAAACACTAAGGGGGAAATTTTTTCCCAGGGACCCAGAAGCCCCGTTCTAAATAGCTTTAAGCAGGGTTAAGAATGCCCCCAGAAGTATGAAAATTTTTCTTCCGCGGTTTATACTTTAAAAGGGACTTTTTAGTTCCCGCTATGACAAATCCCGGGTTTTCCCCTAACCACTTTTAACTTGGTTTGGGTTTTTTTCCGCATAATGCGCCCTTTTTGCCAACCTACGTAAAAATCGTAAAATCATATTTTGTTGGGCGGGCACACCCCCCGAAAGCCCCCCCCCATGTTGGTTATTTTAATTTCTGCGGGGGGAAACCCCATAATGGGCCCCCCAAAATTTTGAGGAATTAGCTCCAAAACTTTAAAACAGGGCGGGAAACCCCCTTTTTTGGGGTGAAAAGGGCACCCAAAAAAAGGGGGCAGTTCCCCCTACATACATGTGCCCCCCAAAATAAAACCCAAAACCAAGTTTTTCAATTTAATTAAAAAATTCCGTTGCAATTAAAAATTTTATTTTCATAGTTTAAATTTTTTTGAGAAAAAATTTAAAAAAATAAAAAAGATCATGAAAAAACAATATTAAAAACCCCCTGGAGGGCTGGTTTGGGAAAATTTCCAAAATCAAAGTGGAAAACCTTTTTCAGGCTGATCTAACTTCAGTGGAAATTTTAAACAAGCAAGGAATGGGGGTCAGTAAGGTGTGGGGGGCCTCCCATTTCCCGTATGAAAATCCCACAATAGATGGGCATTTCTCCTGAAGAGGGCAGTGAATGTTTTTCCGAGGGATTTCCTCCCAGACCTGGGGAAAAAAAATCAGTCGACTCCTGGGCAGCCCCTGGTGTTGGGGGATTTGGAAAAGGGGACATGAGTCCCCTGTGCTCGATTGGTTTTTTGGTCTGGGGAAAGGGGCAGGGAATCCAAAGCAAACAAGCCTTCATCAAACAGGAACTGCTGGGCACACGTCAACCGCTGAGGCCTAGCATTTTTCCCGCATAAAAAGGAACCCGGGGTGCTCCGTATATTTTCTCTCAAAGGGGCTGAGGGTCTCAAACCCAAATTTAAAACCCCTTATCACCGAGCCAGTTTTGGCCTTCCTGACAAAAGCCCTGGTTTTAAAAATCTGACATGTGCCCACTTTATGTGAGAATAATTTTTTTGACACTTTTACCTATCCAAGTGATTCAGAGATAGTTTTCTCGTGACACATTGTGCTTTAAGTTAGTAATATATTTTGGTCCAAAAAGCCCTTGTTTATTTGTGAAAAAAAATCATGAAAATTTGCAAAACTTTGCAATTCTCAAAGTTCAAAAATTTCTGCGTGAAAAACAATATTTATTCCACTCAAAATAGTTTGTAACTAGCATCTACCATATGTCCACTGTAGGTTGGCATCATTTTTTAAATGTTTTTTTTTTTTTACCACATTAAGGGGCTTAAAAATATAGTAGTAATTTTTCACATTTTCAAGAAAATTAGCAAAATTGATTTTTTTTTAGGGAACAGTCCAGTTCTGACGTGGTTTTGAGGTGTCTGTATGTTACCCCAATAAATGATCCCATCTAAGAAACTACACCCCTTAAAGTATTCAAAACAGCATTTAAGAAGTTTGTTGACCCTTTAGATATTTCGCAGAAATTAAAGCAAAGTTGAGGTGAAATTTCAAAATTTCACTTTTTCTGCAGATTTTCAATTTTTATTAATTATTCACTGGAACACAGTAGATGTGACCATGGAAATGCAGCTTAATATCGATTTCCCAGATTCCCGGGCGTTTTCAGAGAGATCCCCCTATGTGGCCCAAATGCACTATTTGGCTCAACCACAAGCCCCAGAATAGGAGGACACCTACTGGACTCTGGGGTCTCATTTTCATTACTATTTTATTTAGGGGCCATTTCAGGGTTTTCGGACACCCTAAGTGCCAAAACCTAATAAACTCCCCTAAAAAGACCCCATATTGGAAACTACACCCCTTACAGAATATAAACCAGAGGGGTAGTGAGTATATCGACCCCACAGGTGTTTCACTAATTTTTTTAGCGTTCGGCTCTGACATTAAAAAAATATATATTTTTTCCAATAATCTGCAATTTTAGCTTAAAATGTTTAATTTTTACAAGGAATCCTGGGAAAAAAAGCACCCAAAATTGTGTTACGTCATTTCTTCCAAGTTCGGCAATACCCTACATGTGGGTGTAAACTGCTGTTTGGGCGCATGGCAGGGCATACAAGGGAGGGAGCGCTATTTGGCTTTTGGAGCACAGATTTTTGTGGGCCCATGTCGCATCTGCAAAGCCCCCAAAGTACTAGAACAGGTGAAACCTTCCAGAAGTTGCCCCATTTTGGATTCAACACCAATGAGGGTTCTTTTCTAGGGGTGTATTTTGCATTTTGGGCGCACAATTGTTCCGTATTTTTTTTTAGCATTAGGCCATGAAAATGGGAAAAAACGCAGTTCCGCCATTGTTTTTGGGCTTCATTTTTACAGTATTCGCCATACGGGATAAATGACGGGATAACTTTACTATGGGGATTGGTACAATTACAATGAGATAAATTTTATATAGTTTTTTTTATGTTTTATTACTTTTACACAATAGAAGTTGCGTTTTTATGATGTCCTATTCTGACAGCCATAGCTTTCTTAATTTTTTGCATACGGAGCTCATTGTGGGCTTGTTTTTTGTGAGATGAGTTGATGTTTTTATTGGTATCATTACGGGTGCATATGATGCTTTGATCACTTTTTATTAAGGTTTTTGTGAGGCATTTTGAACAAAATACTACAAGGATTGCTGTGTTTTTTATTTTTTATAGCGGTCACTGTGCGGCATAAATGACATGCTAGTTTTACTCAGCAGGTTGATAAAATTACACCGATACCAAATTTGTATATTTTTTAATGTTTTACTGCTTTTACACAATAAAAACACTTTTATTCGAAAAGGAAAACACGTTTTTGCATCGCCACAGTCTGAGAGCCATAACTTTTTTATTTTTCTGTTTACGGAGCTGTATATGGTCTTTTTTTTTCTTTGCGGGATGAGTTGACGTTTTTATTGGTATCATTTTTTGAGGGACAAGACTTTATGATCGCTTTTAATATGCTTTTTTGGAAGGCAGGGTGAAGAAAATACTGCAATCCTAGCAGTATTTTTTATTCATTCACCATGCAGTATCCGTGACAAGTTAGTTTTACTCTGTGGGTTGAGACAATTACGGTGATACCCAATTTATATAGTTTTTTTTATGTGGAAGCACAATTTTTTTTTTAAAAAAAGTGTTTTTATTGTGTAAAACAATATTTATGCATCGCTGTCTTCTGATAGCCATAACTTTTTAATTTTTTCCGTATACAGAGCTGTGTAAGGACTTTTTTTTGTGGGATGAACTGACGTTTTAATTGATGCTGTTATGAGATTTTGATGACTTTTTACTCCATTTTATGTGCTGCAGGATGAACAAAAATTGCAATTCTGTGACTTTTTTTTATTGCGTTCACCGTACGGGTTAATTAACATGACAGATTTATAGGGTGGGTCGCTATGCACGCGGCGATACCAAATATGGGTACTTTATTTATTTTTGATCTTTTTTGGGGCGATTGGCATTTGTAAAGGGGAAAAGAGCAGTGTACATGTTTTATTTTTTTATTTTTTTGTGTTTTACTTTTTCACACTTTTTACACTTTTCCCCAGAGGGGAATTGTATGAACGATCGTCAGATCGTTAATACAATAGGAGTTCAGCACACAGCTTATAGCTGTGTACTGGTCTCCATGGCAACTGTCAGTCACGCTGCCCACAATGCATTGTAGGCATCGTGACGTCGCCAGACAATCCGGATGCTGTCATTCAGCGTCCGGGCTGTCTGGTAAGGAGATCAGTACCGGCACTGAGCGTCGTTACTGTGGCGGGATGGCGGGCAGCAGGAGCTCACTCCTGCCGCCCGCAGCCGCGATGACGCGACATCGAGGGGTTAATCCCCCGCGGCCGGAGCTCACTCCGGCCGTGGGGGATGCGGCATGATGCCAGCGGTAATGTACCGCTGGTTCCATACTGCAATCTTGTGGGCTCCGCTTGTGAGCGCGCAAGATCACCATGACATTCCCATATGTCAATTTGCGGCTACCCCTACCCGACCTTGACGTATGAGTACGTCAAATGTCGGTAAGGGGTTAAAGAGAACCTGTCACATAGATTATGCCACGTTTGCTGAGGACAGCACAAACTGTGACATACATGCTGTTTCCAGCACTGTGTACCTTATTCTATAAGATGCTGTAGTTTTAGAGTATTTAATACTCAAATCTGCAGTTTGCAGCCAGAAAAGAGTCCGGCTTATTTATGATCAGGTGTTAGCCCCTCCCACCAAGACTAGCCCGGCCCACCTGACAGGTGAACCTGTTCTCATCCATGACGCGCTCAGGACGCCAATATCGAATCTACCAATCTTTGTTTTCTCTGGCAAATGTCACGTGTCATGCACGGTGTTGGGCTGTAAGAGCAACACCAACTGGTAGACGTCGGGCCCTCATACCTCCCTCATGGAGTCTGTTTCTGACAGTTTGAGCAGACACATGGATATTAGTGAACCGCTGGAGGACATCTTGCAGGGTTCTAGCACTTCTCCTCCTGTTCCTCCTTGAACAAAGGAGGAGGTAGCAGCCCTGCTGCTGGGTTGTTGCCCTGCTACGGTCCCCTCCATGTCTCCTGGTATACTCGCCTGTCTCCTGGTATCTGCTCCATGCACTGGACACTGTGCTGACAGACACAACTAGCCTTCTTGCCAAAGCTCGCATTGATGTGTCATCCTGGATGAGCTGCACTACCTGAGCAACTTCTGTGGGTTGTAGACGCCGCCTCATGCTACCTTCAGGGGTGAGAACAATGGCAAAATGCAAAAGTGACCAAAACAACAGCCAAAAAGTATAAAAACAAAGAAATGGTTTGTGATCACCACCTTCAGAACCAATGTTGTTGATTGCCTATCATTTCTACCTGTTGTCTGTTCCATTTGCACAACAGCAGGAGAAATTGATTCACAATCAGTGATTCATAACTGGACAGGTTGGTTTCACAGAAGTGTGATTGACTTCGAGCTACATTGTGTTGCTTAAGTGTTTTTTTATTTTTTTGAGCAGTGTATTTAGGGTTAGAGTTTGGAGATGGTGAGTCTAGATATGATGCTCCGCAGCCTGGCTAGCTGCTGTGGTGTGAAAACTAGAAAGACAGTCCAACTGCAAGTATCCGGTCATTTGAAACCCACACCAACAAGTGTTTGGCGCTGCTATAGAACTGGGGAGGCAATAGGGAGAGAAATTATTTTTCCTTACAATGAATGCTATTTAGCCTGGAAAACATCCTGGGTGCAGGTCCCACTCTGGGACCCGCACCTATGCCGAGAACGGGCCTCTGAAAGTGTTGACTCAGAATAGAAGGTTCCACTTCTATAGAAACCACTGCTCACCTGTTCTAGAAACTCCCACACAACAGAATGGATAGTTCTGCTCAAGCATGACTGGCTCTCCATTCTCAGCTGATTATTTCAGGAGCCTATTCCCAAGATATGTGTGGGTCCCAGAGGTGTGACCCACACCTAACAGACTTTGATGACATATCCTAGTGATATACCATTAAAAATATACCATTAAAGTATAGATCTTAGGTGTGTTGTCATTCACATTTCCCAGATTTCCTAGGCTATAATCCCATTCAATGGTTGAGGAAAGCTGTGACCAAGCCTTGAGGAATCAACAAAAATTTGGGGTAGCCGCCCCAACAAGGGTGACCCCAAAAGGATCCGGGGCTATTAAACCCTTTTGTGTGTTTTTTAAGAGATTATTAAAAGCTGGGTAGCGACCAATATGGCCTCCACTGCATCTCTTAGGGTAGTGCACAATAATTTTTTTATGGCCGGGTTTAGACATTGCAGACTTGATGTGTCCGAAATTTCAATGAAATGTCAACAAGTAAGCAGCATCTTTAAATTTAATTATTAATGGCTGCACCAACTTGCATGTCAGTGCTGTTTTTACTGCATCAAAGCTGTACCTTGGTCACACTGAGGCCACAACCCATGGACCCAGTCTTAGTCTTCCTAGTAGTACATCAACTGAGAGGTATGTGTCACTAATTAACTAAACAGATTTAAGTGTTCGGAGATACTGAGTACCATTACTTGTTTCTATCTTGCACTATATCAGCAGGCCCCTTTCTTAAAAAATGTAATCAGGGCCACTGACAGGAGTACTGTAAATTGTGCCCTGATGGTGCCCGTGGTTATGTGGAAGTTGAAATTGGGGGCTATATTGGTTGTCACTCTGATTTCCCAGAAATAGTAATAGCTAGAGGCAATTTAATTTCTATTTGAGGGAAATATTATGCCTATGAAACTTCAGTCAAAAGGTTCAGTGCCCAAGAGCAAATTCCTCTACATTTTCCAAAAATAGAAAAAGAAGCAGCACCACAAATATCAAAAATAGAGATTTAAATCGCCCAAGTCAATACAATCACTATTTTTTATATTTGTGGTGCTGCTTCTTTTTCTATTTTTGGAAGATATTTTGGGGCTCTAACTCTGGAAGCCTGTGCATAGCTATATTATTTTGTTATACATACGATGCTGTTCCTCTGCAATATATATTGAGTTCTCTACACCTGCTTGTGCCCTGGCTGGACATTGAGCAGGGCTGCACACAGGGGCATTTTGTATGCTGGGTATTCTCAGTGTAATCTGTGTATTTGGCAGGGAGATGAGGGTCAGATGCTTAAGCCTCACATGCAAGCTGAGTCCCTGCATTATAGGATTATTGTATCAGATCCCCACGTACAAGCTCAGAGCTGCAGCTGCAATATTTTTCTTTGTCCCTTCATTGGCACTCCACAGATGTGTCCATGCCAGCTCCTCTCTTTGTAGTTCTACCCAAATAACTATGCAGCACTACAATCCTGTGATCTTACTGAATTATACTAGAAAATAATCTATAAGAATTGGGACCTGATGTATCTAAACCTATCATTTGTGATACTATCTGTAGATACAGTTGAAAACAGAAGTTTCCATAAACTATATAAAAAGACACATGCATGTTTTTCTCACTATCTGAAATCACAATAAACCTTAGCTGTTTTGGACAATTAGGATTACCAAAATAATTTATATTTGCCAAATTCCAGAATAATGAGACAGATCATTTTTAAGGCATTTTATTAGTTTCTGCAAAGTCAAAAGTTTACATACACTAGGATTACTGTGCCTTTAAACAATTTGGGACAACCCATATGATGATGTCTTTGGAAGCTTCTGATAGGTTAATTGGCAAAATTTGAGTTAGAGACACACGTGGGTATATTTTAATGCACACCAGAAATACAGTGCTTCTGTGTGTAACATCATGGCAAAGTCTAAAGAAATCAGCCAATATATCAGGAAGAGTATTGTGGACTTGCACAAGTCTGGTGCAATTTCCAGATACCTGAAGGTGCCTTGTTCATCTGTACAAACAGTTACTGACAAGTACAAACAAGATGGGAATGTCCAGCCATCATACCGCTCAGGAAGGAGACGGGTTCTGTATCTGAGAGATGAAGGTGCTTTGGTCCGACATGTGCATATCAACCAATGAACAAAAGCAAAAGACCTTGTGAAGGTGCTGTCAGAAGCTGGTAAGATTGTGTCATTATCCACAGTAAAACGAGTACTGTATCAACATTGGCTGAAAGGTCGATCTCCAAGAAGAAGCCATTACTCCAAAAGAAACATATAGAAGCAAAATTAATGTTTGCAAATGCACACAGGAACAAAGACCTACATTTTTGGAGACATGTCCTGTGGTCTGAAGAAACTAAAATTTAACTGTTTGGCCATAATGACCATCTTTACGTTTGGAGGAAAAAGGGAGAAGCTTGGAATCCTAAGAACACCATCCCAACTGTGAAACGGGTGGTGGCAGCATCATGCTGTAGGGTTGTTTTGCTGCAGGAGGATGTGCACTTCACAAATAGCATCATAAGAAAACAGATTATTTGCAATCACTGAAGCAACATCTCAAGACATCGGCCAGGAAGTTAAAATTTTTGATGTAAATGGGTTTTCCAAATGGACAATTACCCGAAACATACTGCCAAACTGGTTACAAAGTGGCTTAAGGATAACCAAGTCAATGTTTTGGTGTGGCCATCACATAGCACTGATTTCAATCCTATTGGAAATGTATGGGCGAAGCTGAAAAGGCAGGTGTGAGCAGGGCAACCTACAAACTGATTTCTGGCTGATTTCTTTAGACTTTCCCATGATGTTACACACAGAAGCACTGTATTTCTGGTGTGGATGTAATTTAATTCACAACTGTGTCTCTAATTAACTCAGATGTTACCAATAATCAGAAGCTTCCAAAGACATGACCTCATCAAATGGGATGTTCCAATTTGTTTAAAGGCATAATAATCCTAGTGTATGTAAACTTTTGACTTTGCAGAAAGTAATAAAAATGCCTTAAAAATGTCTCTTATTATTCTGACATTTGGAAAATATAAATAATTTTGGTAATTCTAACTGACCGAAAATGGGTAAGGTGTATTGTGATTTCATGTCAGATAGTGAGAAAAACATGCATATGTGTCTTTTTATATAGTGTATGTAAACTTCTGGTTGCAACTGTATATATTTATATGTACGGTACTATCTGCTTTTTCATGTGTAATAGCAGCTGAAATGTGTACATAATTCTATTGTGTGTAAAAGTCTTTTGAACAGTGTATCTAATTCAGTTGTAACAACGGAGATAGTGAATCCACTGAGCCACGGCCTGCGGTGGCTACCGAGGTGTAGTGCGGTACAGAATCACTAGGCTGGCTCGTAGTCGGGGACTGGCAGAACAGTCAGGACAGATGGCAAGGTGTGTGGCTGAGGGACAGAAGCGAGAGAGATCTAGTACACAGGATAAACTGGAACACTAAACAACGCTTTCTCTATAGGCTACTGTGGATCCGGTGGGGAGGTCAGGGGGAAGCTCGGTAATATAGAGTCAGTGCCCGGTAATTACCCAAATACCGGCGTGCTGGCTCTTTACATTTCACAGAGCCGTCATGTGTGCGCCCTAGGAAGCGGGGACACGTGCGTCGGCCGGCAGAAACAGCACACGGAGCAAGGAGAGGTGAGTAAGTGATGTGAGGAATGGGACTGCGAGTGCACCCGTGCCCAGACATGCGGGACATGGCACCACTCGTGGCGGTAAGAGTGGGGACCCGGAGGTAAGGATGCGACTGCGACCCGATGTGAGGGTCACAAGAGCACCCGTAACATCAGTCATGTATGAGACTGCTCAACTGTGTATCTCATCTTCTTTGTTTGATACTGTCTGCTGAGTTGTAGATCAATGGACAGCCATAGCATCTGCTATGGGGCCCAGAGATTGAGGGTGCCCACTCAGGTGTAAGAACATTGAAACCATTTTGTAATTAATGGCGGTTTCTGCTACATAACACTACTATGTGGGCTCCCTGATATATAACTATATTTATAGCTTTAATTATTGCTACCTAAACAAGTGTTTGAGTTTCCCATCATTAGGTTTTGGAGCCCTTTCTTATTTTGCTAGGAGGCAATATAAATGCTAGTTATGTCCCTGTGTGTATCGAATCATTTCATGTCTCAGGACGAGTCCACATGGCAGTTGTAAAATACCATGTACCAGTATTTTACAATCGGTTTTTCGGGGATTTTTTTGCTGATTTTGCAGTTGATTTTCGGATTTCGGTCAGCCCATTAACAGTGAACTGTGCTATAATCCGCCATAATACAACAGATTATAGAAAATTTTCTAAATTTTTAGATCATATTTCGGATTAAAAATCCTACTGTAAACAATTGTCATTTAGACGTAGCCTTATACTATTTTCTGAGAATGTGTATTGAATTGTACCAGGTGTCATACTACCTGCCGAGCTGTGAATCTAATCCTATCATGTGTCATACTGTCTGCTGAGCTGTTCTATCTGTTCACACCATGTGTGATACTTTCTGCTGAGCTGTGTACCTAAACTTACCATTTTCTCACCCAGTGTATCTAAGTTTATCATGTTTAATATTGTATGGTGTATCTAAGCATACAATATGTAATGTGTGGATAGTTGGTATGTTTAAGCCTGTAACGTGTGATACTGTTTGCTTAATTAGTGTATTGAAACATATTGGGTAACATGTCCTATTAGGGCTGCGCCATTTTTTGGTGTATTTTGCGCCAAAAAACTGTTGATGATCTATTATCTATATAAACTGTTGTACACCAAAACTAGGCGCATTACACGTTTCACAACTACGGTTCCAGATATTGGAACAGGTTTCACGACCTAGGAGAGGTGGGAACCATATTCGGATACTGAAAGAAAGGGAATAATTTTGGATACATAAGCTCAATAAACTGAGCTCCAACGGTTTAAACAGGGAATGTGACTTTGTTTTTAATTCATTATGTGATATATTGAATGACCTAATAATATAATAATAATCTTTATTTATATAGCGCCAACATATTCCGCAGCACTTTATAATTTGGAAGGTGTAGGTGCAGACAAAAAGACATACATTGCACAATGAAAAGCTACTTACAGGTGAGACACAAGAATGAGAGGTCCCTGCTCGCAAGAGCTTACAATCTATTAGGGTGTACGGGAGAGACGAAGGGTAAGAAGTGCTAGGTTTACAATGGTCCAGCCATGTGACATAAATATGGGGTTGTTTTATGTAGAATTTGGATGGACCTGCCACCCAGACAGTACATCTATATACAGTTAAAGGGGTTTTGCCACGATGCAATGTTGACGTGGGATCCTCCAAAATGGGTATTTAATCACTTTTCTAAATATTTGTGATTACAAAAATTGCAGTCTGAGAGAGCTACAGGCTGCCTTACCTGCCCTTAGTTACTTAAAAGCTTCTATTAGATACGACCTGACAAGAGCTGCTGGCCGGGCGCAGAGATGATGAGAGGGAGCTGAAGAAGCTTTCAAGGCACCGGGTAGAAATATGTTGTCTTTTGTATACAGAATCCACTAGTTGAAGTTTGATTATTTGAGTGAACATTGCACACGATCCCTTATACACGGCTCTGTGCTCTGGCTGTGTCAATCGCTCTCTTAGCTCAGCGTGGCTTGTTTAAATTTCCTTCTTAGCAGATAAGGCACGCCCTGGCAAAACCCCTTTAAGTGCCGAAAATGTGTGCGCTGGCGGGTGAGGGATAGGGGGGGGGGGAGGCATTAGGGATTGTGGTAGGCCAGAGTGAGAAGATGTATTCTCAGAGCCCTTTTAAAGCTATGAGAGTTCTGAGTGTGCCTGATCGCCCGCGGTAGCATGTTCCAGAGAACTGGTGCAGCACGTGTGAAATCTTCATGGGAGGTTCGGTTGGTTGAGATATGTAATCTAAGGTCATCAGCAGAGTGGAGAGAGCGGGGAGGGTGGTAGACAGAGATAAGGGAGGAGATGTAGGGGGTGCAGCGCTGTGGAGAACTTTATAGGTGAGAGTGATGGGTTTCAGTTGTATTCTGTACTGAATGGGCAACCAGTTCAGTGACTGACACAGGGTAGAGGCATCAGTATAGCGGCTATAAAGAAAGACGAGCCTGGCTGCTGCATTCAGGACAGATTGGAGAGGGGAGAATTTGCAGAGAGGGAGACCGATAAGCAGGGAATTACAGTAGTCAAGACGAGAAAGAATAAGAGCAACAATGAGGGTTTGAGTGGTTGTCACAGTGAGAAACGGACGGCGTCTGGAGATGTTCTTGAGGTGCAAGTGACAGGAGCGGGCAAGGGATGGGATATATGGGATGAAGGACAGATCAGAGTCTAGAATAACCCCAAGACAGCGGGCCTGCTGCCTAGGAGTTATGATGGTGCCACACACTGAGACAGAAATAGCAGGGTGGGGTCGGTTAGTAGATGGCGGGATGACTAGAAGTTCAGTTTTAGTGAGGTTTAGTTTGGGATAAAGAGAGAACATGATGTCAGAGATAATGGACAGACAGTCACTGGAGTTTTGTAGCAAGGCTGGAGTGATGTCCCGGGAGTAGGTGTATAGTTGAGTGTCATCCGCATAGAGATGGTACTGGAAGCCAAATCTGCTGATGGTTTGTCCAATGGGGGCTGTGCAGATTGAAAAGAGGAGAGGACCAAGACTGGACCCCTGTGGAACCCCAACAGCAAGAAGAAGAGAGGAGGAGGTAGAACCTGCAAATGAGACACTGAAGGAGCGGTCAGAGAGGTAGGATGAGAACCAAGCGAGAGCGTTGTCCTGGATGCCGATGGCACTGAGCATGCTGAGGAGAAGGTGGTGATCAACAGTGTCAAATGCTGCAGAGAGATCCAGAAGAAGCAACAATGAGTAGTTACCCTGAGATTTTGCTGTTAGGAGATCATTGGAGACTTTAGAAAGAGCAGTTTCCGTGGAGTGTAGAGTGCGGAAACCTGATTGCAGCGGGTCAAGAAGAGAGTTAGCAGAGAGATAGCGGATCAGGCGAGAGTAGACCAAGCGTTCCAGGAGCTTAGAAATAAAGGGAAGGTTAGAGACTGGTCGGTAGTTATCAGCACAGGACGGGTCCAGAGAGGGCTTTTTCAGTAAAGGAGTTCTAACAGCGTGTTTAAAGTAGGATGGAAAGATCCCAGTGGAGAGAGAGAGGTTACAGATTGTAGTTCTGTGAGATTATTGTCCTTGTTTTGGATATAGTGTTCTACCAATTTAGTATGGCATATTTTCTTTCAAATCATTTGAATCAGAGTAAATGGTTGGTGGAAGCAGAGGGTGTCTTTTCTAGTTTAGTCAAGTATTCTCTGCATGTGTAGCTTTTTTGTCTATGATATTTATGGAGATACTGAGTTGTTGTATTATTAGGGATATCCAGTCCCCAATCAGTTTGGGATTATTGTTTTTGCTCAATAAACACAACTTATTTTTGCATCATTTACCTTTTGGAGTGCTGTCTTTACATCTATATTATTACCTATAGCATTAGTTCTAACCTGATAGTCCCTACATGTTTCTTTCAATATATAACTGGTCACTGCTAAGTTTTGCAGTTAGACATGTATGGTAATATTGCACTGTTATCACTTGTTTCTTTCCGGTTCTGTATATTTTTATACAGTATATTTGAGAGAGAATTTTTTCTTTTTTTTTTAACATTATCTAAATAAAGGTTATTGTTTATTTAGCTATTACCCTACAAAGATGCTGTAATGTTGACACATATGTGTTTTAGATGTATATCTCTGACAATCTATGTCTAGGAGATTTCAAATAAAATTATGTATATGTCAGGATATGTTAGTCTGGGCAGCCTTCCACCCGTTTAACACAACGACCTGCAAGGGTTAATAGGTTTGGCCTCGGACCACACCCTGGGAGAGGTGCTGCTCCTGAGCTAGGAGTGACAGCTCTCAGGACCAGTCGGAGGGCCCGGATGCTGCACCAATCAGCTGCGGGGGCGGTGTCCGGGCAGACCTTTTAAACCTCCCCAGTTCCTCCATGCTTTGCCTGTCAAAGATGTTTTATTGTGGATTCCCTGTAGGCTTGTGTATTGTAGTCTTCCTGTGTTTTTGACCTCGCTTGTTTGCTCTAATTGTGTACTGCGCTCCTGACCGTGTTTGGACCCCGGCTTGTTTCTGACCTTCCACTTGGAGTACGTGTCTTGGCTTATCCGTTACCGCACCGTTACCATCCCGGACTGATTGACTCTGTGTTTTCTCTGACGGCCCTACACTTAGCAGCATAGGGGCTGTCGTCCTGTTGGGGACTGACTCCTAGGGCAGCACGCCAAGTAGGCAGGGACAGTGGGCTGGGTGGCAGACAGGGCCCACTGCACCTCCTCTGACATGACAGTTTAGTAATTCCCTAAAAAAAAGCATCTCTCTGGTTCCTAACTGCAGATTGGACTACAATTTATATAGTATTTAATAATTTGTTGCAGTTTGGACAATAAGGGGCCATTCACATGGTACAGTGCAAATACCAGTCGGAAATCCTGACCGGTATTTGCACTGTTTTCAGGCCGTCCACATGGCCGCCAGGGGACACCTTTTCTCTGTGGTTTGCGGAGAAAACCCCTCCCCCTTCACATAGACATGTTCATATTCTGCCCAAAAACCAGGAGGAAGAATGAACATGTTCTATGTTTTTCCGGCGGCCGGCAGTCTGAAAAACCACCCGGTGGAAAACCCGTACAGTGGGGACCGCTGCGCGGGTTTTCCATTGAGGTCCATAATAAAAGTTGTCACCCGGTTTGCAGAACCGAAAACCGTCTGAAAATCGGATTGAAAAGCGCTGCGTACAATGTATCCAAAGATGTACCCAAAGTGTGGCGCGTGATTGGATGCGTTTTCTGTGCAGCAGAAACTCATCCTATGGTTTTACATTGAAACCAGTGTAAAACACACTGCACATTGTTAGATGCAAGTTTAGGTCCGAAACACAGATCCAAACACACATCTAAAAAACGCCGTGTGAACATCCCCTAACAATGTCTTTATTTAGAAGACTGTGTTCTAATTTGCAAATGAAAATCTATTAAAGCATATAGATATACAAGATTAAAAAAATGCATATATCTATTACTGAACCATATGGCTATGTTCACACGGCAATTATTGGGACATATCTCGCCCCGTAATTCGTGCTGTAGTGCGCTAATTACGGGGCGCGATACGTCCCAATAATTACGGCCACAGTTCTCATAGAGAACTATGGATTACGTCAATTATTCATGGAGTATACGCGCCGTGAATAATGAATGTCTATGGGGCCGGCGGGCTGCCGCCCTGAGCACGCAGCGTAATTGCGGGCGAAATACATCCCCGCAATTACACTGTGTGAACCTGACCTAAGTGTCCCCATTCCATTTGAAAAGTATGCAAGTATGGTGATACGCATGTGAACAAAACTGTTGGTGCTCTTACATTAAAGAAATAAAAACCCACAATGGCCAATGAAATAACCTAAAAATTTACAAAAGTAATAATACATTATATTTACTGAAAATCACATAATATGTCAGACATTGAACAGCTCTGAGCAGTGATGTAACCAAAGGCACTGTAGTCAATCACCGGCTGCTATAGTGACATCCCTGTTCAGAGAGACCCAGTGCTGGAACGGAGGAGATGAGGAAGGTGAATATAGGCCTTTTTTTTGTTTTTTTTGCAACCAGACAACCCCTTTTAAGAATGTTTTAATAGATTCGAGGTATTATAGACAAAAATATTTAAGAAGCATACTTTAAAGTGAAGTTTTATTGTCAGTGTATACATGTAGTTGCATGGCTAATGGAAGTGGGTTTAGGTTTGTGTTTAGCAATAGTAGTAATCGGATTAGTTTTTCTAGTGTATTATTTTCAGTGTATTATCTCAAAAATGAAACATTTACAAGAATAAAGCAACATAGCACAACAAATCCTTCAAGAAATAAATAAATCCAACCAGAGAAAGAAACTAGATACAAAATATCCAATTGAAGAAGAAAACACACTTCTGCGGGTGCAGCAGGAATGCTCAGTGTCTCTGTCCCTGCTCTCAGGATTTCCAAAATATTTGCAGAATTTAAATATTAACATTAAATTAACTGCAATGAATAAATAACTTTAAATAAACAAGGTGCCGGCTGCAGGAACAGGAGCCTGCCCTCGCTCTTGTTTACTCATATCCAGAGTCCATGTCATAAATACAGAACTTCTTGTTTTTTTATATTTTTTTTTTTTTTACTTTCTTAAAGGGATATAGCACAGTTGGTACCACACATCTCACACACAAAGCTAGATGTGGCCCTTTCAGCACTTGATGAAGTTTTATTTTTGAGTCAACACAATACCTGGTATAACTATTTTAAAGTATCTAACTTAAAGAAATAAAGCAGTAAGTACAGATACACTTTGTTATGCTTTGTGCAGACCTAAAAGGAAAGAGCATGACATTGGCCTTTAATAAACACTAAAGATATGTCATGCACTGACCCATCAAGTCCTGCCTGTACAGGTGTTGCCTGTGCAGAAAGTTATTTTAAAAGGGAAAGTTTTACTATGTAAGATGATCAACAAAACTGGTAGCGATAAGTAAGGGCACCATGCAGTCGCCCGAAACGCGTTAGCATATATTTTACTCCATGTCATATTGGCTGTCACTATGTACTGCTATTTTTGCATATTTCTGCAAATGCTTGTGCATATAATTTTTAAAAATATTTCAAAATAAAATTTTGCATGTTTTTAACATCCTTCTATCGTGTGGTGCTGGATAACTACAACATATGGACTACTTTGCTGTGGCTTGAGCGGATTTCCGTGCATCTACGTTTATTGTGGGAGCTGGCTAATAATCCTGGTTCAGTGAGTAGAGAGTTACAGTTCATTGAGGAAACCATGAATCCCAATATGTACTGTGACCAGGGCCGTTTCTAAGGGCAGGCGGGGCAGCCAATTGCCCGGGGCACCAGGCCACTGCTCACAAAGGAGGGCACCACAAAGGTTGCCACACATCTCGCTCACCTGGCGATTAGTACCTGACTCTGCACGGTCGTTTTAAAGTGGCACTGACTGTGCAGCTGCTTGTACCATTACCGTCTTTGCCTTCTCCATTTTATATACAGAGCTCAGTAACCCTGTGAAGCTGGGTCTCCAAGTCCAAAAGCTTAGGCTTCTGGCCCAGGAGATCCTGGGAGCAGTGTGGTGGTGTAAGTGGAGTGATGATGTCAAGCCGCCTACGCTGGAGCTGACCGCACGGCAGTGGGAACATGGAAAAGTGAGTACCTTTTCTTAGTTTTTTACCATTACACCTGCCTATTAACCTACAAGGGCCATATACCTACCTACAGGGGGCATATACCTACCTACCTAAAGGGAATAAATTCCTATCTACAGGGGACAAATACCTACAGAGGGCATATATCTACTTACAGGGAGCAAATCCCTACCTAATCCCTACCTACACAGGGCATATATCTACCTAATAGAGGGAATATAGCTACCTACAGGGGACATATCTCTATCTACAGGGGGCTTATACCTACTTAATGGGGACATGTGTATATATAGTGCCTTGCGAAAGTATTCGGCCCCCTTGAACTTTTCAACCTTTTGCCACATTTCAGGCTTCAAACATAAAATTATAAAATTTTAATTTTTTTTGAGAAAAATCAACAACAAGTGGGACACAACTGTGAAGGGGAAAGAAATGTATTAGATATTTTAAACTTTTGTAAAAAAAAAAAAAAAAAAAAAAACTGAAAAGTGGGGCGTGCAATATTATTCAGCCCCTTTACTTTCAGTTCAGCAAACTCACTCCAGAAGTTCAGTAAAGGGTCTCTGAATGATCCAGTGTTGTCCTAAATGACTGATGTTGATAAATATAATCCACCTGTGTGTAATCAAGTCTCCGTATAAATGCACCTGCTCTGTGATAGTCTCAGGGTCCTGTTTAAAGCGCAGAGAGCATCATGAAGACCAAGGAACACACCAGGCAGGTCCCTGATACTGTTATGGAAAAGTTTAAAGCCGGATTTGGATACAAAAAGATTTCCCAAACTTTAAACATCCCAAGGAGCACTGTGCAAGTGATCATATTGAAATGGGAGTATCAGACCACTGCAAATCTACCAAGACCCTGCCGTACCTCTAAACTTTCATCTCAAACAAGGAGAAGACTGATCAGAGATGCAGCCAAGAGGCCCATGATCACTCTGGATGAACTGCAGAGATCTACAGCTGAGGTGGGAGAGTCTGTCCATAGGACAACAATCAGTCGTACACTGCACAAATCTGGCCTTTATGGAAGAGGCAAGAAGTAGCCATTTCTCAAAGATATCCATAAAAAGTCTGGTTTAAAGTTTGTCACAAGCCGCCTGGGAGACACCAAACATGTGGAAGAGGGGGCTCTGCTCAGGTGAAACCAAGATCCAACTTTTTGGCCACAATGCAAAACTATATGTTTGGCGTAAAAGCAACACAGCTCATCCCCCTGAACCATCCCCACTGTCACACATGGTGAGGGCAGCATCATGGTTTGGGCTTTTCTTCAGCAGGGACAGGGAAGATGGTTAAAATGGATGGGAAGATGGATGGAGCCAAATACAGGACCATTCTGGAAGAAAACCTGTTGGAGTCTGCAAAAGACCCGAGACTGGGACGGAGATTTATCTTCCAACAAGACAATGATCCCAAACATAAAGCAAAATCTACAATGGAATGGTTCACAAATAAACGTCTCCAGGTGTTAGAATGGCCAAGTCACAGTCCAGAGCTGAATCCAATCGAGAATCTGTGGAAAGAGCTGAAAACTGCTGCTCACAAACGCTCTCCATCCAACCTCACTGAGCTCCAGCTGTTCACAAACGCTCTCCATCCAACCTCACTGAGTCCACTGTCACAACCTCTCATCCAACTCACTGAGTTCCAGCTGTTCACAAACGCTCCCCATCCAACCTCACTGAGTTCCAGCTGTTCACAAACGCTCTCCATCCAACCTCACTGAGCCCCGGCTGCTCACAAACGCTCTCCATCCAACCTCACTGAGCTCCCGCTGTTCACAAACTCTCCATCCAACCTCACTGAGCTCCAGCTGTTCACATACGCTCTCCATCCAACCTCACTGAGCTCCAGCGAAGAATGGGCAAGAAATTCAGTCTCTCGATGTGCAAAACTGATAGAGACATACCCCAAGCGACTTGCAGCTGTAATCGCAGCAAAAGGTGGCGCTACAAAGTATTAACTTAAAGGGGCCAAATAATTTTGCACGCCCCACTTTTCATTTTTTTTTTTTTTTACAAAAGCTTAAAATAGCCAATAAATTTCGTTACACTTAACAATTGTGTCCCACTTGTTGATTCTTCACAAAAAACGTAAAATTTTATATCTTTATGTTTGCAGCCTGGAATGTGGCAAAAGGTTGAAAAGTTCAAGGGAGCCGAATACTTTCACAAGGCACTGTATCTACCTACAGGGGGTCTATGTCTACTTACATGGGCCCTATATATCTACCTACAGGGGGCGTATACCTACCTACAGGGGGACTATATGTACCTACAATGGGCCTTTATTTTATAGTTGCCAACCCTTCCGTTTTTGGCGAGTCACTCCCGCTAATGGGGGCCGTGTCCCGCCCCTCCCCCCCACGCTTCAGTTGCTCAACCTCCGGCAGCATAAGAGCTGCCGGAGGTTATATGTGTAAGGAGGCATCAGGTTAGCGTCTCCTAACGCTCCACTGAAGCCACCATCCTCGGTCGCGGCCCGGCAATGCTCTTGTAGCTTTATAGAAAGCTACGTGAGAGCAGGGAGCCCCGAGAGCTACTGGGAAGGGGGGCGGGGCTTAGCGGGAGCCACAAGGCTCTGCCCCCTCCCTTTAGCTGAGAACCAGCAGCAGGACAGGTGAGTATGCGCAGAGGAGATGGGTGGCAGCGTCTGTGTGAAAGGGGCGGAGTGTGGCCGAGTTCGCGTGCGGGGGGGATGGGTCTGCGTGCTTCAGTGTGTGTGCGAGGGGGGTGTGTGTATTTCAGTGTGGGTGTGAGGGGTGTGTGTATGTATTTCGGTGTGCGTGCAAAGGGGTTTATTTCAGTGTGGGTGCGAGGGTGTGTGTATTTCAGTGTGGGTGCGAGGGGGGTGTATTTCAGTGTGCGTGCGAGTGAGGGGTGTATTTCAGTGTGGGTGCGAGGGGGGTGTATTTCAGTGTGTGTGCGAGGGATGTGTGTGTATTTCAGTGTGCATGGGAGGGGTGTGTGTATTTCAGTGTGCGTGCGAGGGGGAGGTGTGTATTTCAGTGTGTGTGCGAGGGATGTGTGTGTATTTCAGTGTGCGTGCGAGAGGTCTGTGTGTATTATAGTATAAGTGAGGGGTGTGTTTGTGTGTGTGCGAGGGGTTTGTGTGTTTGATAGTAGTGGAGGTATCAGACAGATGCCTCTTCATTACTATCGCTCGGGCTTGGTGTCAGCCAGTGGTGTTTCTTGTTGCCTAAGGCTGACACTAACCCCGTGTCACTATTACCCCAGTACCCAATGCCCCAGGGGTACTGGGAAGAGCCAGAAACTGTCAGAAGTGGACCCTCTAATGTGAAGATCCGCTTCTGGAGCAGCTGCAGGCTGGTATTTTTAGAATGGGAAGAGACCAGTAGCGATGGGTTCTTCCCATTCTGATAGTATCAGGCTGCCGCTGTTGGTTTTACCCTGGCTGGTTATGGAAATTGGGGGGGGGACCCTATGTCGTTTTTTTTTCTGAAAATGTATTTATTTAATGAGAATCTGCACACGGGCATCCACTGTAATGATTACAGGAAGTGCCCAGTTTAGGATCCTCGATAAATAACTGATATTTGAAAAAAAAATAAGACGTGGGGTCCCCTACATTTTCCATAACCAGCCAAGGTAAAATCAACAGCTGCAGCCATATCCGAATGCGAAGGTCCATTAACACTGGTCCCTTCTCATTCTAAAAATATCAGCCCGCAGCCGCCCCAGAAGCCGACCATCACATTAGAGGGTCCACTTCTGACGGTTACCGGCTTTTTCCAGTACCCCTGGTGCTTTAGGTACTGGGGCAATAGAGACACGGGGTTAGTGTCAGCCTAGGGATGACAAAAAACTTCTGCTGGCTGACACCAAGCCCAAGCGCTAGTAATGGAGAGGCGTCTATCAGATACCGCCATTACTAAAACTGAAATTAAACGGAAAAAAAACAGACACAAATTACACAAAAAACTTTTATTTAAATGAACACCTAACATCATCCCTCTTTCACCATTTTATTGAAGAAATCAATCCAACGTTGGTCCAACATAATCCAATGAGTCCGACATAGTCCAAAGGGGAAACCTGTATGAATATAAGAACATTAAAAAAAAATGACAGTACAAAACTCCATCTCCTGCAACCCCTGAAGATCAATCACTCCACTGATCTTCTGGGGGTGCAGGGTATGAAATTCAACCTGCACAATATGATTCTGGGGAGTGCAGGCGCAGCCATAGCATAATCTATTGGGGGATGGTTCTATGCTCCCCCAAAGAGATTGTAAGCTGTGCTCTGTACTCCTCTCTCCCACCAATCCCACACCATTGTGTTATGCATCCTAGTACCAACACAAAATACAACACCCCCATTACCCCATCACCTCTCCACCTAATACCCCATAGTCCTCTCCCCTCCAGTTATCACCCCATACTCTTCTCATCTATTACCCCATAGTCCTCTCACCTCCACCTATCATCCCATAACCTTTCCACCTACACCTACCACCCCATAACCTCCCACCTATCACCCCATGTCGCTTCTACAGAAGTGACTACAGGTAGGGAAGTGCTGAAAAAAATAGAATGCTAAGGTGTTTGTGTGGTAAATTTTGCAGGGATGAGTCATGGTCGGAAGAAGTCATCTGGACAGGATGGAGAAGAAAAGAGAAAGATAATTCCAGTCACAGGAGATGTCTCTGGTGAGTCCCTACATGTGACTGCACTGTAATCACTTAAGTGTCTGCAGAGCCTGTGTACACTGGTGTCTACCACTGTATAATCACTGTATGGTAGAAATATTGTTTGTAGTGTAATGGTTTAGGTGTAGGCTGTCTAACAGTCCAGGAAAGCTGGGTGATGCCAAAACCCTAATTTAGCTTTCATTCAGAGTCATAACACAGTTAGATGGCGTAGATGTGGCTTTTTCAAAGGGGGTGTGGCTCAACAACAAGAGGGGGCGTGGTATGCAAATTTTTACGTACAACGCACCTTCAAATCTCCCCCTTTCCTACTTTCAAAAGTTGGCAAGTATGCTTTATATCTACCTACAGGGGGCTTTTATACCTACCTACTGGGGGCTTATATACATACCTAGTGGGGGCCCTCTATACCTACTGACTGGGAGGTCTATATTCCTACCTACTTATAAGGGCCCTATATACCTTCCCATCTATATAACTACCTATCTACTTAATAATTTACCTAGATATCTGCCTATTGGGAGACCTATAAATCTACCTAACTAATGGGGCGCTATACACCTACCTAATTGAAGACTGCCTACCTAAAAGGGGATGTCCCTATCTGCCTATCTAGTTTAGGGGTGTACCTACATAATATCCTCTGGGATTGAACTACCTCCTATATTGATATACAAAACAAGACTAAAACTTGGTGCACAAATGGGAGCCCCATAGCCATTTTGGGCTTTTTTTGTACTATTAGAGGCACAAAGGGGTCATAATTACCATTTTGGGCACTATGGATGGGCAGTTTGTACAGAAATAGGAATTGGTAGAGCAGGGCTGAGCAATGAGGAGTAATGTTAAGGGGGGGATTTCTTCTCCCTGCCCTGAGTGCAATTTAGCCTAGGAACGGCCCTAACTGTGATATACTGAAGCAGAGCATGAACCCCTCCTTTTGGAAACTGGACCGCAGGGCAATATTCCAACATGATAACGACACCAATCAAACACACCAATAAGACGACCACTGACTTATTAAAGAAAATGAGGGTAAAGGTGCTGGACTGGCCAAGCAAGTCTCCAGAC
This sequence comes from Phyllomedusa bahiana, assembly GCA_025379985.1. NCBI lineage: Eukaryota > Metazoa > Chordata > Amphibia > Anura > Hylidae > Phyllomedusa > Phyllomedusa bahiana. Next base: position 539,832 of record JAODAL010000021.1, read on the forward strand.
CTAAACCCTATTGAGCATCTGTGGGGCATCCTCAAACGGAAAGTGGAGGAGCGCAAGGTCTCTAACATCCACCAGCTCCGTGATGTCATCATGGAGGAGGGAAGAGGATTCCAGTGGCTGCAACCTGTGAAGCTCTAGTGCCCTCCATGACCAAGAGAGCTCAGGCAGTGCTGGGAAATAATGATGGCCGCACAAAATATTGGCACTGGGCACAATTTGTCCACTTTCATTTAGGGGTGTACTTACATTTGTTACCAGTGGCTTAGACATTGATGGCTGTGTGTTGAGTTATTTTGAGGGCATACCAAATTTACACTGTTATTCAAGCTGTACACTGACTACTTTACATTGTATCAAAGTGTAATATCTTCAGTGTTGTCCTATGAAAAGATATAATACAATATTTACCACAGTGTACTTTTGTGAGAAACTGTGTATATATATATATATATATATATATGTATATATATGTATATATATGTATATATATGTATGTATATATGTAAAATAGTATATATATGTAGTATATATATGTATATATATGTATATTATGTCTGTGTGTATATATATATATATATATATATATATATATATATATATATATATATATATATATATATATAGTTAGTCTATTTGCATTGTTCTATGAGAAGCTGCTCCAGGGTGTCCACCTCCCATTCATTTATGGCCACATCTTTCACATCTTTCCCCTTTACACAAGTACCTGATGTTCTGTAAGATGTTGTAATGATGTAGATGTTCTTAGATAAGGTTGTTATGATGGCTTTTGTAAGCAATAAAGATAGTACACACTCTCAAACAACTTGTAAATCTAGCTGGAGCACAGGATGTCATGATTGTCAGCGGTTTAGGCTATAGATACAGGATTTTATTTAAAAGGAATTATGCCCTAAAGTAAGAATGGATTAACTAGCAACAAATATAAAGGAGGAGGGAATGTCAGGGATTGTGCACAGCACACTGTTCACTACCAAGGAGTTTTTTGCTTTGTCCAGGCAGCAGTTTTTAAAGTGCAACACTGGATTAAGATTATAGGGAATGTTAAATCACTTACTAGAGGTACATAAAGAGCCTTATATATAAAAACTGTCTTGCACTAAGACTTTCTTTGTTGCCCATAGCAACCAATCAGAGCTCCCCTTTCATTTCACATAGTGCTCTGAAAAAACAAAAGCTGAGCTCTGATTGGTTGTTATGGGCAACAAAGACAGTCTTAGTGCAAGACAGTTTTTATACATAAGGCTCTTTATATACCTCTAGTAAGAAACTAGAGGTACATAAAGGGTCTTATGTATGAAAACAAAGTCTCTTACTTCAGTCACCTCCGGAGCTGCATTCAGAATTTTGACCTAAGAAACAGACGGCACGGATTTTCGGCCGGTTTTTCAGCCGGTTTGCGGTTTTTCAGACCGCCTGAAAAACCGGCCGAAAATGAGCACAACGGTGCTCTATGGAAAACCCGTGCAGCAGTCCCCACTGCACGGGTTTTTTGCTCGCCGGTTTTTCCGCCCGCGGGCCACTCAAGGAACGTTGAGCATGTTCATTCTTCTGTCCGGTTTCCGGACAGAATATGAACACCTCAATGGAACGGGGGAGGGCTCTTCTCCGCTCAGCGCGGAGAAAAGTCGTCCCTCCCGCGGCCGTGGGGACGGCCGCAAAACCGGACATATACTAGCCGGCAAACCGGCCGGATTTGTCCTGTGCAGTGTGGACGCGCCCTTATAGTTCTACTCTTGGCAGACAGTGTGACCTTATACTGTATCAGGGCTACCGAAATATGAGACATGATTTAACTTAAAGGGGTTGTCTCGCTACAGAGATTAACTTTCAACATGTTGGGAACACTAAATTAAGACATTTTCCAAATATATTGCGTTGTTCATTTTTTTGGTTGAGGAACTACAAGTGATTTTTATCACCTTCTGAGGGCTTTCTAGTTTCCATCACAGAGTTCGCGGCAGCACAGAACTCTGGACAGTGAGAGCTTGTTAGTTATCTGATCTTTCAGACAAAAGACCGTAATTAGTACTGTTTACTTCAACTCAGAAGATTTATCTAATTAGCAGAGGTCTGAATACACGGAGCTCATATGCTAATTACACACAGCTTGACTAGGAAGTGACAGAGCAAAGCAGCATTATTTCATTCATGCATCCTATGAAATTTTGAGATGAGACAACCCCTTTAAGACTTTCATTTGAAGCATATATTTTTAGTGAGTTATATCAAGGTATACAAACAGTAGCGTAGCTACAGGGGTCTTTGTGTTTGCACTTGAGACCGGACCACTGAGCTATAGAGGCACACAAGCCCCCTCAACACACACAGCTGTATCGCTATTTCAACAAGACCCAGCAATGAAGCATTCTAAGCAGGGTCAAACAAAGTCAGTGGAGGCAGGGCCTATCTATAGAGAGGAGAAGCTGAGGCCAGGTCCTCCTCCTCACCATCTATATGCTGCAGCTGTATCATTGGGTAATAGATACCCAGCGGCACAGTCAGCATAAGAAGCAACGAGTGTGGGTGGCAGGGAAGTCCCGAGCCGTGGCCTGACAAGGAAATTAGAGGATACATGCAGCAAGGTTTGGCAACTGCCTGCATCACTCAACAAGCCTGGCAGCCCATTTATTATTAAGATAGCTGAAGAGAAGGGGCAATGGTACAGAAAATGGCGGTCCTCTTTATTCTTCTTCTCCCTTGATTTGTCCTGCTGCCACTGTGCTGCAGCTGTGAGGTACAGAGCACATCACAAGTTTTAAATAAAGCACTTGTAATAACTTAGCACTATAAATGAGGCACTAGGTGTTACTTCTCAGTTCTGCATACCTCCCAACCAACCCGATTTGGGCGGCAGCAGCAGAGTTAGGTACGTGACCCTCTCCCTCCTGTCCCCCCCCACACGACCCAGTCTCCCTCCCTGACCCCCAATACACATGCCTTCCCTCCCTCATTTGTTTTGGTGTGATCAGAGGCATGTCATGTGTTTGGGTGTGGTTAGAGGCATAGCCTGATTTGTCCCTCTTTGCAGTTTCTAAAAGTTGGAAGGTATGGTTCTGAGCCACTAGGTGTTACATTTGGGGTAGGAGGTACTAGGTGTTACACCTGAGGTAGGAGGCACTAGGTCTTACATCTGGGGTAGGAAGGCATTAGGTCTTACATCTAGGGTACGACCCTTGAATTAACACCTGTTGCCTCATACCTCAGAAGTAACGCCTAGTGCCTCATACCAGTGAACTTTTAAGGTATGAGGCACATGGTGTTACTTTGAGTGTATGAAGTCTTGGGTGTGGTGTGGGCTCAACGTCTAGGATCAAAGCTAGTTCTGATCTTCACTTTTTAACCACATGAATGTTGTGGTCAATAGTGGCCGCGGTATCTAGGTATTTGACAGAGGTAGGGGGCTCCCTCTGCAACCACAAATATTAGCCTCCAGGGTTGTCATTTATGAACCTATTAGGCCCTGCTGGAGAAAGAGTTTAATAGTCGCCTGACACAGATATAACACATAGCAATAGAGTATTATACAGGAATGTATTATAACAGTGATCTAGTGGTCCCACAGTGAGACAAAAATATAAAATGTAAAAAAAAAAAAATAAATTGTTACATGGTTATATAGTTTGTAAGACCGAAGAAAGACAGCCATCCATCCAGTTCGGCCTATTGTGCTATAGTGTTGTAAAACAAATAAAATAAACAAAAAACACAAAAGCCATTTAATAATAACATATAAAAAAGTGCACATAACAGGTATCACCTTGTCTGTAATTCGACAATCTATAAAATGATAATCCATATGTGCTCTTACTTATAGCAATACAATAAACGCCAAGTCAATCTCATATAATATCAAGATCCAGTTAAAATGCAAATAAACTCACCTGTGTGGCACGAAACCAGGGCCGGACTGGGAATAAAAATCAGCCCTGGCACTAAGCCCCCAGCAGCCCACATACAATATCCGCTTAAAAAATTTCCCTTGTTCTCGCACCTCGCCACCTTCTAAAATAAACTACACTATAAGGCTGCTTTCACACGGAGCATTTTTGGTGCGTTTTTGATGCATTTTGTGCAGAAAGGCAGAGTAGTTAATGCTGAACATTTCTGCACAAAAAAACGCATCAAAAAATGCACCAAACCCGCTCCGTGTGAAAGCACCTAAACACAAGCAAGAAACAGTGGTGCGGAGAAACCCCTCATCACAGAGTCAGGTGTGCACTTGCTTTACAATCGGGGTCAAGCCCACACTGACACTACATAAGCACCAACATAACCTACAAGCCCACCAATCACATCACCAGAAGTCAGGTCACCTCACATGAATACAGCACTGATTCAACACAGAAGTAAAATGACCCCTGACAGCGGGACTCCCCAGGAGAACGTCATCTTTGATGGATTTCTTCTCCTTTTCTTCTTCTGGCCCAAAACCCTCCATGACGTCTTCCTGATGATTGTTCCTTCCATTTCTTTCTCTGTCCGGTACAGCATGCAATGTCTTCTTCTCCGGTTCCACTACGGGTCCCTGTAGAATTTACCCCAAATACTTCTTGGGACTCCTCTCTTTTTCAGCACTTTCCTATCAATTCCCCAAACAGCTTATGTTAGACCCTAAAAATTAGAAATTAAAAAATGTCCAATAAGTGGCATGTAAATAGGTAGATCCCCATTAGGTAGGTAAACAGGGCCTTCCTCCATTAATTTGGTAGGTAGACAGGGCCTACTCCTGTAATTAGCCCCCAGTAACTAGCCAGGTAGCTAGGGCTTCCCCCAGTAACTAGCCAGGTAGCTGGGGCTGCCCCAAGTAACTAGCCAGGTAGCTGGGGCTGCCCCCAGTAACTAGCCAGGTAGCTGGGGCTGCCCCCAGTAACTAGCCAGGTAGCTGGGGCTGCCCCCAGTAACTAGCCAGGTAGCTGGGGCTGCCCCCAGTAACTAGCCAGGTAGGGCCAGTAACTAGCCAGGTAGGGCCAGTAACTAGCCAGGTAGGGCCAGTAATTAGCCAGCTATGGCCAGTCTATAGCCAGGCAGGGCCAGTATATAGCCAGGCAGGGCCAGTATGTAGCCAGGCAGGGCCAGTATGTAAGCAGGCAAGCCACTAATAGACAGACAAGCCACAAATAGACAGGCAGGGCCAGTATATAGGCAGGCGGGGGCCTAGTATATGGGCAGGACCGGTTTAATTAGACGGGGCCCGGGTTTATGTAGGCAGACAGGGCCGGTATGTAGGCAGACAGGGCAGGTATGTAGGCAGACAGAGCAGCATATAGGTAGACAGGGCAGTATATGGGCAGAAAAAGGGCTGTATATAGGTAGCCAGGGCTGGTATATAGGTAGACAGGGCAGTATATGGGCAGACAGGGCAGTATATGGGCAGACAGGGCTGGTATAGAGGTAGACAGGGCTGGTATATAGGTAGACAGAGCAGCATATAGGTAGCCAGGGCTGGAATATGGGTAGACAGTACTTTATAGGTACCAGGGATGGTTAATAGGTAGACAGAGCAGCATATAGGTAGCCAGGGCAGTATATGGGCCAGACAGGGCTGGTATATAGGTAGCAGGGCTGGTATATAGGTAGACAGAGCAGCATATAGGTAGCCGGGGCTGGTATAATAGTAGACAGAGCAGCATTAGGTAGCCAGGGTTTGGTATATAGGTAGACAGAGCAGCATATAGGTAGACAGGGCAGTATATGGGCAGACAAGGCTGGTATATAGGTAGCCAGGGCTGGTATATAGGTAGACAGAGCAGTATATAGGTAGACAGGGCTGGTATATAGGTAGACTGGGCAGTATATAGGTAGCCAGGGCTGGTATAAAAAATTAAAAAGAGTTGGGAACAGGGCGGGTATTAGGTAGAACAGGCAGTATATAGGTAGACAGGGCTGGTATATAGGTAGACAGGGCAGTATATAGGTAGACAGGGCTGGTATATAGGTAGACAGGGCAGTAAAAAGGTAGCCAGGGCTAGTAGTTTTAAAAAAAATAAATAAAACCAATACTCGCCTGATGTCTCTGCTTCCTCTTCTGTCCTCTTCTCCGGAGCGCTGACAGCAGCAGTGTGCGGGACGCGGAGCGGACGCGCGATGACGTCATCACATTGGGCGCCTGCCCCACGGTCTCCTGGGAGCTGAACAGACAGGATCAGTAGATCCCGGCTGTTCAGCCTCGGCTGCTGCTTGCACCGCGCGGTGCAGGTGGCGGCCGTGATGGCTGCATGGGTTTGGGGTCGTTGACCCGGCCGTGCAGCCGTGTGGCGAGGGGGGCCTGTCGGTCCCCTGCCACAGGGTGTCCGGTCGCTGATGCGACCAATTGGGCCCCTGTAGCGCGCCACAAGACCGGGCCGCCGGGACCCGGGGCCTGCCCCCGGGGGTGACATAAGGCCCCCGGCCCCCGTCCGCGGCAAATGCCGGTTTGCCCTATGGGCAGTCAGGGCCTGCACAAACTATGCCGGTTGTCAACTCTTGATGTGCTGTTTTGGAATCTATGGCAGCAGCCGGAAATTACGTACGTAACATGCAGATTAAACCGATGGAGTCAGTCGTAGCTGGATTTACAGGTACTGTTTGCCATGCACAGTAGACAGTAAAGCAGCACCTGTGCCAGAGAATCCAACAGAAGGCGGAAATGACATGAATGGTACAATAAAGCCGGATCCTAAGATGAACTTGGGGACAATTAATGTCTCACAAATCATAAACTATGGCAATATTTTGGAAAAGCCCAAGACAAATTACGTGCCACACATGATAGAGGTACAAACGAAAACAACAAGATCAAAACACACATCAAGAAATCGAACAAACGCAAATAAATACACAATGTACAATAACTAAACAGTACAGTGGTTCAATAGTAAAACATGATCTCTCTTCTGAATTTCAATCCTTTTGGAAATGTTGTATTTAATGTTATAATCCAATAAACTGAATTTTCATGAAGCATATGTCCCTAATCCCCCCCTCTTACAGGTCCTACAGCCCTATCAATGCCTATCACACTAAGGGAATCGGGACTGGAGTTGTGATGCTCTACAAAATGTTTGGCTACATTAGATTTATTTCTAGTAGATATATTGGAGATATCATATAGATGTTCCAGAATTCTGGATTTTAATTTGCATGTGGTGCAACCAATTGCATGTGGTGCATATTGCCATGTAAACAATATGACAGTTACAATAAATGTATCAGTTAATGTTATATTGCTTGAATGTTGAAATCTGAAGTGAAAAAAGTTTTGCATGGAAGCACATATCTGCACGTCCTATATGGGTGCAAACCACACTTATAGAAACTGTTCTGATTTAATCAAGATCAAGTTGGTGTATTAGACTGAAAAAGGTTAGGTGATAAAATATTGCCAAGCGTTCTTGATTTTCTAGAAATTATCCTACAACCATGTGATAAAACAGAATTAAGGAAAATATCCCTAACTGCGCTAAATTGATGATGAAAATCCAATACTAGGGTTGATGGATTTACAGTATCAGAATCGATGGAAATACTGTAAATTTATCTGCCAATAATGAACCCCAAGATTTAGTAGCAAGATTTTTTCGGCTTTGCATAGCGCCCAATTTGGATAACCCCTTGGTTTGAAACGTTGGCTTATGTTATCTTGTTCTTAGACAAAATCACTTTATACGCTACAATTCCATTTAGCTTGTGTTAATTCCTCCAAGAGGATAGATCTATGTGTGCATTTGTGAAGGCTTCTATTGCCGTCATGTTTTCCATTTTACTACTCCCTGCCCGAGGCAGGAAGTAGTAAAACCGCCATCTTTGTAGATCCTATTGCATTGTTTATACAATTAACTTTTGTGCCCCCTAGTGGTCAAGTCCCCTAAGGGTAGACTCAATCACCTCCCTTTGCCATTTTACAAATAAAAAAATGAAATAATGAAAAAGTTACACATAATTGGTATCGCTGAGTCTGTAAAACTCCAAGCTATTAAAATATAACATCATATATCCCGTACGCTGAACACCATAGAAGAAAAAAATTCCTAATGCCAAAGTTGAGTTTTTTTGGGTCATTTCACATCTCCTAAAATTTGGAATAAAAGTGATCAAAAAAGTTGCATGTATTCCACACTGGTAGGAAGCTGAAGTTTTCCATCAGGGTCCATGTACCTTTAGCTATTCCCCTATACACAAATTTATACTAACATAGATGATTAAAGGATCCTTGTCACTTTCAGGGAATTACTACAATCGATTAAGGAAAACAGTGTGTGGTGAGTACATTTCTAAAAATTCAGCCCCAAAATATGAATGTCATTGGTTTTACTTTAATGGTCACACGTTGATACTGATATACGAGCATGACTTACTCACACAATGGGAGTAATCTTTCTGTTGACAAGAGCATTTTGTTTCACATTGAATGATGTCTATTGCCAAACTGAAGGAGACGTTGGCAGCATATGATGCATGCCAGGTCTGCATGGGATTCTGTTGTAAATAGTCCGCAGGGCATATTTTTGGCAAGTGCTGAGACACTATAACCTTAAATAGGATTCCAAAATTGTTACTGGAGGTTTAATTATAATGAAAATCAATAAAATTGCATAATGATGAGTGATCTGCAGACAGCATCACACATCAGACAGTGTCACACATCAGAGGCTAACATACAACAGCTGAATAGACAGCATCACATGGATACACTGAGTTGGCAGTACTTTTTTAGAGATGGTAGGTTTAAAACTTTGGTATAGCAGACAGTATGATATGAATTGGATACACAGTTCAGCAGATGGATTAGCATGTGATAGGCTAAGCAGACAATCTCTCACAGTGTCAGACTGGGGTGCCTGGGGCCCACCAGTGTTGATTCCTGGGGCTCACCAATGGAGTAAATTTCTGGGGCCCATTAGTGCAATTGATTCTTCAGGCCCAGCCTGCAGCTCCTGTACCTGACTGCACATGAATCTTGCACTTTGCTTTTTGCTTTCTACCTCTCTTCCTCTGCCTTTTCCCTTAAAAGAAGCCTCAGTCCTGCTATGTGTAGAGGCCTACAATGCCCAGTGGCCCACCAGGGTTTCCTCCATGGACCCATCCACACCTGCTGGGGCCCAAAAGTGGAGTTCATTCTTGGTGCCCATCATTATGGAGTTGACTTTTGGGGCCCACCAGTGGAGTTGACTTTTTGGTGCCGACCTCATAGCTACTGCACATGACTCTTGCACTCTGCCTCTCTTTTTCTTTCTTTCTCCTTGAAAAGCAGCCCCAGGCCTGTCATACCCAGGGGACCACAATACCACCATGCTTTCCGAGGTTTCCCCTGCGGGCCACTCTGAGCCTGGAATCACACATAATAGGCTTAAATACAAAGGGCTCAAATTTCATGCACATTATAATAGCATAGAATGCACCTGATTTATGAACCCGCTCTACAGAGGGTCATAAATCAAGCACATTCTAGCACTAACCTGACACTTCTGGCTCAGGTATATCACTTTGAAAGTGGTTTACCTGTTCCAGAAGTAATGCGCCTAGAATTGCCGTAGTGAAGCTGTAAATCTATAGCTTCATACGGTTCTAGTGTGCCCCGCCTCCCGCAGGCCCCCCCCTGAAATCAGGCACATTACAAAGTGCCGCTTGCGCTCTGTAATGTGCCTGATAATAGCGTTCGAGAGGCATTTCACTAATGCTAAAGGGGCTGCGTCTGGCAGGCTGAAAATACGCCATACTTCTGGCACAGCCCTGTTCATACATGTCCCCCAAAGTGTCACACATGATAAAATAATGCATGGAGATAAAGCATACATGCCCACCCCAGGAATGACCTTGAGCTGCCCTGGAATGCCCCTTTTGGAGCAGGGTTTGTATAAACCTTACTCCTTTTATGTCCTGAGTTATGTCCAGAAAAAACAGGAGGGTTAGCAGGTATGAAATGGGGAAATAGGATTAATACGCATATAATGTTGTATTTGTCTCTAACCTCCTTCTTAATCTCCACACTGCAATCATAATAAAGGTCCCAAGGGGCTGAAATTTCCAATCTAGTGCTATAAATGCCAGGGGAGTAACTAAAATTTAAAGGGCATAATTGCAGAATGAGTTGAGCCCCCACCACCTAATGACGGGAAACTTAAATAGCAGCAGAAGTAACAATAATTCTAGGCAGGTAAAGGCTGTTTCATTGGTACAACATGCTTGTCACTCAGTCATGAAGGTTAAAAAAATAAAATGAAAAAAAAAAAGCTCCTCCCCTTTTCTAGTGCCGCTGCATCTGCTGGCCAACAACATCATTCTAGTCTTTTCGTGCATCTATTCACAGGCAGCAGTGGTCTCTTCTTGGCTATACGGAATATGATTACTGAGGCCTGTGATTGGCTGCAGCGTCACGTGAGCTTTGCCTGTGATGTCATAGTGGGCGCACCCAGGCCAGCAGTGGTACTGGAACCAAAACGATTTAGGGTACATCCACACAGCAAGGGTTTTCAGTTGGTCAGATTTGAAAATATCTGAAAACTGACTGTTAACCATCCCTGTAGACGTCAATAGAAAATCCGGCAGTTTTCAACGTGAAACTCGGAACATGCACAATCTTTCCCACCGTTTTCGGGTGGAAGCTGTGCTATTGAATAGTTAAGGGGGTGGACCGAATCCATAGATTACAGACAGAACTGTCCCCCAAAAACATCAAAAGACGATAAAATACCAGCGGGGTTCTTAGAATCTGACCGCCATTTTACACTTGCTTTATGGCCGTGCCCTTAAAAGGTGATTGTCATTTTTCCTATTTTATAACCTCTCCAACTAGCTGTCGAGCATTTGGTAAGAATGGAAAACCCCTTTAATAATAATGTCCTATATCAGACAATAGTAGCAGAATTAGTCATCTTGGTATTCTCTGCAAAAAGGTACAATCTTCTTGCACCTGAGTGGAGCCCTTCAACCTCTGGACCCCATGCTTTTCCTGGCATCTCTATAGTTACACCCATGGCAATGACCTGTACCAAGTAGACTACAGAACCAATTTATGTGAAACTCACTGTGTGAAATGTAATAAATTCTGAGCATTTATTAAATAGTTTAGTGGTTTCTACTTGACTAACATTAATATACACAGTACATAACTCAGCAAATAGTATCACACATGATAAAATAAGATATACTGGCTAAGCAGATAGCATCACACATGACAGACTTAGATACACAGGATCAACAGCACATCAACACATATTATAAGTTTAGATACATGGGCTCTGGCAGAACACTGCCTCTGAAGAGTATTTTATAGTGAACCATTGTTGGAGATGTTCCAAATTCTTATTATGAGAGATGTTTTATTGACCACATTTATGACAGGAAGATATTTCCATTCACTATTATATTTATAATGTTGAAGTGCAGCCAGAATGAAGAAAAAAAGAATCTTGTAATGTGGCTGCACTGGTAAACACAACCCCACATATACTTATTTGCTTGTCTTCTTCCTCCCCCTTCATAAGATCTTAAAATTTACTCAGGTCAGGTTTGAAGTGCTAGACTAGTGTCAGCTGAATATTAGCAAATCGCAGGCAGCATGTCAGAGGGGAGTGTCCATTCTGCATATACCACTCCTTGCCAAATCAGGGATTATCACCTTTTGAACAAATCTAGCTACATAAAAAGTTGAGTCACCTTTTACATATATAGCACTACTTATTCTGTACGAATCCGGAGTTACATAGTGTATTATACTCCAGAGCTGCACTCACTATTCTGCTGGTGCAGTCACTGTGTACATATAGTACTTCTCCTGTACTGATCCTGGTTATATCCTGTATTATACTCCAGAGCTGCACTCACTATTCTGCTGGTGCAGTCACTGTGTACATATATTGCTTATCCTGTATTGATCCTGGGTTACATAATGTATTATACTCCAGAGCTGCACTCACTATTCTGCTGGTGCAGTCACTGTGTACATATAGTACTTCTCCTGTACTGCTCCTGAGTTACATCCTGTATTATACTCCAGAGCTGCACTCACTGTTCTGCTGGTGGAGTCACTGTGTACATACATTACATTACTTATCCTGTACTGATCCTGAGTTACATCCTGTATTATACTCCAGAGCTGCACTCACTGTTCTGCTGGTGGAGTCACTGTGTACATACATTACTTATCCTGTACTGATCCGGAGTTACATCCTGTATTATACTCCAGAGCTGCGCTCACTATTCTGCTGGTGCAGTCACTGTGTACATACATTACTTATCCTGTACTGATCCTGAGTTACACCCTGTATTATACTCCAGAGCTGCATTCACTATTCTGCTGGTGCAGTCACTGTGTACATACATTACTTATCCTGTACAAATCCTGAGTTACAGCTTGTATTATAGCTAAAGCGCCTGGGCCCCCTATCAACTCTGCCCCTACCCAACCCCCATCGTCCCGCCCCACCAACCATGCCCAGCAACCCCCGCTACCCAACCCCAGAAAAAAAATGTAATTGTGCTACTGTTTTTGGATTTCTTTCTCGTTGAATTTTACAACATACAGTTTATCTATATTTTGTGGGTCAGTACGTACACTAAGGCCAGCAAATACCACTGCATGATCACCACGTCACCACTATAATGTTACTGACCAAACCAGTATACCCAGACCAATATAACCAAACAAAAGACCAAATAATACCGCCACATATCACTATGTATGGTGACTAATACCACTATGTTACTGATTAAACCAGTACACTAAGGCCGATATCACCAATAACAACAATATACAAAGACAAAATAATACAGCCACATCAACACCACATAACTCCACCATAAAGATGCAGAATAATACCACAATACTGTTACTGAATATAATCCAATACAATAACACCAATATTACCACCATACAGTGACGATATAGGGGGAAAATGTATGAAAACTGTCTAGGTCTAAATCTCACTTTGTTGCCCATAGCAACCAGAGTTCCCCTTTAATTTTTTCAGAGCACTAGATGAAATGAAAGGGGCACTCTGACTTGTTGTTATGGGTCCTGATTGGTTGCTATGGACAACAAAGAAAGTCCTACATCTAGACAGTTTTCATACATGTGGCCCATAGTGGCAGATATAAGTTAACACAGTACAGTTACATTTAGTGACTCACAGGTGACGTCTTGTCCGATGAGTCGTTCACTTTCCCTTTTCTTCTCCATCCGGTCCAGGCCACCATGAGGACTTCTCCCAGCCATGACTCGTTCTTGCGGAATTTACAACACAAACACCTGAGACTCCTCACTTTATCATCTTCCCACCGGTGCCCCCCCATGTACAAACTCCCCATCCCTAGTGCCCCAAATAGTAATAATTACCCCTTTGGTTAGTTTTATAGGGTCCCCTGTAGGTAGGTAGATAGGTATTATGCTCCCCCATTAGTAGAGGGAGAACTTGAGTGGGAACCCACATGGAGGAAAATGGAGTAGGGCCCCACTCAAGTTTCCCTACCTCCCCCCATTCAAGGGCCTCCTCTTCCCCAGGTGTGTGGGGCCTCACAGGTCTTGTGAGGGGGCCTTGAGCGGAGCCCCACAGGTCTGGTGAGGAGCCTTGAGCAGGGCCCCATAGGTCTGGTGAGTAGCCTTGAGCGGGGTCCCAAAGGTCTGGTGAGGTGCCTTGAGCAGGGTCCCAGGGGCCTTGAGAGACCAGCTCAAGGCCCCTAGGATTTGCAAGACCCCGATCAAGGCCCCTAAGATTTGGGGGCCCCGATCAAAACCCCTGGGATTTTCAAGGCCCCTAAGATTTGGGGGCCCCGATCAAGGCCACTGGGATTTGTAGGGCCCTAATCAAGGCCCCTAAGATTTAAGGGCCCCGTTCAAGGCCCCTGGGATTTGAAGGGCTCTGCTCAAGGCCCCTGGGATTTGTAGGGTCCCACTCAAGGCTTTTAAGATTTGGGGGCCCCACTCAAGGCCCCTGGGATTTGTGGGGCCCCAATCACTGCCCCTAAGATTTGGGGGCCCCACTAAAGGCCCCTGGGATTTGTAGGGCCCCACTCAAGTCTCCTAAGATTTGGGGACCCCGCTCAAGGCCCCTGAGATTTTTGGGGCCCCAATCAAGGCTCCTAAGACTTGTTGGGCCCTGCTCAAGGCCCGACAAATCTTAGGGGCCTTGTGCACGGCCCCAAAAATCTTAGGAGACTTGAGTGGGGCCCCAAATCTTAGGAGACTTGAGTGGGGCCCTACAAATCCCAGGGGCCTTCAGTGGGGCCCCCCAAATCTTAGGAGCCTTGATTGGGGAACCAAAGGAATGGGAAGTGGCCTGGCATCACTGTGGTAAAAATAGGGGGAAATGCTGCTTGTGGAGTAGGCAGCACACAATAGCTTTACATAACATAACCACAGTGTGACTTACTTCAGCTTGCAGCAGCAGCCTGTGCACAAAGCAGTCGGCCCTTCCCCCTCCTCCCTCGGGCTGCCAGCAGATCAGTGACATCACGCCCACAGCCAGAGGGGGAGGGGCCGACTGCTCTATTCACAGGCTGCTGCTGCAAGCTAAAGTAAGTCACACTGTGTTTATGTTATGTAAAGCTAAACTTGCAGCGCGGGCCGCCTCTGACAGCACAGCTGATTGAGATGGTAGAGAGAGCAGGACTGCGGTCTGCTCTCTCTTCAATTCGTGTGGAGAAAGGGTGTGTTCCCTGTCGGCTACGGTGGGCCCCCCTTGCTTCACATTCTGGCCGGCCCCGTACAGGTGTAGTGATTCTTCCCCCTTATCGGCGGCCCTGGGTTCAACCCAGCACTCATTCCCCTACAAAGCACTAAACAATATTTACAATTTCTCAATACTCAGCACACTCTGTTCTGCTGGTGCACACACTGTGTACATACATTGCATTACTTATCCTAGTTTGCATTCTGTATTAAACTCCAGAGCTGCACTCACTATTCTGCTGGTGCAGTCACTGTGTACATACAGATGAAACCAGAAGTTTACACTGTGTGTAAACTTCTTGTTTCAACTGTACATTACATTACTTATTTTGTACTGATCCTGAGTTACATCCTAGATTATACTACAGAGCTACACTCACTATTTTGCTTATGCAATTACTGTGTACATATATATTTTTTCCAAACATAACGATGGTCATTATGGCCAAACAGTCCAATTTTAGTTTCGTTAGACCACAGGACACGTCTTTGATAATGTAGGTCTTTGTTCCTGTGTGCATTTGCAAACAATAATCTGGCTTTTATATGTTTCTTTTGGAGTAATGGCTTCTTCCTGGCAGAGTGGTCTTTCAGCTCATGTTGATACAGTGCTTGTTCCACTGTGGATAATGGCACAATCTTACAAGCTTCCGCCAGCATCTTCACAAGGTCTTTTGCTTCTGTTCTTGGGTTGATATGCACATGTTGGACCGAAGAACATTCATCTCTGAGACACAGAACCTGTCTCCGTCCTGAGCGGTATGATGGCTGGACATTCCCATCTTGTTTGTACTTGCGTATAATTATTTGTACAGGTGAATGAGGCACCTTCAGGTATCTGGAAATTGTACCCAAGGTTGAACCAGACTTGTGAAAGTTCACAATTCTCTTCCTGATATCTTGACTGATTTCTTTAGACTTTCCCAGTGTGCTTCTGGTGTTCACAAAAATACATCCACAGGTGTGTCTCTAACTCAGCTGTTGCCAATAAACCTATCAGAGGCTTCCAGAGACATGACATCATCATATGGGCTGTCCCAAATTGTATAAAGGCATAGTAATCCTAGTGTATGTAAACTTTTGACTTTGCAGAAAGTAATAAAAATACCTTAAAGGGGTTGTCTCGCTACAATGATTGGGTTTTAATTAAAAGATCTTTAAAAAACAAGCAGCTTTGCAATATATGTTCATTACAAATGTCCTACTGATTTTGAGCTAGCCCTGTTCATAGGAGTGGCATCAGCTTCTCAAATTTCTATAGCATGCCGACTGTTGATCCTTATCTTACTGGCTGTCAGGTTGAATGACTCATCACCTTTGAAGACAGGTTGGAGCAGAGAGCCCCTCCCGCACAGAATGCTTCTGTAGTGTAGGGAGGAGGAGGGAGGACTCTGGCTTCTATGTCCGTGCTGCCTGGATTAACCTGTGTGTGCCTGCTTCCTCTGCTCTCTACACAGATTGAGCAGAGATTAGGCTGATCAATAGATGTGACAGCAGTGACCCTGTGTGTTATTATAATCATGATGTCTGTGGAGCTGTAACTATAATAATACTATACAGATCAGGGGGCATGTGAAGGGTTCATGCTGTGCTGTACTAGGGACACATCCTGAGTAACACTTTGCAGCTTCCCTGCCTCTGTTCTGAGAGGGTTTGTTTGTTGTTGCTGGAGATGTGGAGATATGTAAGCTAAGCAGAGGGTATAGGAACACTTGCAGCCCCTCTGTTCTGCTATTAGCAATCATAGACCTCTCTAGGCAGGCACACACAGGGTTAACTCTGGCAGCAATCCCCCTGCTGTATCGAAGTTACGGGCGGATCGCGGCCTGTGTGTGTGAGGGGAGGGGGACGAGGGAGGGCCGAAGAGGCAGAGAAGCTAGCACGCCCCTCAATTCAACTCCCATTCACAGACAGAGGCTGAAAGCTATTAATGAGACAACTCCTTTAAGGAATTCTCTCTCTCATTATTCTGGCATTTGGCAAATATAAATAATTTTGGTTCCTAATTGACCTAAACGAGTAAAGTTTATTCTGATTTCATGTCAGATAGTGAGAAAACCATGCATATGTGTCTCCCTGCATAGTGTATGTAAACCTCTGGTTTCAACTTTTTATGTTAGAGAAATTGTTTTAATTCACATTGTACATACATTACATACAGTATATTGTACCGTTACAGTCTCTGTTATGGTATGTTCACATGCAGCAGATTTGTTGCAGAGATTTTTGTGATTAAAAACACATTCCACTTGTCTGCTAAGTTTATAGTTGCAGCATGTACATGGATTTCCACAAGCCACATTAAAATAAATGGAGTAGTCACAGAAAATTCTTCAAAAAAATTGACGTGAGAATTTACCCTTAAGGTATGTTCACACGGCGTAATTTTGGCACGCATTTCAAAGCTTATTTGTGCTCTAAAACGGGAGAGACGTGCGCTAAAATTACGGTAATCCATAGTTCTCATAGAGAACTATGGATTACGCTTCCTCTCCTCGCTCGTACAATACGATCATATTGTACGCGCGGGCATATAAGTGACATGTCAATAATTTGCGGCGAATACACGCCACGCGGGTGTACGTGAGTATTAGCGCGAGCTTCCAAAACACACGATGTACTGCGGCGCGTACTGTACGTTCCGCAGTACATTGTGTGAACATACTCTTAGGGTACATCCAGATGACGAGTAAAATTTACATGTCAGATTCTCGTCGGATTCTGCTGTTGAAAAACACGGTTTTCAACGAGTATTTCCTGTGGATTTAGAGTCGTTTTTTTCTGGTGGATTCACAGTCAGAAACAAGTCCCATTAATTTCCTATGTGTACAAATGTTTTGGACGTGTTTTACATGAGTATTTTAGCCATTCCTATTGACCTCAATAGTAATTTTTCCATATGGAATATGACCAAAGAATGAACATGTTCATTTTTCTGTTTAAAAAATGACCGACAATAAACACGCGCTGTATGAACTACAACACGTATTTTCTGTTGAGGTTAATGAGGATGGTTTACTTTTGGTTTTACAATTGTAACAAACTCAGAAAATCTCAGATCTGTACAGATTTTCTGTCTCTTAAAGGGGTTGTCTCACTACAATGATTCATCTTACCTAAGTCCTGTTTCTTGGTTTCATTTTGAATTCAGGGGCGTGTTTACTGGCTTCCACTAGGCTGCAGTAGAAGCCAGGTCTGTAGCTTTGGCGACCAGCACTGGCAGCCTATCAGGAGAGATCAAACAGGTCTGTAGCTATAGCGACCACAGGAGCTGATGCAGCCCATACAAGAGGAGATATCTAGGAATAGGTAGGACACTGTTAATGGACACATATTGCAAAGTGACTTGTTTTTGCAAGATCTTTAACATAAAAAGCAGCAATCCTTGTAGTGAGACAACCCCTTGAAATAAACAAGAATGTTTTAATGCATTGACATTAGGCAGACACCTCATGTTAAGGAACTGCAATATAAATTATATAGTAAAATGAAAAACTTTTCATTACATAAGGTTAAAACTTATTTTTACATAAAATCTGTAAACCCCTTTAGGTGCTGAGCAGGTTCACCTTGGATTTATATAGCTTTTCCATTTCTGTTGGGTACAGCTTACGGCTATTGAGGGCACCTTGCTATTCGCAAACCTAATGGCAAATGACTTGCGTTCCTAATTTGAGATCTGGATCAACAGATGTTTACAGTGTAAAATAGATTTCAAGGTTACTTGACGTCTTATCAAGGAGAAGGAAAATGAAAACTTGTTTGCCACTCAGCGTAATATGCATTGTCACAAGGCAGCAGCAAAATCATAGGAAATCCCTACGATCCTATTCTAAAGGATTCCACAACCTGAGATCAAATGAAGGTGACTGCAACAACTTCCCTGATTAATCGTCACATTACTAAAACATGGATCGTATCACAAACCAAACAATCAACACACTGCAAACATACTGTAGCCAGAGCCTTGACAATGAGATTCCAACTATGTGTGAAAATATCTGAAAATACCATCCACAAACCTTTATAATGACTTTATATTGTCTCTACTTGTTATTTATATAATATTAAATCATATAATCTTCTTCTCCTTTTCCTCTTTTATATCAGTGTAGTAGGCCCCTATCTAGGAAAAAAGTGGTATAGCCATAGTAATGGTTGACATGGAGTAACTATATAGATTAGACAGTCACACACTAAGGCCGTGTTCACACGGCTTATTCCAGACGGAATTGCGAGCGGATTGCGTCGCATTCCGGCTCTGAATAAGGGGCGGGTGAGGGTGGGGCGGGGCCCGCCGCCCATTGATTTACTTTCCACGCGCGTATTGCCTGGATAATGTGCAGTCAGTTTTCGCCCGCCCGAGCGGGCGGCGGAGGAGCGACAGAATCCGCTTTTCTCTAAGAGAACGGAGGATTACCGTAATTAAAGCGACGGATTGGCACCGTACTGCAGCGCAAATCCAGCGCGCAGTACGGCGCCAATCCGCGCCGAAATAAGCCGTGTGAACGGCCCTTAACACACATATATCATGGTCATGTGACCCTGGTATTTAGCTAACAGTGGATACTTGAGGAGCAGAACTTCTCCAGTATTACGACCTCCAGTAGTGTCTTATCATGTGACCACCACACAGGTCATGTGACCCCTGGTATCCAGGTAACAGTAGATTATTGAGGAGAAGAACTTCTCCAGTATCACTACCTCCAACAGCGTCTTAGTCCATTTTGAACCACCACACAGTCTGTGCACCCTGTTATCCAGGCAACAGTATTTATTGATGGTCAGAAGAACTTCTACAGTATTACTGCTCACAGAAAGCATTGCTTATCATGTACCACACCAAGTATGTGACCCCTGTATCCAGGTAACAGTAGATTATTGAGGAGAAGAACTTCTCCAGTATTACTACCTCCAGCAGCGTCTTATCATGTCTGTCAGTGTTTGGGAAGAAGACACTGCACATTCTTCTGTCTGCCTCACCTATCTTCCTTTATTTTTTTTCATTTTTTTTATCTTTATTAACAACATGATGTCCACTAGAGAGACCACAATTATACAAGTAACTATACACAGGAAAGAAGTTGCTGGAATAGCCATATTAACATAATAATCATCCCATCGATGGCATGTGACCCTGCTAATAACATGACTGACACTATGTTTACTCAATACAGTTACTCCGTGGCCAGGGCTGATGATAGGGTAGTACTGCCAGTACTGCTGTACGGGGCCCAGCCAGTCTGTGAAGCAAGGGGGGGCCCACTGTCACCACCAGCAGGCACTGCCCCCTTGTTTCACAGAAATGGTAGAGAGAACCATTCACAGGCCTGTTCTCTCTACCATAGTGGCCATCTCAATTGTATGTGCATCCTTACGCTCCCTGCCCCTGCTGTACATTGCTGTACAGGTGGAGCGAGGAAGTGATGTCATTGCGCTGCCTGCGCAGCTTCCTGTTCGAGGCCCCAAGTATGAAGAAGCAGTCTTGGGGCCGAGAGCAGACAGAGGTGCTGGGGGAGTGTGGAAAGGTGAGTACCTACACAATGGGGGCCCCAAGATACCTATCTACCTACTGAGGGGACCCTACCTACCTACCGTGGGTTCCCAAGCTACCTACCTACCTACTGGGGATTCCAACCTACCTACTGTGGGGCACCAAGCTACCTACCTACCTACTGAGGGGCCCCAAGCTACCTATCTACCTACTGAGGTGCCCCAAGCTACCTATCTACCTACTGAGTGGCCCCAAGCTACCTATCTACCTAATGAAGGGCCCCAAGCTACCTATCTACCTACTGTGGAGTCCCGTTGTCATCATGATGCATACGCCGGGATCTGCAGGACAAGATAAGATACTAGTTCGCTCAGTCAGCTTCTCGGTGGGGGAATGGGGAAGGGGTAAGTATAGTTGTTTTTATTTTTCTAATCAATCAGAGGAGCTACAGGGGACTGTATACATACGGGGGGCAAATATCCTACAGTGGGCTATATACCTACAGGGGGCAAATATACCTACAGTGAGCTGTATACATACAGAGGGAGGGCATATACACCTACAGTGGACAATATACCTACAGGGGGCTATATACACCTACAGGGGGCTGTATTCAGAGAGGGCATCTACATGCTACATATCACCCTGTATATGTATATACCCATATATGTATTCAGCCCCCATAGGTGTATATAGCCTATATACACCTAGAGGGGGCTGTATAAACCTAGTGGGGCTATATAGACATAGAGGGGGATTTATACCTACATAGGGACATATATGTCTACAGGGGGCTGTATACCTACTGGGGGCTATACACATATAAGGGGCATATATACCAACAGGGAGCTATACACCTAGAGAGGG
Organism: Phyllomedusa bahiana; assembly: GCA_025379985.1. NCBI lineage: Eukaryota > Metazoa > Chordata > Amphibia > Anura > Hylidae > Phyllomedusa > Phyllomedusa bahiana. The sequence continues at coordinate 560,858 of JAODAL010000021.1, forward strand.
CATATATACCGACAGGGGGCTATACACCAAGAGGGTGCATATATACCAACAGGGGGCTATACACTAAGAGGGGGCATATATACCGACAGGGGTTATACACCTAGAGGGGGCATATACATCTACAGGGAGCTATATACCTAGAGGGGGCATATATACCGACAGGGGCTATACACCTAGAGGGGGCATATATACCAACAGGGAGCTATACACCTAGAGAGGGCATATATACCGACAGGGGACTATACACCTAGAGGGGCAGGGGCGTAACTAGGGAAGCCTGGGCCCCATAGCAAACTCTTGGATGGGGCACCCCTCCTGCCTGCACGATCGCGAACATTTACCGGGACCTCTTAATAATAGTCATGCAGTTACTAGATAATACAAAGAGTGAATAGCTCACCATACATATCACCATCATACTGCTAACAAACAAATCCACTATACCCAGACCAACATTACTAATAATGCTATTACATAAGGACCTGATTATACTGCCAGAACACCGTCAAATTAACACCACATAGTGACTGAATAATACCCCTACACTATTACTGATCAGTCTACAAAGACCAATATTACCGCCATATAGTGGTATATACCAGTGTACACAGACTCTGCAAGAAGTATACCTACCATCTAAACAGGACTGGTATATTTACCTTCAGGGGCTGTTTACCTACAGATTGTTATATACCTTTCTATTTACAGGGGGCTGTATACCTACAGGGTGTTAAATACCTACCTATCTATTTATAGGGGGCTGTATACTTGTTTGCAGGGGGGCATTTATACCTACCATCTACACCGCTGTGTACCTACCTATCTACCTGTAGGGGCATATATACCCACCTAGCTACAGAGGTCTGTATATCTTCCTACAGGAGGCATATATACCTACCTATCTACAGGAGACTGTATATCAACCCACCGGGGATATATAAAACTACCTACAGGGGGCTACTATATCTACCTACAGTGGGTCTTTATACCTACCTACTAGGATCTATATACCTACCTACTTAATACTGGGCAGCATTACTACCTACTTTTTTAATAGGGGCGCCCATACCAGAGGTAAGAATTGATAGGGAAGTGAGAAGTCTAAGATGTTTGTGTTGTAAATGCTGCAGGGACAAGTTGTGGCCAGGACAAGCTGCCATGGTGTTCTCGGTCAGATGGAGAAGAGAAGAGAGAGAGAACTCATCACAGAAGAGAACGACTCATGAGAGAAGACGTCTCCTGTGAGTCCCTGCATGTTAGGAGTTATTTTGCTTCTCTGTTGGATCAGTGCTGCATTCACTGCCATGTGATGCGACCTGGGCTGGTATCTGACCACTCTGTGGTCTCTTTATGGCGGTGTTGTGCCTTATGTGTTATTGATAATGTATATATTTATTACTGTGAGTGGTTATGTTGGTTGGGGGGCCCAGTGCACAGCTCTGCCCAGGGCCCATAATGCTGTTAAGATGGCCCTGGGTACAGAAGAAGATTTTTTTAATACATGTATTATAAAATTGTATGATTTCCTATTATATGCATAATGAATAAACATAATATGAAGTGGACAACCCATTTAAGCTGCTACAAAGGAGTAGACAACTAGTAAAACCTTAATACTAAGAATAAGCAATAAAAAATAATGATGCACAGTATTCTATTGGTAGAGGTATAGGCACTAATAACCCCATGGGCTTTTTTATTAAAATGAATAAGCTGCAGGGGACAAATGTATATTCTGTCCTGATTTTCAATTTGTAAGTGTAGGTAAAATGTATCATTCTGGAGTCCAGGCTGTAAAGCTCACAGAGGATTGTCTTGACTGGACACAACTATCATAAATTTGAAATTGAGAGAATCATAAATTCTGAATAAGTTTTCAGCCTTTGAATGAAAATAATTTTCCTATTCAATGTTAGTAGGCAGAGATATTGTAGATGTTTTCGTTTTTTAAAACCAGAAAATTCAAAACTTGAATTGTTTGACGTACAAGTAAATTGGCAGGTGGCCCCCATTTCTAAACCTTCCCATAAACAGGCAATTTTGCAAGTTTTTCCACCTATAAATAATGGAGAGGTCTGTAATTTTATCAAAGATATACTTTTACACTGGAGAGAGAGGGGAATCTCAAAAAATGACAGAAAATCACATGACTTTTAAACAATTAATTTGCATTGTAGTGCATGAATTAAGTATTTGATACAACAGAAAAACAGAACTTAATGTTTGGTACAGAAACCTTTGCTTGCAATTACAGAGCTCAGACCTTTCCTGTAGTTCTTGACCAAGTTTGCACACACTGAAGCATGGATTTTGACCCCTTCGCCATATGGATCTTTCAGGTTTTGGGGCTGTCACTGGGCTACATTGAGTTTCAGCTCCCTCCAAAGATTTTCGATTAAGTTCAGATCTGGAGACTGGCTAGGCCACTTCAGGACCCTGAAATGCTTCTTACGAAGCCATTCCTTAGTAGCCCTGGCTGTGTGTTTTAAGTCATTATCCTGCTGCAAGACCCAGCGACAACCAGCATCTTCAATGCTCTTACTAAGGGAAGAAGGTTGTTGGCGATATATGGTCCCATCCATCTTCCCTTCAATACGGTGCAGTCATCCTGTCCCCTTTGCAGAAAATCACATGCTTCACGGTTGGGATGGTGTTCTTGGGGTTGTACTCATCATTCTTCTTCCTCCGAGTGGAGTTCATACCAAAAAGTTCTATTTTGGTCTCATTTGACCACATGACCTTCTCCCTTATTTCATGCAATCAAATGCAAATTAATTATTTAAAAATTATTCATTGTGATTTTCTGGATGTTTTTTTAGATTCTGTCTTTCACAATTGAAGTGTACCTACAATACAAATTACAGACCATAGTAGGTGGGAAAACGCCAGTGTATCAAATACTTATTTCCCCACTGCTATACTTAGATCATGCAAAATCATTGCATTATTGCTGCCCCAATCTACAAACTTCAAAACGAAATCCTATTGGTATGAGAATTTCATCAGGTTAGCCCACCAGACTCCCAGCTCCCACTGTTCCTTATAAATGACATCATTTAGGTCCTACTGCATCTCTGTTGGGCCTGAATAGAACTGGTAATCCTGATGGGTCACTGATCATCCCCATGGACTGGTGATAGATATGGGAGCAGAAATGCAAAGGTTTGTGAATTTCAAAGTTGGACGCCTTAGATCGATCCCTCATTGTTGGTAATACCTCAACTATTCACCTTCCTACTAGCATTGAATAATTGTTGTCTACTACAAGCCCCATAGAAAGTCTATGAGGATGCAGGTTCGAAAGAATCAGTCATGGTTTGACTTACATTCACTGTCCAGCAACTGTTGTAAAACCATACAAAAAAAATTCCATATCTCTGCTGCTTTGTGCAGCATGCACTGCCAAGATCTCACTGAAAACAGTCTGAACAGCCAGGAATAGTCTTTCCAAGCAGTATTTAAAGTTCATTGCCGTAAAACAGTTCTCCGTCCATTAACATGCCATCATAAAAATAGAACATTAAAAGAATAGAACTCCACATAAATATAATCAGGGGTGGAAATAAAGAATCTCTTTAGGGAATATTCTATCCAGGTACACTTATTGCTTATCTACTGAAATGGTAATGTCTTCACATTCTACTATGGCCCTACGTCTGATGTAGAGGCCAGGAAAAGCTCTGTAGGTGCATGCAATTGATTACTATGGCAGACAAAAGATTTATTGGCTCTATGCCCCACCGCCTACTCTTGTAGGCTGTAGTCTGTTGCAGGCCTGCAGCCTATAAGATATCTAGAGCAGCAGAGGAGCATCCCAAGGCAGGCAGGTGATCTTGTCCCTATGTCATACCACCTGCACCAGACAACAGGAGAAAGAGCCAGCTGTTTGGTGTGGAAATGGGAAGAGGTGAGTTTTGGTTGGTACAAAGGAGCCACAATTGAGTTGGGACCCAAACTACCTACTATATACCTTAAATATGGAGGACTACCTACCTACAATATATGTACTCTAAAGGCGACCTACCTACCTTCTATATGAGGAGTCTACCTGTCTGCATACTACATGGAGGCACAAAGAACAAAATAGGAACATTACTACTGTGTGCGGGCACAAAGAGGGCCTTTTTGCTGTTTAGGGATACAAAGGGAGCCCCTCTCTTGTCTAAGGAATTGGAGGGGACATATTAGTGTGTGGGTCACAAAGGGGGGCATTACTACTATGTGAGGCATCAAGAGGAGCACTATTACTGAATGAAGCCTAAAAGGACTTTTACCGTTTTGTTAGCACTTTCACTGTATGGGGCAGAAAAGGGGTTGTCCTTTTACTGTGTGGGCCACCATGAGGGGTACTATCACCATTTGGAGTATTATGGATAGGAAATTTATATATTGGTGAAAACAGGTGACAAGGAAACGTAAGGAGCAAATTCTCATGGCAGTATTGGAATTAGACCTCCGCTACTTGGCAAAGGCTTGCCTTCTCTGAAGATTTTCCAATTTTTTGTTTAAATTGGGATGGTGTACATTGGTTTTATAAGTGAGAAAAAAAATTTGGTGGGGGCCAAGGGTTTTAGGGATCTGGGGAATGCTTTTGTGCTTCCCCCGGGGCCCCCTTTTCACAGGGAAGCACTTTTAAATTTTAATTTGGATTTGAATCCATCCCCAGACACATAAACCCATCCCTTTGCCATCATTTGTCGGATGGGGGGTCTGGGGCCCCCCAAGGGGGGAATTGATCTTGGGGGCCCCCCCCAAACTGACATGAAAATTTTCCCGGGCCCCTCTGGGAAAGAAAATTCCCCCCCTTTTTAAACCACAAAAATACAGTGGGGAAAAACAGAACTATATTGTTTTATTTACAATGGGAAAATTTAAGTCACACATAGTCACAGTCTAAAAATATCATGGGAAAAAAGGGCAAAGTACTCCATCCATATCCCCCTCACCCCAAATACAATATCCCCCTCCACCCACTTTAACAATACCCCCTCCACCCACAAAAACCAAATACCCCCCTCCACCCCCACATACAATATCCCCCCCACCCCCATAAAAATACCCCTCCCCCAAAATAACCCCAATACCTTTCCCCACCCACACACAAAATCCCCCCCCACCCGCTTACATATCCCCTCCCCCCCGCATACAATATCCCCCTCCACCCGATAAAATATCTCCCCTCCACCCGCATCAAATATCCCCCCCCACCCAAATAAAATACCCCCCTCCCCCTTTTCCCCTTGGTCACGAAACCTCCCCAACCTTCAAAAAATAAACCCCAGAAAGAAAGAAAAAAGTGTAACCCCTTTTATCATGGGGTTAATTCAGGGACACATTTACACTGGCATTATTCCGGGAGCCGTTTTTAAACCTAAAACACCCCCATATAGAGCCCAAAAACCCAAAACCCAGTTTCCCTCCCCTCCCAAAACAACCCAGCTCAGGTTTAACCTAAAAAACCCCAAAAATATAGAACCACATAGGGTCAAAACCCCAGACGGGTAAAAACCTCCCAACACCCCATATAGAGCCAATAGGGGTTCAGACACCAGCTCAGGTATAACCACAACACCACCATAAAAGAGACCACAAAGGGGTTTCGACACCAGCTCAGGTAAACCTACAACCCCTCCATTTGGAGACCACATGAGGTCGGGACACCAATAGGTATAACCTACAACACCGCCATATAGAGACCCAATAGAAGAGAACCCCTTCGGGTCATTTCACATTACGTGAATACAGAATGATCCTTTATAGAAGTAAAATCGGGGACTCCCCGGGAGCGCCCTATCGAGGATCTTTTCCCCTTCTCTCATGATCGTTTTTTTTCCCCCTTTTCTTCTGCATCATTTCCCCGAAAAATTTCCATGATGACTTGTCCCGGGCCCACAACCAGCCCTCCCAAGAAATTACACACAAATATTTTGAATCCCCAATTTTCCAGCACCCTTTTTTACCTTTTTCCCCCACCTCTGACAAATTTCCCCAAGGGGGGGGGAGGGGGGTACAAGCCATAATTAAGGCCTAGTTTTCCTAAGGGGTTAGGGGGGGGAAAAGAGAAATGCCCCGGGAGAAAATGCTACAACTAGGGGCTGCTCCCCTTTAAAAATTTTATATTCCCAGGTGGGTAGACAAGCCCCTGGGTTTAGGTGGGCAAATAGGCGAAAACCCCGTTTGTATTTTAAGGTGGTTTCTCCCCAATTTAAAGGTAACTTAGGAGTTAGGGCCCCCTTTATATAGGCGGGCAAGCAGTTAGGCCCCCCTTCGGGGTGGTATCCAGGCAGTTAGGGTTTCCCCCTGAAGTAGTATCCCAGGATTTAAAGGGCCATTGGTTTAATTCGCGGCAGTTGGGGTCCCTTTAGGTAGTATACGGGTTAGTTAGGGGCCCCCTTTAGCTAGTGTGCAGGAAAAAAAGGGCCCCCCTTTACTATTTGTTGGGGGTTTAGTCGGGGGCCCCTTTTTGTATTTGGGGTAGTCAGGGCCCCCCTGTGGGGTAGTAAAAGCGTCCCTTAGGTGGGCCGGGCCCCCCCCATTGTAGTCAGGGCCCCCCCTGTAGGTAGAAAGGGGCCCCCTGAGGTAGTTAGGGCCCCCTGTAGGAAAGGGGAGGGTCCCCCTTGTAGTCGGGGCCCCCTTTAGGTAGCCAGGGGCCCCCTTTGTATTCGGGCCGCCCTTGTAGTCGGGGCCCCCCTTGTAGTCGGGGGCCCCCCCCTTTTTAGGACCCGGGGGCCCCCTTTGTGGGCAGGGCCCCCCCTTGTGGGCCGGGGCCCCCCACTTTAGGTAGCCGGGGGGCCCCGCTTGTAGTCGGGGGGCCCCCTTTGTGCCAGGGACCCCTTTTTAGGAAAGCCGGGGGACCCCTTGTATGGGGGCCCCCCTTTTGTAGTCGGGGCCCCCCCTTTTAAACCAAAGGGCCCCCCTTTTTAGCCGGGCCCCCCCTTTTTAGGAAACCCAGGGGCCCCCTTTTAGCCGGGGAAACCCCCTTGTGCCAGGGACCCCCCTTGAAGTCGGGGGCCCCCCTTTTAGCGTGGGCCCCCCCCTTGTAGCCCGGGGCCCCCCCTTGCCAGCCCAGGGCCCCCCCTTGCAGCCAGGGCCCCCCCCTTGTACCAGGGCCCCTTTGTAGCCAGGGGCCCCATTGTAGCCAGGGACCCACTTTATAGCCAGGGCCCCCCCTTGTGCCGGGCCCCCCCTTGTAGCCAGGGGCCCCCCTTTTATAGCCGGGGCCCCCCTTGTAGCCAGGGGCCCCCCCTTGAAGTGGGGAAACCCCCTTTAAAAGCCGGGGGGCCCCCTTGTAGCCCAAGGGGCCCCCTTGTAGCCAGGGCCCCCCTTTTAATAGCCAGGGCCCCCTTGTAGTCAGGCCCCCCTTTTTTAGCCAGTGTTTCCCCCCCTTTGTAGTGGGTTCCCCCCCCTTGTAGCCAGGGCCCCCCCCTTTTTAGCCGGGGTTTCCCCCCCTTTAGCCAGGGACCCCCCTTGTAGTAGGGCCCCCCTTTATAGCCAGGGCCCCCCCCCCCTTGAGTCGGGTCCCCCTTGCCCCCAAAGGGCCCCCCTTGCAGTCAGGGCCACCCCTTGCAGTGGGGCCCCCCCCTTTATACCCGGGGTCCCCCTTGAAAATCGGGGGCCCCCCTTTTTGGGCGGGGACCCCCTTTTAAATAGCCGGGGGACCCCCCTTGTAGTCAGGCCCCCCCCCTTGTAGCCGGGGACCCCCTTTTAATAGCCGGGGGCCCTCTTGACCGGGCCCCCCCCTTTAAAAACCAGGGCCCCTTTTTTCCCTTTGTAGCAGGGCCCCCCCCTTTATACCCAAGGGCCCTCTTGTGCCAGGGCCCCCCCTCTTGTAGCCAGGGACCCCCTTGTAGATATTAAAAAAAAAAACAAAAAAAAAAAAACCCAAACAGCCACTTCCCTTTGGCCCCGGGGCCTCCCCCCCCCTCCGGCCGTTTCCAAAGCTCCCCCCCGGGCTCATGCGCCTGCATAGGCGGCGCGGGGGGGATGACTTTCCCCGGCCCCGCCTAAGTCACGGGAGGGGGACCCCCCCGGCAGGCTAAAGGGCCCAAGTGTCTTAAGCCTGTCGGGAAAGATCAGCGGGCCCCGGGCGCTAGTGGCGTTTGTGCCGCGGGACACCCCCCGCATTCCCGAGATTTCGGGGACATTATCCCCGGCTCCCGGGGCCCCGGGTCTCGGGCGTTTGGGGAAACGGGGTTTCCCCGGCGCCCCCAGGGACCGGAGGGCCCCCCCCGGGCCCGGGCCCCTGTGGGAAGGCGTTTGGCCCCCTGCCCCCCGGGGGCCCCCCCCAGGGGCCCCTGGGGGGGGCCCCCCGGGGGGAATTCCCGCCCCCCGGCGGCCCAGTCCGAGCCTGATGCCGATTTGTCTTCTTGTAGCAGATGGAATCTTTCAACAATGCAAACTTTGTCAAGGGCAAAGAAATACCCCTGTTTTGGTTGGGAAAAGACAGGATAAATATTTCCCAAAAATACTAACCGGGAAAAAATTTCCCCAGATTTTTGGACACGATGGAGCACCTTTTGGGCCCAACCTAAAATTGTTATGTTTGTGCTATGGATCTTCTCTAGTTGCTGTGGGATGCATTGCAATCAGCATGGTTTCACATACCTATGACAGCCTACCAGGATCCAGCCCATCCGTCTGCTGTCTGTGCTACACACGGTGGTTACGGTGGATATTTACTGGTCATAATATTATGACCCAAGTGTGTACGATAAAATGAAAAATTAAACTTGGGGCCCAAAGTATGGGGGCAAATATTGACCCTGGGTGATATGACTGATATTGCACAGTATTGTTACAGCAATGTCGTTCTCATAGTGCAAGAAGACTAAAAAATGAGAAGTAACAATTACCCCAATCCGGACGCCACCCCAAAATTGGGAAATCTCATATCATTAATAAATTTTTGGAAAAAAATTTTTCTCTGTTCTTTTTATAAACAGAAAAAAGAGAAGAAAAAAATTACTTCCCATAAGTAATCAAAAATTTTCCCTGTGATCACTGGGGTTTTTTGGGAAAGTTTTTAAAAACCCGGGAAAATTTTCCCCTTCTTTTTTAAGCAGGGAAAAAAATAAGTCAGCTGCTCTCCAAGACTCCTGAATGGCAAAAAATAACAAATATGGGACTAATACCTTCCAATCCAACCCCCCCATATCGCTGTTCAACCATTTCAGGTTAAAATTTTTTAAAACTGGGGTTTATCTGCAAAATGGGTAACACATATCTCACAATTTTTAAGATTTCTGCTTGCTGTCAGTGAAAAGAAACATTTTTGTTTATATTTAATGGCTAAGATTATGGATAGACTTCATACTTCTCACAGATGAGGGTTTGTTTACAAATTTTGGGCCCCTTTAGATATCCTCTTGAAATGAACACACCCCAAAAACATAAAAGTTTTTCCGTCCTTTGGGGTTCGTTGTAAGGGCAGTGAACTGTAAGTGCTGCATTTCTTTTTGGGGGTTTTCTCACACCCTTGATTATCTTACCTCGTTGTTTTTTTTTGGGTTTTACTTTTAATTCAGGGGGGTTTACGGCTTTTTACTAGGCCGCAATAGAAATCAGGTCTGTACTATAGCAACCCGTGCTGACAGCCTACAGGAAAGATCAAACAGGTCCCGTACTTAACGGGCCTGAAGAGCTGATGCAGCCTATACAAGGGGGGGTACTAGGGAAAAGGTAGGACACTGTTAATGGACATATATTGCAAAGTGACTTGATTTTGCAATACCTTTAATATAGAAAGCAACCCACCATGCACTTTTATGGTATATCAATAGGATATGCCATCATAGTCTGATAATAACTCCCAAAATTGTCATCGCAGAATGGAGAGTCGGTCATGCCTGTGCACAATTTTCCATTCTGTTCTATGGGAATTCCGAGTGCAGCCAAATACAATGCTCGCCTTTACTTCGATCTCCCATAGCACAAAATGTAGATTTCAGGGGCCCGTTTCTGAGATAGATGAGGGATCAAGAGTTGAGAACAGCACCTATCAGACTATATCCTATCGATATGTCATCAAAGTGCATGGTGGCAATACTTGTTTAACTCCTTAAAAGTTGTGTTGCACTTGCACTATGAATTACTGTTTTTGATAGTATTGTGCTTAATTTCTGATGATGTTGCACAGTGCTGAATTGCTAATTATATTGTACCCATATAGTCTGGGCAGCCTCTGACATGTACAATAGGAAATGGCAAATTGTTGTCTCAGTGGTGTTGTCATCCCTGCATTTGGCTGTGTTCACATCACACTGCAGTCCCAATTTGGGACCTCCATTGTAGGAATCTGCTTGGGAACAAAAATTGGCAAATGTAACTCAAAGTGACTAAGTTTGCTCTATCCTAAACATACACCTTGGGCGACATGTATGTTTTTTGGTGCCCAGTAGCCATTTTTATTGCGGGTCATAGATTTAGCGCTTTTTAGTTACTAAGCAATACTTCTGGCTCAGGTAAACCACTTTTAAAGTGGTTTACCTGTCCCAGTAGTAATGCGCCGGGCTTTGCCGTACTAAAGCTATAAATGTGTAACTTCGTACAGTTGTATTGCGCTTCGCCTCCAGCACCCCCCCCCATCTCAGGTGCATTACAAAGTGTTGCGGGCACTCTGTAATGCGCCTGATATTGGAGTGCGCCTCATTAAAAATATAGTGAACAGGGCTGCGCCAGTTTTGGGGCTGAAAAGACGCCAGACTTGTACATACATGTCGCCCCTTCTATGTAGGAAAAAAAAGTGCTGTCAATCCAAATAGGATCAAAACATAACCCAACAATAGATGATTGGGAATGGCATTCCTATATGTCATCTTGTAGGAAGAGGAACCAGTCAGTAGGGGCTCTTACGAAATGCCCTGCATTAACTATGGGATGGACCAGGGATGTAACAAGTAACCATGGGGCTCCATAGCAGAATTTGGACTGGGGCTCTAATACTCTAATACCACCTTCAGCAGCAACTTCACAACATAAAAAGATTATGTTCATAGTTGTCAACTTTTGAAAATGAAAAAGCAGGAGATCTTAGTAAGCGGTGCGCGTAGCGCGCCGCAGCAAAAATTTGCATGGACACGCTTCTTGTCGGTATGCCATGCCCCTTCAAAAAGCCACACCCACTCCACCTAACTGCATAACGGCTTTGGAAGAAAGCCAGGTAGATGCCCGGATAGCCAGGTAGTAGCCCCCCATAACCAGGTAGTGCCCCTTACAGGCCGGTAGATGCCCCCCTCTGTAGCCAGGTAGAGACAAATTTGTAGCCAGGTAGATGCCCCCCTTTGTTAGCAAGGTAGATGCCCCCCTTGTTAGCCAGGTTAGTGCCCCCTTTGTTGCCAGGTAGTGCCCCCTTTGTTGCCAGGTTGTGCCCCCATTGTTTGCCAGGTAGTGCCCCCATTGTTAGCCAGGTAGTGCCCCATTGTTGCCAGGTAGATCCCCCAATGTAGCCAGGTAGACCCCCCATTGTTGCCAGGTAGTGCCCCCATTGTTAGCCAGGTAGTGTCCCCATTGTTGCCAGGTAGTGTCCCCATTGTTTGCCAGGTAGTGCCCCCATTGTAGCCAGGTAGTGCCCCATCTGTTAGCCCGGTAGTGCCCCCATTGTTAGCCAGGTAGTGCACCCCACTGTTGCCAGGTAACCCCCCATTGTTAGCCTGGTAGTGCCCCCATTGTTAGCCAGGTAGTGCCCCCTCTGTTGCCAGGTAGTGCCCCCTCTGTTGCAGGTAGACCCCCCATTGTAGCCAGGTAGACCCCCCCTTGTAGCCAGGTAGTGCCCCCATTGTAGCCCGGTAGTGCCCCCTTCTTGTAGTCAGGTAGTGGCCCCCTCTGTTGCCAGGTAGACCCCCCATTGTAGCCAGGTAGTGCCCCCTTATTGTAGTCAGGTAGTTGCCCCCTCTGTAGCCAGGTAGTGCCCCCTTATTGTAGTCAGGTAGTTGCCCCCTCTGTTGCCAGGTAGTGCCCCCGTTGTAGCCAGGTAGTGGCACCCTTATTGTAGCCAGGTAGATGGCCCCTAAAGCTAATAAAAATAAAATAATAAAATCCACTCACCTCACCAGGCTCCTGCAGCGCGGCCGCTCCGGACGATCTCCTCAGCGGCGCAGGGGGACTGAGTGCAGCCGCGCGTCACTTCCCCTGCGCCGCTGACCTGTATGTAGAGCGCGCACAGGCGCCGGACATACAGGGGGAGAAGGGAGGAGGGAGCGATCCCTCCTGCCTCCTCCCTGCACAGTGACACGCACCCGCCTGTAGGAGCGGCCCGGCGGCGCAAGAGGGGTGATTGGAGGAGATTTCTTACCAATCGTGAGGCATACTGGATCCTCACCCTCGACACACGTTATCCGCAGGGACTCATTATAGATCGGATCTTTTGTATTTAAAACTAGTCCTCTTCTCATTATTCTTTGTTTGATGTGAGTTTATTATTTGTTTATTCTTTTTAGATAGTTTATTTTTCCATGTGCATATATTGTTCAACACACGTTTGATATTTTTGATATGTTACAAAGGGGTTAATTTTCAAGGTGCAGTTTTTTTTTTTTTTTTGTGTGTCTCCTGGGGGGGGTTATTTAAAAGGGGTTTTTCCTCATAGCTCTATGCATGTTACGATTAAGACCCTGATGGTGGCTCGAAACGCGTAAAGTTTGTGGCTATGTATTTTTAATTTGTTTTTAACCACCTCAATAAAGTGCGTTTTTCCTATTTGGATTATGTTTGGATTATATCTGGAGCACGGTGCCGGAACAAGCCTGTTTCATCATAACCTATCATCATCGGGCGTCCCCACCGGACACCCATTTCCATAGCACCGTGTGTGGAAGGATTAGTGGTTGAACCTCAAGCTTCAGGAGACCCGGGGAGCTTTCTATCACTTTTTCTTTTTGTTTTTCTATTGTGGCTGGGATTCATGCCTTCCGGGTATATCTCCGTTTGCTGAGCGCTTAATGAACTGAGTATATTGCTGGATAAGCGCCGAAGGGTTCACCACAAATAATATGGATCATAAAAATAAACGCACAAACCTCTTCCCAGAGACCCTGATTTTTCTTTCTCCTTTGATAAAATTAAACCGAGAAATAGAGCACAGCAGATATTTGGCCAAGAGGGCGTGGGTGCAAGACAGGAAATCTGGATCTTGACAGCATAGTTTTGAGTTGGAGAAGATTTTGTCTAAACAATTTAAAAAACTCTGGTGGGACAGTACAACCCTTACAGACCTATCGGGAAAAGAACATGATCCCAGGTCTCCGACTTCAACAAATTTCCTCCATTTTCCTGTGAACAGACTTTTATTGATCGCTGGAAATGACACCCTAAGCTGTTGCTCTATGAAATTAATGCACCTTATAATTGAACATGAACAGAAGGCATTATCTGTATTAGAGATTAATCTACAGGAAATAAATCATCCATCGCACCTTATAAAAGATGATCCACTTTATTGACCAGATGATGTTAAAATTAAAACCAACTTGGCCAAATTAAAGAGGATAATGATCACCTCGGTCAAACAAACGAAGTATGATTGAGATGTCTTGATTATGCCAAGGCAAGGTGTTAAGTGGCAACAGGATAATGTGAATAAGGACTTGCCCAAATCCATACTGAGGAAACAAAAGCATAAAAGCCCGCAATAGGAGGGGTTTCCTTTTTTTCCTATCAAATGGTGACAGTACAGATCTTATACGATACGTCTGATTCAGATGGACTTACCAATTCACTTTGATGATTTGACCAACTGGTGATATGTCTCAGTCATCTGGGCCCCCAAAAAACGGGGTGGTGTACGGGGAAACCCACGTCCACCAAACGCCGTTGGCGGGCGGGTAGGAGACACAAAGGTCCCCCCCACAAACAGGGTACCAGATGAGACATTACCCGGAGAACACCCCGATAAATTTGAATAATGGGTTGAGTCTAATGTTTCTTCCCACTGTATTAAATTTATCTGCATGTGTACTTAGTACAGATCAAGTTAATGTTTGAGTAAAGGATTAAACTATGTTCCTTCGGTAGATTTCAACCTCTTTAAAAAGATTAAGGATTGTCAATCGTTTTGTGAGATTACTCACTGTCAAGAAACATTTTTTTACAGGGATACACAGGGACATGTTGATGATAGGGAGGGGCTGCAACCAGGATTAATTCCAGAGAGGCTTGGATTTTGCTGAACAGAGGTCTATCCTCATGCTTGAGAGCCTCATGACGATTTGCCCAGCACAGCCAATGTGGGGGTGGAAGATGTTAACTTACAATGCATTAAAAAATACGGATTTTTATCCCGTCAACTCCAGAGCTAAGGTGATGGACGATTTCCAGTCATGGTGGAATTAGAACTAAGGGATTTGTATCTCATTAAACCACAATATAAAAAAAATCTGAATAAAAAAGATAATAGAGCTCTTTTGGTGTTGCGGGATAATCCTTACGTTTTTATACGCCCGTCAGATAAGGTAGTCTGTAGTTTGTTCTAGATATGATCTTTATTCCCTTAAAATAACCAATATGCTGGATGATGCTAGTGTATATAAGAAACTTTCTGCAGATCCTATCAAGTGTATCTCAAGGCAAATTGGATAATTACTGGAGAGGGCGTTGCATTAGGGTGATTACGTTGAAACAGAAAGACAGTATGTTGATTAAATTTCCAAAGACACCTATTTTTCCCTGCCTTTCCAAAGCACATAAAGGAGTTTTTCCACCCCCCCTTCGCCCCATTACTCAGGTATCGGATCTATTTTTGAACATCTCAGTGATTGGTTAGATCGCCACCTCCAACCCCTGGTTTTTTCGATCACCTTGTCATCTTAAGGATTCCAGGGATGTTCTTATCATGCTGGACAAAGTTTGTTGGAAGGCCCCTCATGTGGGTTCCTGTGATATAGTCTCTTTGTACACTCCTAAACCAAAAATCCCCGGCCGTCCAGGCATTTTTCCTGTCAACTTGACAATATACAAGTATGAGGATGGTCTGAAACAATTCATTATTATGGTTACCAAATGTCTTTTTAGAACATAATTATTTCAGTTTGAAAAAAAAAAAATTTCTTCAAATCCAGGGATGCCCCATGGGCTCCTGCTTCTCCCCATCATTTGGGCCAATATATTAGTGTCAAGGTGGAAGGAGAATTACATATATTCGGTTAAAAATCTTTATTCAGAAGAAATATTTCTATACTCCAGGTAAATAGATGATACCTTACTGATATGGCAGGGATCACCCACTTCAATCCCTAATTCTTGGGGAGTATAAAAAATAAAAAACCAGAGAATCTCAAATTTACATATGAGCTTAGGAGAATACCATCACTTTTTTGGATTTAAAATTAACAGGAGATGTGGTTAGTGGTAAGATTCATTTCTTGTTCCATAGAAAACCTATTTCAGGCAATGGTTTGTTGTGTGCTTCCAGCTGTCATCCTAGGCATATTAGAAATAATTTGCCGTTGGCGAGTTTGTTAGGGCTAAGAGGAACTGAGTGGGGGATCTAGAAAGGGAGACATAGCCATTTCACAATAGGTTGAAAGAGAGGGAAATAAGCCTTGGCTTATACATAGAGCTGTTAAAAAGTTAAGGATAGGGAAAGGACATCCCTCCTACACAGCCTAAAAATTCTGGTACCATACAACACAAACATTCCCTTTTCTTCACCACTCAATTTTAGTTGCCAATATGAACAGGTCACAAATATAGTACGGAAATATCTGCCGATACTTAAAGTAGATCCTATTTTAAGGACGATACTTAAGGATGGGTGCAAATTTGTTGCATCTAGACCATGAACTATTGGTAATGTGGTATCCCCTAGCCTCTTTTTTTTCTGCCAATACACAACGTAAGCCTCGATGGCTAGACTTCACTGGTTCTTTTAAATGTGGCACGAGTAGGTGCAGTGTGTGCAATATATGGTTAAGAGTAATACTTCACCTCTCTAGCACAGGTAAAACTATCCTATCAATAGTTCCTGAATTGTCACACCACATACGTTGTCTATATGATATGGTGTGAACATTGCAAGTTGCACTACATTGGTTGTACCACGAGATCGTTGCACATTAGAATCGGGGAACATGTCCCTGCCATAAGACATCCGGTTGTCCAGAATCTTTGTGGAGCCGCCAGGCATTTTAAGTAGGCACACCAATGTAGTTTGATTTCTTCAGAGTCAGAGCATTAGAGTAGGGTTAATAGACCCGCACGGGGGTGATTGGAGGAGATTTCTACCAATCGGAGGCATACTGGATACTCACCCTCGACACACCGTTTAAGATCGGATCTTTTGTATTTATACCTAGACCTCTTCTCATTATTCTTTGTATTATTTATTATTATAATTTTTTATTCTTTTTATATATGTTATTTTTCCAAGAGCATAAATTGTTCAACACACGTTTGATATTTTTGATATGTTACGAAGGGTTAATTTTCAGGTGCAGTTTTTTTTTTTGTGTGTCTCCGGGGAGGGGTATTTAAGAGGGTTCCTCATAGCTCTATGCATGTTACGATTAAGAGCCCTGATGGTGGCTCGAAACGCGTAAAGTTTGTGGCTATGTATTTTTAATTTGTTTTTAACCACCTCAATAAAGTGCGTTTTTCCTATTTGGATTATATTTGGATTATATCTGGAGCACGAGTGCCGGAACAAGCCCTGTTTCATCACAACTAGGGGTATTTGGAGCTAAGGCTCACTGTTGTGTCTCCCCGACTTATCCTTCCTGGTCGTAGGTCCCTAACCGCTTATCTATCTAGTCCGCAGATTCACAGTTCTTATGATAATGAAGATTGAACCTTTTTGTAGGGTGATGCTACTATGAATTAGTACAGGAAAAATATATTAGCCTGGAGTCTAGTCTAGATTACAAAAAATGATCTGCATTGATTTCAAAGAACTGTAGCAATCCTCTAGATCAGGGGTGTAAAACTTATTCTCTCCAATCAGCATTGTGGTTGTCTTTAAAGGGTCATGGGGTTCTGCATGGGTAGGAAAACGCTAAAATTTCCTTGAAGGCCGTAAAATAACAATCCTTTTCATCATTGAGCTTCCTATCTTGGAGAATGGCTACGAAACCTGGGTAGGGATGTTAGAGCTGCGCTACATCAAACTTCAAAAAGCTTTTAATGCTCCACAAACGTATAATAATAGTTGATATTATGGTAGCATGTATAGCATTATTAGTGTAACAACACACATAGCAAAACTTGCGGTTAGTAGCTACCACGAGTCCCATGCAGAGTTCTCATCAGCACTTAGATGTCCTCAGTTCAGGTACAGTAACATCATGACTCAAACAGTAGGTTTTTAAGGAGTGGAACTCCAAGTTAGTCCTCTCTTAAACTTAGAGTAGAAGGCTGCGCAATGTTTCGGGGGAACACCACTTTTGTCAAGCAATGGAGGCGTTCCCCTCAAAAGGTCATGCAGCCTTCTACTCTAACTTTGAGTAAGGACAATATTGGAGTTCCGCTCCTTAAGAACCTACTGTTGTCAAGCAAAAGGGGTGTTCCCCCAAAATGTTACTCAGCCTTTTGCTCTAACTTTGAGAGAGGACGATCTTGGGGTTCTGCTCCTTAAAAACCTACTTTTGGAGTCACAATGTTACCTGAACTGAGGACATCTAAGTCCTGATGAGAACTCTGCATGGAACTCATGGAAGCTACTAACCGTTTTGCTATGTAGCTATACATGCTACTACAATATGAACTATTATTATAAGTTCATGGGGCATTAAA
The DNA here is from genome assembly GCA_025379985.1 of Phyllomedusa bahiana. Taxonomy (NCBI): domain Eukaryota; kingdom Metazoa; phylum Chordata; class Amphibia; order Anura; family Hylidae; genus Phyllomedusa; species Phyllomedusa bahiana. Next base: position 578,576 of record JAODAL010000021.1, read on the forward strand.
AGCTTTTTGCACTTTGAAATTTGAAGTGATATTTGTTGTAAACTGTGTTTTACAAATATGTTTGGATGGGGTTGGGGCCCCTAGTTCGGTTACAGACCTGCGGTGGAAAGTTATATACGAAGGTGTATTGATTTTTAGAGCTGTGCTGCTGCCGGATAGTTGCTGAACAGAACAGTGTGGAGGTGCGCCCCGGAGCTCTGAATCCAAGGTGGTGCCCACTCCCTGTGCTGGCTGCATCCACCAAGAAAAGCGGAGAGCTGTTCCTTCTGTGTCTAGACCTTGTCAATCCCTGCTCGCTGTATCTAAGCTCTTGTGGGTCACATAAAATCAACATGGTGGGCTGGATTTGACCCACAGGCCTTGGGTTTGACACTCTGGATCATTTATCCACAGCTATTCAAAGGGGTTTTTGACTGTTCCTCTTTTATTATTTCAAGGCAATCCAATAGTTTTCCTGTAAAGAGGTATTGTTATATCAGCCATGTATTTGGTATTGACTGGATATGCCATACAATGGGTCCGTCATGGATCTGGAGTAATAGCTGTTTCCATGTCTTTATTCACTATGAAGAAGAGTTACATCGAATGTTTGGGAATGGGGGAGCAGCCACTGCTATTCTTATAATTTGTTTGGTCTCACAAGTAAATGGCATGTTGCTGTTTTGCTGCTCATCTTCACTTGTTAATCACATGCTGTATTTCTAGGACATAGCATATAAAAAGAGCTTCTTTGAATTTAGGACGCAAAACTTGCAATCTAAAGTTAAACTAACAAAGAATACAACATCAGTAAGATACACACTAGAAAACAGCATTGTACGCTGATGGTACCCCAGCTTAGGATCTGTCACCTCAGTACTTTTCCATTCTCCCTTGGATTCCTCTAAGCTGACAGCTGCTTCAATAAACATGTGACAACTATCAGCTGCTGGGACAATTATAAAGACAGCCCCTCTAGTGAGATTGTGACAGAGGAACGTTTATTTCTCTGCCATATGAATCAAGCCCAAAAGAACCCGGGAATGTTTTTGGCACCGGGCTTCTTTAACCCAGGGAAAACGAACTTTTTTTCCGCCAAATTAGGAAGAACGTTATGATAATATTAAGTAATAAACCTCTTGATGCACCCAAGATCCTTCTCAAAAGAACCACCTAAGAAAAAGGGTTTTGTTTTTTTTCTATTAAAAAAAAAAACCTGCCAATTGCATTGTGTAATAAATCACATGAATGCAGGAAAAGGAGAAAATCCAGCATTCCAAATAAAATACAATTGCTTTATTAAAAAATATAAAGTAAATCCAAACAGGAAAACAGGATACACGGAGACAAAACGGACAGCTTACACGTTGCGGGCTAAACACACGCCCTTAGCATGGTCCGTACTAATCAAGTGCTTGACTATATAGAAATTGTGAACCAATGATTTATACAAACATGGGGCCACATGTATGAACCTGTTTAGGTCCAAAACTCACTTTTTTGCCCATATGTTACTATGGGAAAAAGAGTGAGTTTTAGACCTAATCAGGATTATACGGGCCCATGATTCAAAAATAAAAATTAGGGCACTTATAACGGGTTTTCGCCCGTTTTCGGCTATACTGCGCCCCGCCCGAATCCCCTTCGGGGTGCAGGGGTGCGGGTTTGGCCAGCGTTCGCCATTTCAGCTGCGGCCCGCATGAAGGGGGGCAGGGGGGCGGTGTGGGCGCGGTGTAGGCGTTCCGGGGGGGGACCCGGGGCCTCGAAAACCCGAGGCATGTACGTTGGGGGTGCCAAGCGCGGCGCAATGGGGGCAATCAGCGCTCTGCAGCCCGACAGGGAGACCCGTTTTTTTGGTCTAAAGCCCCGGGGGGCGAAGTGAACAAGACGGAACATGCGAGGAACAGATAAAATCGCAAAAGAAATCTCGCGCTGCCCGTCAGCATGGAGTATGATTCCAAAAAAAAACCCTTTTTAAAAGGGGGGGAAAACATTGTCAGAAAAAGACTCAAACCAAAAAAAAAAATTAAAAAAAAATAAAAATAATCACTTTCCAAAATTAAACGGGGCAAAATCAAATTTCGGGTATTGAAAAATTGCCCGGGGGAAAAACAAATTCAAAATTCTGAAGTATTTCTGGTCGGCATAAACCGGGCCCAAACAGAAAGGAGCGGGCAGTGAACCATTTAAAACTAGGAGAACGATGCCAATCAGAATCAAAGGGGGACAGTTCAAAAAATCAGAAAAAAAGCAAAAAGAGCATTGGGGAGCTGCGGGGGGCTTGGGTATCCCCGGAATCAGAATAGGGGGACAGGACCATTAAAGCCTATGGAGAATTTTTAACCCAAACAAAATCCCAAAGGCGGGACAGTTTTAAAATAAGTAAAAAATCGAAAAGCTGATTGGTTGAGCTAGGGTGGGTTGGCATCCCCCCCAAAAGCGCGAGCTACTTTTCCCCTTGTAGTTTTGGAGGATGGCGCCAATTG